>BLBF01000017.1:869572-970853 GCA_015471245.1 Laticauda colubrina | reverse complement strand
AGACAGACAGACAGACAGACAGACAGACAGACAGACAGACAGACAGATATAGATATATATAGTATGAATAAAATTATTTTATTATGGTTTGTCACATTTTGCTAATGATGTTCAAGTGGTGTTCAAGTTGTTTTGGGATTGCATTCAAGGAACCTGTTACTATTGGTAATATCTTTGCTTCCTTTTGCCACTGTTCTGTATAAAGAATAGTAGACTCCTAATACAGGATTCTGATTGGCTAAAAAACCTGAATGGGGATTGGTTCAATAGGAACCAATCCACGAAGCTGCCCAAAAGGCGGCAAAACTAAATACCTGTCACTGGCTACAATCCAGCAGACAAAACCCTATAAAAAGGCTGCCGCGGCTTGAGCCAATGTTCCGTTTCACAACTACTGTTAACTAATAAAGACTTTGTTGTTGGAACCTGGTCCAACTCGCGTTTTTCCAGATGGAACAGCCACCATCTTTCTATTTGTATTTTCAAGTCTTTGTGTTTTATTAATTTTTTTTCAGTTCTTTCTCTTCTATTCTGTTGAATCCATTTTTTGCCACTTCCACTTTCCAGCCTTTTTCGTCTCTCTCTTTAAGCATTGTTAAATCTGAAATAGTATTTGGAGGGGAATTGTCTGAATTCTAAAGTCTTAGAGCATTTTAGCTTCTTCGTTTTCTATTACTTTGTCTGTGTTGTGGGTCCATCAGTTCCTGCTTGCAGGTAAATAATATTTCCTGCAGGTCTTCCAGTGTACCTTTGTTGTTTGTTGTGTCATTCTTTGTAGTCAGTCTCTGAGATCTTACAGCAGCTAGCTACGTGGTGGTGCTTTCTTTCTTCAGCTTCTTTGCAAGACAGAATTTGTTGTCTGTTGCTGAGTTCTGACTTTCATATGTATTCTTAAGGCTTGGTCTTGTGCAGCCAGAAGTAGGCCTTCTACCCTTTCTTCAGTGTTCTCATTCTTAGTCACTGCCAAGTCTTGTTGCCTGCTTTGCCTGCTATTGTTTATGTATTTATTGTATAGTTTTATTCTTATATTGATTATATAATATAATTGATATTTTATTTTTTCTAATTACTGTTTACTGTGGAAATTTTAATATCCCAGTTTAATTATTGGAAACAGTAGGAGTCCCTTCTAGATTCAGCAGCATTCAGATAGATGGAAGGAAGCAAGGAAGGAGAACAGCAATGAGAGTAATTTGTTTTGTATTCAAGTAGTACTTTCTTGCAAGTGAATGTATCTAGGATTGCATTCATAGTTATCAGAAGTTTTGAATGTCTTATATTCCTTCATTTATAAAATTTAGAGACCACCTGACTTCCAATGATTCTGGATGGTAATTATTTTGTTTTTTAGGTACAAAAAGCAAAGGAAAAAAAACAGAAAAACAGAACAAAGCAGTGATATAACATGTATATACTATGGTGCACCCTTAAGCAGCTGCATGGAGTAAGAAAGTACATTTTTTAATCTACAGTACATAAATAAAATGTTAAAGCCCATGTCACACTGCCCAACGGATGCAAAAAGGACACAGCGGACGAGCAAAATGTTCCATCCGTTGTTATCCGCTCTCAAAAGGGGCAAAAAATTGCATAACCGGAGCGGATAACACGGACGCGGGGAGGACGCAGGGCGGATGGAAAGCGGATGCGGAACAGAAGCCCAGCAGATGGAAGCAGATGGGAGCGGATGGCACATCCACTAGGCTTCCAGGGGGCCGCAGCAAAGCGGACGCAGAACGGATACAGCGGATGCAGAGTGGACGCTGAATGGATGAAGCGGATGCACAGCGGAAGCCTAGCAGATGCACAGTGGAAGCCGAACGGATGCCTGGCGTTAATTGCGCATGCGGGGAGGATGCATTGCATCAGCCCCGCGGATATAACGGAAGCAGCTCGGAAGCAGGTCACCATTCAGAGGAAAGACCTGCTGCCAGACACATCGACTGCCTTGCCTGCCCTGCCTGCCAGCCTTGCTTCCAGCCTTGCTACCAGCCTCCCTGCCAGCCTTGCTGCCAGCCTCCCTGCCAGCCTTGCTGCCAGCCTGCCTGCAAGCCTTGCTGCCAGCCGGTCTGCCTGCCAGCCTTGCTGCCTGCCTTCCTGCCAGCTTTTGTTCATGTCTGCCTGCCAGCCTTGGTGCCTGCCTTGGTGCCAGCCTTCCTGCCAGCCTTGGTGCCTGCCTAGGTGCCAGCCTTCCTGCCAGCCTTGGTGCCTGCCTGCCTGCCAGCCTTCCTGCCAGCCTTGGTGCCAGCCTCCCTGCCAGCCTTGGTTACTGCCAGCCTCCCTGCCAGCCAGCAACCCCACAACCATGCGGAAGCACAGCAAGCCTCAACCATCTGCTGCCAGCCCTGGCAAGAGGGATAGGGCTACCATCCTGCCCCCTGGCCCTCACTCTGGTTCTGCTGGGGCTTCTGCAGCACGGGCTCGCTCTTCTGGGGCAGGGGCTTCTGCTGCTTCTGCTTCTGGAGGAGCTGATGACAAGCACTCCAGCACCAGCCACCTCCACAGCACCTGCACCCTTCACCCCTAAGACTGAGCGACCAAGAGGAGTGCCAGAGACTCATTTTTGTCTTATAGCTTGTTGTTAATAAAGTCTATTTTTGATTCACACACTTGTTTCATTTCTTTTTTTGTATAAAGTCTTGCTGGAAACTTTTAGAAATGGTTTAAGCCTTTGCATGCTTGTGGGATGGGTTAAGATAGCTGTGGGATGGGTTGAGATAGCTGTGGGATGTGTAATAGCTGTGGGATAGATAAACCTCCAGTGCAAGCATAGTGGGACTGTATGGTCCACCCTCCCAGGTGCCACACCTATGGCCCTTTATTATCAATAACAATGTAATCAATCATCCACACATGTCAACATAAACACAACTCTTTATTAAATGCCCTGTTCATTGTAGGCCCACCCAACATACATGGCCCAATCTCATCAGTGTGATGAGACAGGCTGAAGGAAGCATCCATTAAGCATCTACCATCCTGTCTTGCCACTCCACTGCTCCAGCTGGGGAGTTGCACCATTGTCTCAGGAGGTTGCGCTACTTCTTCGCTTCATGTGAGGCTCTGTTGGGGCCTTGCACATCCTCAGTGTCGATCAGGTTTCGCCCTTGCCTCCATTCCCCAGGCTCCATGTCCCCATTGCCTTGCTGGAGGTCCACGAGCCTGTTCTACAAGACTGGGTAGCGGGTGCGCATGAGATTGTGTAGGATGCAAGCAAGCTTCCATGATCCTCCTGACGGTCTCTGGGCAATGCTGCATGGTGGTGAGAAGTACCTGGAACCTGTTGGCCAGGATGCCAAAGGCGTTCTCCACCACCCGCCTTGCCCTGGACAGCCTCTAGTTGAAGATCCTCTCTTCACAGGTGAGGAGTCTGGAGGTGTAGGGCTTCATGAGGTAGGTTGTGAGGGACAAGGCGTCATCCCCCACGATGAAGTAGGGCACATCTTGTGTGTCGTTGCGCAGGGGTTCTGGATCTGGGAAGCCCACGACGAGGTTGCCTTCCAGCTCCTCCTTGAGGTGACTGGCGTTGTATACCTGGGCATCTGAAGATGAGCCGTTGCCTGAAGCATCGATGTACATGAACTTGTAGTCAGCATCGACCATGGCGAAGAGGATGATGCTGAAGAAGCCCTTGGAGTTGAAATAAGTGGACCCCAAGTTGGCTGGAGATTTGCAGGCCACGTGCTTGCCATCTATGGCTCCAACGGTGTGTGGTAAGTTCCATTTCTGATACCACTGCTCTGCAACTTTCTTCCATCCTTCTTCAGTGGAGGGGAACTGGAGGAGCTCCTCCTTGTATTCTTTGATGATGGCCTGCACCACTTCTCTGACCACAATGCTGATGGTGTTGGATGGCACCCTCCAGCCATACTGCATGCTCCTGTAGAAGGTCCCTGAGGCCAGGTGGCACAGAGTGAGTGCCACCTTGAGCCCAGGTTTCAGGCTGGGCCGGAAGCTGGTGTTTGCCTTGATCAACCTGGGTGTCAGCCACTGCACAACTTCGTCAAACATGGCTGGAGGCATCCTCATGAAGTTCTGGAACACCCGAGTGTCTTCGTTCCTGAGCTCCACCATCAGCTTGTTGTACAGTCCGTCCTCTGCTCTTCTGGCGAACCATCTTCGGATCCAGACTCTTTTTGGGTGGCTCCTTTTCTTCTCGCAGTAGAGTTCACAGAGCCTGCAGATGGCTTCGCACTGTTGCAGAACGATGGTGGCTTATGAAAGGACTTTGTTACAATCCACGGTGGACATGACTGGATGCTGTGGAAGAGCAAGAGGCAGATGAAGGCTGCAGAGGTCTGCACCGCTGGGCTGCTGTTCTGAAAGTGAGATGCAGGTGAGTTGCTCCCCCTTTTTATAGGCAGTATAGGTTTTCTGCTAGGCATCCTCTAGGCATCCTCTAGGTATCCTCTAGACATCCTTAATATCCGAGATAGGTCCCCTATGCAAACGTTTTTTCCATTTTAAACGCTTTGTTTCCATGCTGCATCCGTTCTGCATCCATTCTGCATCTGTTCTGCGTCCGTTCCGCTTCCTCCCTGCGTCCGAGCGGATGTGAGTTGCGCGGATGCGGAATGGATGCCTCGCAGATATCGCGGATGCGTAACGGATGCAGAACGGATGCGTAGCGGATGCGTAGCGGATGCAGAACGGACGAACTGGATACATTTTCTGCGCAAAAGTTTTAGGCAGCCCAAAACTTTTGGAGCGGATGAAACGTCAATAAACGGATGTTGGACAGATAGAGAGGAAGCAAAACGGAGGCAGTGAGTACATCGCATTTTCGAACGGATGGCAAGGTTTTTTGTCCGTTTTACATCCTCTTTGCATCCGTTGGTTCAGTGTGACATGGGCTTTAGTAAATGAATGGTAAAAAGATAGAAAATGTTGAGCTTAATTCCTGGTAGTTGTTAACACTGGAAACAGTATAGAAGTGCATTCTAACTCATCTTCTGCTTGGTATAGAAAGGAATTCAAACTTTTTTTTCTCTTGAAAAAAAAATATTATATAGACATCCCTTTAGCTCGAATTTTCCAAAAATCATATTTCAGTGAAGCATATTAGTAATTCATACAGACATTTTTCTACCTTTACCTTTTTTCAAAATGTTTTATTTTAATGCCAAATTGGCAATACTCCTATTTTTTTCTATCGTCAATTTCTGTATAGCAGCAGAGCTATTGGTGGATGTTCGTTTCTTTTGTCCCTTAGAATAAAAATACGAGGGCTATCCACAAAATAGATTACATTTTCATCTGTAGCAAGAAGGGGCGGAGCTAGCACAGCCATCTTTAGCCTGTGCATCCACCGCTTGGTCTTCATCTAGTCGTGCTAGTGGGAGGTTCGTATCGTTGCCCGTTATTTCACAGCAAACGCTTGAAATGTGTGCTGCAATTGAAAATCCCACGAGTTGTGAGATGTAAATAGTGATAAGGTTTTTGTTGGCAAAAAAACATAAACCGATTGAAATTTTTTGGCAACTGTGTGAACTGTATGGGGACAACATCATCACTGAAGATGGAGTGCGCCAGTGGTGCATTAAGTTTAAAAATGGATGAACTAATGTTCATGATGAACAGCGGAGTGGATGTCCGAGCATTGTGACTGATGAACTGGTCGCGAAAGTCGATGACAAGATTTGTGAAAACCACAGTTTCACAGTAATGGAACTTTTGCTTAGTTTTCCACAAATTTCACGCAGTTTGTTGCATGAAATGGTTACACAAAAGCTAGGCCACCACAAATTTTGTGCAAGATGTGGTGCCAAAAATCCTGACAGAAAACCACAAGAGTCAGCATATGGCCACATCATTGACATTTCTGTACCCTTACAACAAAGATGGAGATTCATTTCTTGATCGAATCGTAACTGGAGATGAGACTTGGGTCAAACATGTGAACAGTGAGACCAAATTGCAGTCTATGAAGTGGGGGCACACAAATTCCCCCAAAAAACCAAGAAAATGTTTGCATACGTTCTCTGCAAGGAAGATTATGGCAACTGTTTTTGGGGATGAGCAAGGTGTGCTTCTTATCGATTTTCTAGAACATGGTGCAACAATAAACTCTGTGAGATATTGTGAGACGTTGCAAAAACTAAGAAAATCAATTCAGAACAAGCATAGAGGAAAGTTTTGTTTTTGCATGACAATGCCCGACCACACACAGCAAATCGCACTTGAGAAGTCCTGAATGCTTTCAAGTGGGAGATTTTTCCTCATCCGCCCTACAGCCCCGATCTTGCACCAAGCGACTACTACTTGTTTCCAAGGATGAAGACCTGGCTTGGAACACAGCGCTTTGACGACGACGCGGAACTGCGGGCAGGCGTGACTAACTGGCTCAAATCTCAGGCGGCTGAATTTTATGACAATGGAATTAAAAAGCTTGTTCACCGCTATGATAAGTGCCTCAATTTGTTCGGTGAATATGCTGAAAAGTAATATTTAAGTGTCACTTTCAAGTGTATATAATAAATTTTTTCCCATACTTTGTTTTTTTTCTATTGCAAAATGTAATCTATTTTGTGGATAACCCTCGTATCCTTTTGTATATGATTAAATCTATCTAAATCATATGATTTATTTATCAGATATTTGAGAGAGAGAAACAGAATGTGTTTCTGATTTAATACTACAAAATACTCTTGGTGTTCACAGGTAGGTAACTTCAGTAACTTTGTTAGATACTAACTGATTTTTAAAAGATAGGTTATTTGTCCTTGACATGTTACTAAATACCCTTTACTATGCAATCCTTCCCATCATACTGTGAGGTGGAGAGGGAGAGTTGTATGGCAAGTAATTAGTCTCAGTTTAATCTTTTTTTAAAGGGGAAACTAGCTTTATCAACCTCATTCCATTTTTGTCTAGTATCAATCATTAACAGACAACAGATAATCAGAGTTGGAAGGGACTTTGCAGGTCATCTAGACAACCTCCTGCCCAAGCGGTAGACCCTACACCATTTCTGATAAATGGCAGTCCAATTTCTTCTTGAAAGTCTCAAGTTATGGCGCTCCCACAACTTCCAAGGACAAGCTGTTCCATTGGTTGATTGTTCAGAAAGTTTCTCCTTATTTCCAAGTTAAATCTCTCCTTGTTCATTTTCCACCCATTATTCCTTGTCTGGCCTGCAGGCGCTTTAGAAAATAGCTTGACCCCTTCCTCCCTGTGGCAGCCCCTCAAATATTGGAACACTGCTGTCATGTCTTCCCTGGTCCTTCTCTTCACTAGACTAGCCATGCCAACTTCCTGTAACTGTTCTTCATATGTTTTAGTCTCCAGATTATAAATCAGTTTCCTGAAAAAAAAAGTGATTTTGTCTTTCTTTTTCAAAGAAGAATGTGCTAATGTTCCCAGATAACAAGCAGATAACCTTAAAACCAAAATTAAAACAATGTTAAGAAAAAAATCAATAAAACAATAATACGAGAATTCCAATATATACCAGGAGAACACAGAATTACACTGGTTTCAATATTACCTGGGCCAATGAAGTTTTTTGATCTTGTAAAGTGAGGTTGATAAGTAGAGATGTAAGCTTCATTATTTTAGATCTATTTCAATTAAGTAAAATAACAAAAAAGAAAAAAACGAAAAAAGGAAAATAAATTTATGCTTGCCCAGGAATCTCTGTATTCACAATTTTGCACAGTTCTTTTCCTGGTATCTGCTTAGAAAAAGGTTTGTTTGTTCAGAGTATGTGGTTAGCCATGAATCTATTCATGTGAAAATGTAAAAAAGGAATGAATATAAATATAAAAAGCATGTTTAATATGATCACCTATGATGAAAAACATAAGTAAGATACAAGTGGGATGTGAAGTTCTGAATACAGAAATTATCAGGAGTAGATTTTTTTTGGGGGGGGGCAAACTGAATGTGGGGAAGAAAATGGAAATAAGTGAAAACAACTAAGGTTAACATATAACTATTGCAGTAGGAAGAAGGAGCAGTGGTAAATGAAAAATCATTTGCAGACATTACTCCTAATTATTATTGGGATTACTCTTCCAACAAAAGAAATAGAAAGTGGATATAAGAAAAGCGGATGCAGAAAGCTATCTGAAAGAGAACAAAAGAACTGTATTGTCAAATGTCACAGAGGTTTCTGTAGATACTTTGATAGAATGTATTAAAAAAATCCTTGATAAAATAAATTAAAATAAAAAAATAAAATAAAATAAAAAGGGTATGAATGTGAAAAACAAAATAACATAATGCTCCTACATTAAGGAAATCTGGAAAATGTTACATAGTGTGCATACAAACAAAGAAAGCAATAGTAGTAAAGAATGTCGCATAATGATAACACAATTCAAAATTGTAAGACTGCAGGTATAGATGATACAACAAGAAAGATTCTTTATAGATGTGATTTGATCATGAAGTGGCTATGAAATTTACTTAATGTATTGTATGTATGAAGATTGTATCTATGGCTGACAACTAGAAAAATAATTTTTTTCCCCTATAGAAAAAAAGATGGAATACAATGGAATGCAAAAACTGCATTTTTTAGGAGATTAGTTTGATAGGTGTGTCTGAAAGATATTCGGGAGAATTTTGATTGAAAGGGTACAAGTCACTGTGAGCAAATTTTAGAAAGTATAGTGCACTTTTATGGTGGGTTAAATATATTTTTGTTCTTCTGACTACTGAGAAGTATATGAATGTGAAAAGAAAGTTTCTGATTTATTTAGAAGAAATATATGATAATGTGCTTAAATTTTGGAATATTTTGTGCAATTATGAAATAGATGCTTGGTTACTGAATCCTTGGTTACTCTGGGACTTCTGGTTTGAGCTTCTTCAGTGACAGACCAAAACCTCATCTCTGTGAGGCTTTGATCCATGCTCGCCGCTGGAGTGCCCTGAGCCAGCTGGTTTCGGGGCTAAGCCACCCCATAGAGGTTGTGAAGAAGGGGGAGATTGTCTGCAGGGTTGAGGAGAGCCACATCTCTCCTCCCCAGCTGACCATTACTCCCTTTCCTGAAGGCGGTTGTAGCGGTGGTCAGAAATGGACACCACAAAAATGAACTCGACCGGAAAAGAATGTGCAAGAGGAAGATAAGAAGAGAAAGTTTTGGTTGACTGGGTCAAACAGCAAAAACAAAAAAAATAAGGTACCCTGGAATTGAAACTATTAAAAAAAAATAACATTGTTCCCTAAGAAAAATTTTAAGCTGCGAAGGAGAGAGAAAAGGGAAAAGATTTGTTTTTTTTTTCTCCTTTTCCTATACTGACAACTAAGAGACTTAAGCAAGAAATTGGGAAAAAAATCCACTTTGACATTAATAGACATTTAATGCTGAAAATAAAAAGTCAAAGGGATAATAAAAATTTCTGGATAATGAAAAACTTTTGAAAACAGGAAAGGAGAGAAAAAGAATAAAAGGGCAGGATCTGGAAGGGAGGAGACTGCCTGGAATTAAAAAGAACTTACAGCAAAATCTCAACAAGACTTCCAAAAGATACATTTTAACTGAAATATTGCAAAAAAAAAAAAAATACCAGGAAGAGAAAGTGGAAAAAGAAATAAGAAGAAATAACTTGGGACTATTTGGATAACTTGATGAATTCTGGATTTTTGGTTATTGTATTTGAATGACTAAAATCAATTGGGTGGTTGTTTAAAATTATTTAAAATGGCTCCTCTTTTAGAAGAACTGAAAATGGAACTAAAAAAGTACAAAGAAGATGCACAAGAAAGGAGAGGTTCTTTTGGCTTTGTATTTCAGTTTTTAGAAATGGAGATTTGGAATTATGAGAAACAACAAGAAATGCCTGCAGAACAAGAAGATTGTGACAAAGAAGAAGCCATATTTATTGAACAAGTAATCTTAGGTGGGGGAAAAAAAGGAAAGAGGGGAAAGATAATGGAAAGTTCAAGATTGGGAAAAACAACTCCCCCCCAAAAAAATAGAGTGAAAAATAAGTATAAAATCAGAAAGCAACAGAAGAAGGAAATGCAGAAGAGAGAATTAGAAGTAGAGAGACAAGGGGAAGATGAGAGGGAAGAAAGAAAGAAAAAGATGTTATAAAGGACAGAAACAAAATATAGAGAAGCAGGGGCTATTTAGACATAATGGGTGAAAATTTAATGGAAAAAGAGTTTCTGCAAAGGTACATAAGATAGTATTGTTATATTAGAAACAGAAATAATTTTAGAAAATATGAAACAATGTATGATTAAAATGTTTGAAAAAATAGCTATTGTTCAGTAGAATGCCTGTCAATAAATAAATGTAACAAAATGAATATTTAATGATTTATAAAACATATGTGAAAAGAAATAAGGGAAAATTAATTATGGAGATTATATGTGTCTTTAAGGAAGTATGATATTCAGTTGAAAAGAAGTGTTAAAGATGTGAAGATTTTAATGATTATTAATGATAGAACTGAACTGGAATGGAATGAGGGTTTATAATTACGTATATTTATAATCTTTCTTTTTTAAAGAACATAGTGTGTATGATAAGAATGTACCAAGCAAAATTTGATTGGAAGTTATGTATTATGTATTATATTGAAGGTCATAACCTTAAAGTATATATTAAACTTTAAATAAGAGTTGAATGGATGTAATTAAAAGATATAAAGGTGTCATACTCCAATTAGTAACTACAGGAGAAAATTTGTTTAATGAGAAAAGATAATATGAAATTGAAACAGAACAGACAAAAGTATAAATATAATGATTTGAATTGAGATGAGATAATCAAAATAAAATTGAGAAAATTAAAAGAGGGGAAAAACGAAACAGAAAATGTAGAATAGTATAAGATATGGAATAGAACACAAAAAGGAGCATGAAATTGAGTTTTGTGTTTGTATAAAGAAGTTCAACCCAGGACCATGCTATTTTTAAAAAAGATGTTTTACTTGTATTTTGTATGTGTGAAAGCCCAAATAAAACTTTATTTAAAAAAAAAAGAAAGGTTCTTTATAGATGTGATTTGATCATGAAGTGGCTATGAAATTTACTTAATGTATTGTATGTATGAAGATTGTATCTATGGCTGACAACTAGAAAAATAATATTTTTCCCTATAGAAAAAAAGATGGAATACAATGGAATGCAAAAACTGCAGGAGATTAGTTTGATAGATGTGTCTGAAAGATATTCAGCAGAATTTTGATTGAAAGGGTACAAGTCACTGTGAGCAAATTTTAGAAAGGATAGTGCACTTTTATGGTGGGTTAAGGATATTTTTGTTCTTCTAACTATTGAGAAGTATATGAATGTGAGAAAGAAAGTTTCTGATTTATTTAGAAGAAACATATGATAATGTGCTTAAATTTTGGAATATTTTGTGCAATTATGAAATAGATGCTTGATTACTGAATATAAATGCAGATAGTCTTCAATTTAGGACTGGTTGTTGAACAATTATTCAAATTACAACAGCCTCAGAAAAAGTTACTTACAGCCCATCTTCAAAGTTATTATTGTCATACAACCCCTACAATCACATGATTGCATTTTGGCTGCTTGGCAACAACTGGTAGCAGCATCTAATAGTCGTGTGACTGTATTTTGCAACATTTTTTGCCATTTTTTGAACAAAAAAACATTGAGTAGATAAGTTGGATTCAGATTATGACCAGGTGATTTACCTAAAAACCATATGATTAACTTGACTGAGACACTTAATGACTGTTATAAAAACAGTCATAAAATTAAGTCTGGTCTCTCAAAATATGACCAAAATTATGGGTTCAATTTCAGTCATAATTTGAGAATTATATGTATAGGGATATTAGATGAATGTAAATTATGTGAATAAATGTAATACTGGTTCCATTTGTGGTACAAAATTAAGCAGGAAGTAAAACAAGAGTGCTTCATGTCCCTGTGGGTGCTTAATACAAATTATGGATAAATTGGTGTTGAAAGTTTCTGGTAAGATTAGAAGTTCATTTGTCAGGGACATAAATCTATGTTTTCTTTTTTCTGCATACAATGTCTTGCTGTTATCTAAGAACCTGGGTGACTTGCACTGAATTTTAGACAACTTATATTATGAAAAGTGTGAGTATGAAATGTAAAGTGTCAAAAGCCAAAATGTTGTATTGAAAAAAATGGAGTGCGCAGTTGCAAGTATATATTAATACAAATTTGTCACTATCAGACATGCAGTCGTGTCCAACCCTCGACATCTGATAATAATACAAATTATACATACATAAATTAGCCAGTAGATCACTTTTTATATTACAATAGAATGTTTACTAAGGATGGAAGAGATTTTGACAGAAGCAAATGCTGGTACAAAATAGTGGATAGTATGTGGTATTTTGTGAAGAATGATGCAAAATTATATGTTTGTGTAACAGCATGTATGTAACCTTGTTATATGGAAGTGGGGGGTGAGTACGTGGGGAATAACATAAAAGTAAATTGGATGCATTAAGAAAGGTGTATGTACAAGAGGAGATATTGTCAAGTATAAATAGGCAATGAGTGAAAGTGGATTGAATAAAAAAAGTGAGTTATCAGCAGAAAAGAAGGCCTTGTGGTGATTTGGTCATACTGAAAGAATGAGAATGATGAGCAAAAGAACGGATAGGAAAACAAATAAAGCAAGAATTAATGGGACAAGTGGAAAGGGAAGACTGAGAAAGGCATGACTGGATGGAGTTGATTAATTCTTCAAAAACCAGTAAAATGTTTAAAGAGCAAAAATCAAAGTATGAGGTGGTACATGACAAAGACATGGTTTGTAAGGGAAGAGAAGTATGAAGAAGTGTAAGAAATGTGGTTAGCATTAACTATATGTATATGTAGGGGGCGTGCATAAGCGCACCAATGTGCCTACAGTCCCTGTCCTATTGTTTTTTTATTATTATTATTCGTATCAATTTCATGTATTCATAACCATGTTTATACTTATACCTGTTATCTAATAATCGCTTGACAAAATAAAATAAATTAATAAATCAAATATATTGAGTTATACCTATTTCATCTTTATTTGTATCTGTAAGATGCATGTACTATTGACCATATTAATCCACATCTTCTCTTTCCTTGAACTAGACTTGAAACATTGTTCAGAAGGCTGATAACAATTAGTTAAAAGTTGAAAGAAAATATAAGGCACCATTGAATTTTTCTGAGTTTTAATCTTAACACAGTTTTGGAATGAAACATTACATCTAGTGTGATAGATTTTTGTTTTTTTATAAAGGACACCAAGGTATAATTTATCATAACTCTGTGGCCTTTAATTCATAATAAAATCATTTGCTACATTACTCTGATACATTTTAAAATAGTATTCCTATCGATCTCATCAATCATATTAATCATTAAACCAAATTACAATATGTGCCATCTTTTCTTAAGTAGGCACCATTTGTTTCACTCAAATTCTTGTAGTGTCAACAAGAGAAGAAAGAAGCTAAATGTGAATGGCATCTACAATATGAAAAATTGTGTAAGGGCCCAGGGTTCCACTTTTTAATAGAAATAGCTGCAATATAATTTTCCCACAAGCAATTGGGCACTAGTATTTTTAGCCAGTGGAGAGCCAGTGTATGTTAAGAATAGAAATTGCTACAGTGGGAAACTGCACAGTTTCTATTAAGGGGACAACCAGTACAACAGCTGGCTGGTGATTAATTCATATGAAATATGCAATTGTGCAGCATACATAAGGATACATTTTATAAATTTATAGTGGAATTGTGAAAAGAGAATAGCATATTGTTGCCTTTTTTCTGTAATGGGCATAGCGTTTGTCTTGACAAGCTGCAAATTCTGAGCCCACTCAGTTTATATGGCCTTTCCAGCAAAAGGGTTTTCTACAGGAACAACATAGGTATTTTTTAAAAAAAAATATGGAAGAAAGTTAGACAGACACCATCTGTGCATCTGTTCAGAATGTACAATATTTAGAAAAGCAGGCCAACTCAGACACAAGAAAGGGAGTCATTGCAATTCACAGATGGTCTTCTTCATTTAGTTTTGTGTACCACCCTAAAAATGTAGTGGGAAAGCAATTTTTTCCCATGCAAATGAAACTAAGGGAGGATTCCTTTTCTGTAATCAGGTCGTTATTTAAAATTATAACAAAGCATGTTGCTATCCAATTCCCAAACACTGATATTAATTGACTTGTGTTTGAAGAGGAGCAATGAGGTACCTGTTACTTATTTCCATAAAAGTAAAAACAGTGAGTAGGGAATGCATATTGGTGGATTTGTGAAAATGCAAGGCAGCATCAGATGCCAAAAGTAGCAAGCATAACAACTTAGAACTGGGAGGGGGGGGGGGAATGACTTTTTTTCAGGTACCCAACAGGTACCCAATGATAGTATTTACTATCTTTGTAGCCTTCAATTTACAACTACAATTGAGTCCAAAATTTATCTTGCTAAGTGAGAAATTTGTTAAATGACTGTTTGGATGACTTTTCTTTGTACATGTGTTAAGTGAATCAGTGCAGTTGTTAAATTAGTAACATGGTTGTAAAGTGAACCTGGTTTCCCCTTTGAGAGCTGTATGCAACAAAATTTCATTTTAATGTATGCCGATTAGTATACATTCAAAGTGACAATAAAGCTATTATTTTATTCTATTCTATTCATTATCTTTGCTTGTCAGAAGCTTGCAAAATGTGATCACATGACCCTGGGACACTGCAACCATCATAAATGTGAATCTGTCAAGCATCCAAATCTAAATCACTACGGGGATGTTACTGTTCTATATGTAAATTGGGTTATTCCAAAACATGCAAACCTGATTGGTTAACTAAAGTAAGCATTGGATTGGTTCACTAGGAACCAATTCAAATCAACTGAAAAAGGCGGCAAATTCAAACAGCTGCCATTGGCTACAAGCCAGCAGGCTAGCCTGTATAAAAGGCTGCCGCGGTTTCAGCCAAACGTTCCGTTCACTGACTATTTAAGAATAAAGACTTTGTTGTTGGAACCCGGTCTACCTCGTGTTTTTCCGAACAAAACACTGGCGACGAGGATGGGATCATCCTAAACGCGAGACCTGCACGCGGTGAGAAGAAGTCCAGATGGCGACGAAAATGCCTGGAAACAACGCACCGCCCGCACCCTTCAATCCCAACGAAGAAGATTCGGATTCCTATGCAGACCGTTTCCAAATGTACTTGGAGAGTAATGAGATGGAAGGAATCTCAGAGCAGCGTAAGAGAGCTGTGTTCTTAACACACTGCGGACCTACGGTTTTCAAGATGGCAAAGGCTCTGGCAAAGTCCCGAGATGTCAAACAACTGACGTGGCCAGAACTACAATGAATTCTGAAAGCCCACTACGCCCCGATGGTGTCTAATTTAATAAAGCGACACGAATTTTACTGCAGAGACCAGAGAGAAGGAGAGACCGTTGCCGATTTCATTGCTGCCCTTAGACAAATAGGGGGTGAGTGCGATTTCCTGAACATTGACGAAGCAATGAGGGATCGCATAGTGTTGGGTTTAAGAGACTCGACTGCACAGAGTAAATTACTCAACAAGCCCAACATCACCGTAACCGAAGCCATCGCGGAAGCCACAGCCGCTGAAGCCACGAAAAAATCGGCTGTCACAATGAAGAAGATGAACACACACAACAAAGAAACAAACCCAACCAAAGACAAAAAACAGTCTACCACCACCACCCACTACGAAGAGTATGGCGAAACACCCGAGTCGAGCGAAGAAGACGACGAGGTCCACCATTTATTCGCGAACAAAAAAGAACGCGAAAGAAGGAATTGGCGGGAATGCGCTGGCTGCGGAGGAAACCATTCCCGAGCCGAATGCAGATTTCTTGATGCCATCTGCAGACATTGCAAGAAACGAGGGCATATCGAGAAAGTCTGCAGGAACAAAAAAAGCTACAGCCCAACGAGACGCAGAAATTCCCCAACACAAGCTGAGCCAAAATGAACTGAGAGAAAGTGGCAACAAGAGAAGCGAGCCAATACACACCAAACTGTCACTATAGAAAACGCTCAGAGGGAAAGCGGGAAGAAAGTTAAAGTAATTGTAAATATTGAAGGAAAGCCTTGCAAGATGGAAGTGGACTCGGGATCTTGCCTTTCAATGGTATCTTGGGACACCATAAAACAACTAGTCCCAGGTATCGAATCCAAGGAACTTCAGAAGCAGCAACTAACCCTCAAAGACTACCAGGGAAACCAAATCCCTGTAGTCGGCATGGGACATTTCCGAGTCGCATACAAACAGTATGTTAAAGTGCTACCGCTGACCATAGTCGACCGAGACAGACCAAGCCTCCTGGGTATCGAGTGGTTCGCACCACTGGGCATCGGGATGACCGGAATAGACCGAGTAACCACAACCGGCTGGGAAGAAGACCTCATCCAGGAATTCCAGGACGTGTTTGACGACTCACTTGGCAAGTATCAGGGAAATCCTATTTCCTTTAGTCTAAACCCCCAAATAACACCGCGGAGACTAAAAGCCAGGCGAGTTCCTTTTGCACTAAAGGCAAAGATAGAGGAACAGCTAGACAAATTAATAGCCCAAGGAGTATTAGAACCTGTGGACCATGCCAAATGGGAAACGCCTATAGTTACACCTATTAAACCAGATGGGCCCGTTAGAATCTGTGGTGACTATAAGGCTACCCTGAACCACGCATTGCAACAGAGCGCATACCCGGTGCCAGTAGTCCAACATTTACTACACTCCCTGGGAAAAGGAAAATTTTTTACTAAACTCGACCTAGCGCAAGCTTATCAACAGCTCCCAGTGGACCCAGAGACAGCTGAAGCACAGACTATAGTTACCCACAAGGGCGCCTTTAAGTGTAACAGACTCCAATTTGGAGTGAGTGTAGCACCAGGCGTATTCCAGAGTCTAATGGAGCGCCTCTTAAATGACATACAAGGAGTCGTACCATATTTTGACGACATCCTCATCTCAGCCAAAGATGAAGCTCAACTTAAAGACAGACTTAAAAAAGTACTCACTAAATTTAAAGATTCTGGCCTCAAAGTAAAAAAAGAAAAGTGTTGCCTAAAAAAAAATAGCGTCGAATTCCTGGGCTATTTAATAGACGGAGAGGGTATACACCCTACAGACAAAAAAATTAAAGCTATCAATGAAGCGCCAGAACCAAGAAACAAAACCGAACTACAAGCATTTCTTGGACTGATAAATTTTTATAATGTATTCCTACCAAATAAAGCCACAATAGCAGAACCATTACACCGTTTATTGGACAAGAAAGCAATTTGGACTTGGGGTTATAGAGAGAAGAATTCCTTCCAAAAAATTAAAAATTTGCTAACATCAACAAACGTTCTCATTCAATTTAGCAACACACTGCCATTGAGGGTGACCTGCGACGCTTCGCCATTCGGAGTCAGTGCCATCCTGAGCCACCAACTGCCTGATGGCAGAGAGGCACCCGTCGCATATTACTCAAGGACCCTGTCTAAAACCGAGAGAAATTACAGCCAACTCGACAGAGAAGCTCTAGCAATTGTCGCTGGAGTGAAACGTTTCCACGAGTACCTCTACGGGCGGACTTTTCAAATTATAACAGACCACAAACCGCTAATGGGAATTTTGGCGGGAAACAAGCCAACACCAAATATCCTTTCTCCGAGAATGACTAGATGGTCAGAGTTCCTAGCAGCCTATTCCTACACTCTGACACATCGACCAGGGAAACAAATTTCCCATGCGGACGCTTTGAGCAGAGCACCCTTACCAGCAACCGAGGAAGACCCAGCACCAGCGATGACAACATTACAAATAGAGACTTGCCCCGATCTACCCATATCAGCTTATGATGTCGCCAGAGCCACCGCAAAAGACTCATTGACTGCCCGCATTCTTAGCTGGGTAGGTAAAGGCTGGCCGGAAAACCAAAAAACTGAAAACTTTAAACCTTTCCGGACCAGACAGACTGAACTTTTTATTCAAAAGGGGTGTTTATTGTGGGGCGATCGGGTAGTCATTCCTAACAAACTACAACCCAGGGTACTTAGGATGTTACACGAAGGGCACCCGGGAATTGTAAAAATGAAAAGCCTTGCTAGAAGTTATGTTTGGTGGTCGGGTATTGATAGGGACATAGAATATTGGGTAAGCTCGTGCAACAAATGCCAGGGAATTAGACCGTCCCCACCTAAAGCATCCATGGGAAACCCCGCGAGGCCCTTGGTCAAGAATCCACATTGATTTCACGGGTCCTACCAAGGGGCATACATTCCTGATTGTCGTTGATGCCTATTCTAATTGGCTAGAAGTAAAAATCATGCCATCAACGACAACAGAAACTGTAATTAAACAACCAGACAACCTTTTTGCCACCCATGGTCTACCGGACGTCCTCATATCAGATAATGGGCCACAGCTAACCAGCCTACAATTCGAGCAATACCTAGCCTCCCTAGGTATAAGACATGCCCTAACCGCGCCGGCTCCCCCGGCTGCAAATGGCAGGGCTGAGAGAATGGTCTGGTTTACCAAAGAGGGGTTAGAAAGAATGGACACCGGAGATGTCCAACAGAAAATAAACTGATTGCTCACACTCCAGCACATAATGCCCAGTACCACGACCAACAAATCCCCAGCAGAATTACTCATGGGGAGGAAATTAAGATCACACCTTGATAGGTTGCACCCAAATTTTACGCCAGAAAACCCTCCCGACTCCTCTACACGATTTAGAAAATTTGAAATAGGCGATTTGGTTTACGCTAAAAACTTCACCGGGGACCCTGTATGGCTACCAGGACAAATCATGTAAATAACAGGCCCCAAATCCTACTGGTTAACAATTGACGACGGCAGGGAATGGAAGCGGCACATAGACCAGCTCCGTTCCCGAAACATAGAACGAAATACAGACATACACCCATACATTGAAAAAACCGGTGAATGGCAAACCAAGGTGGGGGGGGAAATGCGAGAAATAAATAAAGAACCGTTACAAACAAAACCCGAAGAGATTAACAAACAAAAAGAGCAAATGAAAGACTCACTGTTTGAAGAGACTTGCGGGAAGAGCCAATCGGAAGGGGACAGCCAGGCCAGCTCGACCTGCCCGGAGGAAACGGGAGGGAGCGGCAAAACCGCCGGCCTAAGAAACTCAGGCGGCAGTAGAATGGCTGACTCACCCTTCCAGACAGTTCCAGAGAGAGGGACGGACGACACAGCAGCCCCATCCAAACCAGTCGAAGTCTCCGCCAAAAATGAACTGCGCAAGTCCAGTCGAGTCAGGAGAAGCCCCACCTACCTGCGCGACTACGTCACCACGTAGGACTGAACTAAGGGGGGAGGGGTGTTCTATATGTAAATTGGGTTATTCCAAAACATGCAAACCTGATTGGTTAACTAAAGTAAGCATTGGATTGGTTCACTAGGAACCAATCCAAATCAACTGAAAAAGGCAGCAAATTCAAACAGCTGCCATTGGCTACAAGCCAGCAGGCTAGCCTGTATAAAAGGCTGCCGCAGTTTCAGCCAAACGTTCCGTTCACTGACTATTTAAGAATAAAGACTTTGTTGTTGGAACCCGGTCTACCTCGTGTTTTTCCGAACAAAACAGTTACAATAGTCAGAAGTACCCAAAATGGTTATAGGTCATTTTTTTCAGTGCCATTGTAACTTCAAAGAGATGCTAAGTAAACTGTTGTAAGTCAAGGACTACCTGTATTAATAATCAACTTCATAGTGGTGTTGTAAGACCAAACTGGAAAATCACTTGTACATTAAGTAAATCACTTGTACATTAAGTTTTGTATCAATGTGCCTTAGAGCTGACTGTAATAAACTATAAAGATGTCTTCATAGATTTTTTAATATGGGATTAAATTATACAGAATAACTACAAGTATTAACTTATATTTGCAATAGGAGTGAATATCTGTACCTCAAGTATAGGGCAGAGGTGGTATTCAGCAGGTTCTGACCAGTTCTGGAGAATTGGTAGCAGAAATTTTGAGTAGTTCACAGAACCGGCAAATATCACCTCTAACTGGCCCCACCCCATCTATTCTCTGCCTCCTGAGTCCCAGCTGATTGGCTGGGCTTCTTTTGTTGCTCTGTACAGGAGAATGGAGCTAGAAAGCAGGTTAGTGGGGTGGGGAAATTTTGCAGTATCCTTTTCCCAGGAGTGGGGAGGGAATGGGAATTTTACAGTATCTTTCCCCTGGCATGCCCACCAAGCCATGACCACAGAGCCAGTAGTAAAAATTGTTGAATCCCACCACTGGTATAACATCATTCTCGAAGCTTGTGGGTTGATTTCCAAACATTTCATTACCAGGCTAGGTAACATCTTCAGTGGAGTTTAGAAGATGTCAGTGTTTTTCTGTTTATTAGGACATAAGACTTACTGACCACACAAATCCCTTATAAACAGAAGAATACTGACACTGACATGCCCTAACCTCCACTAAAGATGTTGCCTAGCCTGGTAACAAAACATTCAGAAACCAACCCACAAACCTGGAGAACAAACTTTCACCCTCAATAACTTATATTTTTGTAGGCCAATAGTTCCTAGAATAGACGTAAATAACATATGGACCTGTACCACTATATACAGTATATTGAGGGCCTTGGTGACTTTCAAAATATTGTTATTCTGTGACAGAAGCTCCAATGAAGGCCCACAAAACAGTAAAGTGTCCTTACCTCTTATGAGGTAAGTGAGACAGATATTGTTTTGCTTTGCCTTTCTTCTGAGGTTCTTCCAGCAGTTTAAGTGGAAGAGACCTTCTCACACATCCTATGAATGAGTTGAAGTTTTTTTTACTTCTTAACTACTTAGCATGTAGTTCTTCAACAAGGTGAATCCCAGCCATTGCATGTAGAAATTGTTTGTTTGTTTACTAGTGCTATATATACCTCTTATGTCTAACAAAAGTTTCAGAAGATGAAAGAGTAAACAAAACTCCATGGGAATTAAATATAATCCAGCAAAATATACACAGCAATTATCCCCAAAGTATCACAATGGCATCATAATACATCCTGAAAACAAGAGTTAGAAAAGATCTTTCTAAGATTAAAGGATCTTTGCTGCCAGACAGACAGTGAGCTGAAGTGGGGCCATTGTTAAAAATGATAATGGCTCTTTTGCAGCAAGAATAGTACCTGGTGATTTCATAGTCATGTCCACGTGTTTTTGGCAAATGTATCCGAGGTTTCCAACAGGAGATTTAAAAAATTCTCAAAGTTCTTCATATTCCATCAGTTCCCTGAGCTGAATTAAACTGAGCCTGGAAGCAAATTAATGAAGATAAAGATCAACTAAGCCATCTTCAAGAGAAATCCCATGACATCATATAAACTATATTAATTCAACTTGAAATGAATTAGACAATGGATGCCCAAAACCAGCCTTGGAAAATAGCTGATAGAATGTTAAGATATTCCTAATTAAAGCTCAGTTACTTGTGAGCTGTATGAATCTAGGGAGTTACTCTGTGTTGCATACTGATAGTTTTTTTTTTTTTAAGGTCTTATTGATAATCCTTTAAAGATTATAACTGCAGATATGAGGTCAAATTGGAGGACAGCAAAACAGAAGAGGAATAATTCAGAAAAGGTAAGCACAGCCACACTACACCTGTAGAGATGGTTAGCAGCATCAAGTTTTTGGGTGTGCATGAGTAGGCTGGCTTGGTCACTCAACAACGAGACACCGGTGAAGTGGGCACAGTAGTGCATGCATTTTCTGCATTGCATGAGAAAAGCTCATCTCATCTTCTTGTTGCTGCTAACCACCACCCCATCATCCCGGTCCTTCCACCTGTCCTTACCACTTTCTATAGAGGGATGATCTAGAGCATCCTGTCATATTGCATCATAGTCTGGTTTGGAAGCATCACTGCCTCAGAGAGAAAGACAGAAAAGTTTATTGACAGAAAAGTTTACTGTCTTCTATCCAGGACTTGGCATATAAGTGTTGCTTGAGCAGGGTCTGCAGGATGGTCTGGAATACTACACAGCCTCTTCATGACCTGTTTTCCTTGTTATCTTCTCGGAGGACGCTTTGTGGTATCCAAAGCAGAATCACTTGATTCAATCATAGTTTTGTTTCATATAGCATCAACCTTTTTGTGATGACCCAGGGTGGAATACAAAATAAACACACTCCCAAAAAACAGGTGAAGCCCCTTTTATTCCTTCACTTTGCTTCCAAGCTCCAAACATTTGTGGGAGACAAACAAACTCCCACAAGCAGTTACAAGAAGGAGGAAATGTTGTTTAAATTATAAAGAGTAAAAAACAACATAAACCAGGCAATATAAGGGTTTGAAGATGTCCACAGATATCAGAACACATACTGGGAAGGACGCTAAACTCAGAGAGAAACAATAAACTAGAGATATTTCCATGCTTTGTTTCCAGCACTCACCCGTATGCATGTCTGTCCTCTTATCCAGTTGTCACAGCTGCAGCTGTGGAGGATCAAGGCCCTATCCTCCCCAGTAGACCACATCCTGCGTGCCCTAGGATGGAGAGGGGACTCCTCTGACTGCCCAACCGGCCTCTGCCTTTCCCCAGCCTCTTCCACAACCTCCAGCACCACACTTCCAATCCCTGTCAACTGTTCCTCCTTTCGCTCAGTCAGTCTCCACCAAGGGCATGGCACTTTTGAACTCTCAAGTTTCCTCATTCTGCTATGTATTCAACATGGACAGTGATTAATATTTCTATGTATTTATATGTCAGGATGTAGGTATATAATGTGTGTGTAGTATATATATAGCATATCTGTAGGTGTGTTATGTATGCGTACACTTTTGAGAGCAGGGAACAGAATTCCATTTTCAATGTGTGCCAGTGTGCCCACAGGAAAAAAATGACAATAAAGATTATCTAATAATTCTTTCTCAAACACCTACAGTATATATTCAAATTGTCATTTCTCTACATATACAATTACTAAAACTATTGTTTAAAAAATATTGGCATATTTATCACATTCTGGAGGAATGCTAGAGGAAAGTGGTTAGGGATGGAAGAGGAGGTGGACATAATTTTTATTATTTTAAAAGTGGTGGGTTTTTTAAAACTAAAAATTGCCAAATTTTCATGAGATTTCTGGACAGGACACAAAGGTATTATGAAATCTAGCTATCAAATGAGACTAGAGCTACTTAAAAAAATTTAGAAACATCAACTAGTGATAATGTTGGGGGTTTTATATGTCTACAGATACCTTATTGCCAGTGCTGAACATTAGATGCTATCTGACCTGCAGGTTTCCATTTGCTTGCTCATCATCTAACATCTGTGCAACCCTTTTGCTTTACCACATTTGGGCTGCAAAAGTCTGGAAATTAGTAGATGACACCAAAGAGATACAAAAAGGAGCAAATACTTGCAAACATTTAGTAAATATCTGGATTCCTGCAGCTCATATATGGTAGTTCTCCTGTTTTTCCTGAGAGTTCATAATCTGATCATATTTCTCTTGCTGAACAAGAATTACAAATTATTCCAAACATAAGGCAAGGGTATGCAAGTGTTTGGTATAGTGATAAACATACAAGTGTTATCACTTTACCATAATCTCTTTGGCACTTTTTTAAAAATATATAAACTATTTGTCTGAAAAAAGGAAGGCCTGGGACTAGATCTTTCACCTTCCTTCGACTGTCATTTTCCAATTGTTTTATTAAAAAAAAAAAAAAACTACATTAACAGCTTGACTGATGATGACTTTCAGCCTGGATTTGGAAACACCCAGAAAAGAGAAATGCCAAGACAAAATTGGGTTATTTTTTTTTTATCCCTTGAAAGTTTGGTGTGCACATTCCATCTATTAGACTGTAACTGAGTTTTTTTAATAGAGCTACATAGAACAATGTTGGCTATCTCAGTCCCAATTTTCACCTCCTTGCAAAGTGTAAGGATTGTTAAGGGGGAAATTCTTTGACTTGTCCATGGTACATATCGTAGGGAATTCTTGTTGCTGCTCCTAATCTTAACAGGTTCCCTGATTTTTCTCAGTATACACAAACCCCCAGTTGAGTGAAGAGACCCTTTACCCATGTCTTTTGTACCAAATGTTGTTACTGTACCTATATTTTGGTACAAGAGACTGTACCAGATATTTGTTCTGTACAAAATATTTATTCTCTCTCCCCACACACTTTCTTGTAGAAGTTCTCCTGCATTTTGTTGAAGAAAAGGGAAGCTTTCTCTCATGCTACATAACTTTCATGTGCCTTAGAAATAGCCTGACCATTGTGTCTGAAAGCTGTGTCTTTTCTTATACAATAAGCTCTCCATTGATCACCAGACTCCATGGTTTCCGAAGTTGTCGTAATGAAACTCCACCTTTAACACTTTTTTAAAAAGTCAGGAACTTGGGCAACCAAGAAATGTTGAAGAATGATGGGAAAGGATGGCTTACAACAGTTCATTCAAGGGTACTGAAAAAAGTGACTTTTGAGCGTTTTTCAGTTACAACCACAGTTATGACATCCTCATGATCATGTGATCAAAATTCAGGTGCTTGGCAACTGGTTCCTACTTATGACCATTGCTATGTCCCACGGGATCACCTTTTGCAACCTTCTGACAAGAAAGTCAATGGAGAAGCCACATTCACTTAACAACCATGTTATTAAGTATTAACTTAATAAGTTAATAAGGCAATGTCTCACTTGACAACAGAAATGTTGGGCTCAATTGGGGTCATAAATCAAGGACTACCTGTCATAGAAAAACACACTTTCCCATAAAGTAAGCACAACAAAGCAAAAAAAAAGTATTTCACAAGCCAATGAGGCAGAAAAACAAAATCACTTTTACAAAGCTCTTAGAAAACTGGCAGAGTTGGACCTTTAAGCTTAGATCAGGTGTAGTAAGATGAGTAATGGGTATGAGCAGAGCTTTGCCGGCTACAAGACAAATTACTCACTGGAGCTGCCAAATCCAACACCTAGAGGACAGCAAAGAAATGGCAACACTGGAAGCCTTTGCTGCCACACAGTGATAATCCAGAGCTTTTCAGCCCAAATATGGTACCCCTCCGATGAAGGCTGGGTGGCTCTATAGTCAGTGAGATCATATCAATGTTTGTCTATTGTTTTACTCTAGGTTGCTAGGGGAGAGGTGTTGGACTGCTGCTTTCAACAGCAACTACACTCCTTCCTAGTTCTGCTTTGCAAAAAATGTCCTGAAGGCATATTTAAATAAACAAGGAGAAAGTTTGAGAGAGGTGAACTTTTCAAATCTGGGCAAACTGTTTTTGTGACTACTTTCACAAACTCGGGAAACCTCTCTGCATGATCTGCTTTTCATTCTGTTAGGGGTTACCTGAATATCCCCCAAGTAATTTTAAAGTTATCATATTAGTGTTTCAAGAAATTTAGATGGAAGACATAATATTTATTTGAATTGTGTATTTGACTATTTGTATACTTTCCCCAACTCCATCCCATATTAATTGTAAAAGTAATGGACATAGCTACCAACACAATTCCAGTCACCATTGGAATAGACATCCTGTTTATTCCAATTCTACTTCTCAATGTCACCCCTTCTACTTCTCAATGTCACCTCCTCTAAAGTCAGCATTAAGGGCATCATACTCTGTCCTGGGAGAAAGGATCCCTCCTGAAAATCTTAGATTTTCCAAAAAATTCTGATGGTTAAATTTTTGTTCATTGATGGGTGGACTGCCTTAAGGCAACCAAAATTGTGTAAATACATACTTGACATTTTATATCATATGCATCAATTTATGATATTTATACAAATAAATGAAGTAAAAGGTCAGTTATATCGATGTAGAAATAATGTAAAATATGTCAATTCGGTGGCCTGCTTTAAACGCAACAGATTTTGTGCATGGCTTGGGGATTGCGTAGAAGGGAGGAATTTCCCCATAACATCCAATGCTCATTGAATAGAAAGCCAGAGAACTGAGATTTTATTGCAATAACAATCTGACACCCCAAATCTATTACTTTCTGAGGCAGGCTTAGCCAACTAGATATTGTATTTTTCACTTTGAATTCCCAGACATATGTCAAAATATTTGCTGATGGCCAGGTTAAGGTAGGCTGTTTATTCTTGATATGCAACCAAAATTGTATTTATACCAAATCAGTATACAGTGGTTGCTTCACCATCATCCAGAAATGTCTGTTTTTCATTTATTTCCAATTTATGTGCTTATTAATTTCTTACCTTCAGGAGCTCAAGGTGGTTATAAAGGATTGTCTCCTGCAATTTTTCCACTAATAATTCTGTGAAGCTCTGTAGATTCAACTGAGAGAGACTGGTCCAAAGGCACTTAGTGAGTTTCAGTAGACCAGAACCTGGGTCTTTTTGGAGCCAGTTTAATATCTTAACCTTTATGCACCTAACAAGCATTTTAAAAAAATCAGGTCTGCGTGGAAATTGCATTATAGGTCAAAAAATTGGTACTTTGTGGCATTAGTGGAGGGTTTGAGATAAAGGTAGGATATGTTGTCTTCTTGTTTCCATTTGTCTTTATTTTATATGACAGACTTGTCTGTTGTTTTTCAGTAGCTAAGTCATGTCCAACTCTTTGCAATCGCATAGATCATAGCATGTCAGGCTTCCCTGTTCTCCACTGTCTCCCAGAGTTTGGCCAAATTCACATTCATAATCTTGGCTGAGTTTTTCCCAACTTCTTTTAAACTGCAAATTGTGGAACTGAAGAAGGAAGGAAGGAAGGAAAAATATACTTAAACTTTTGCTCTCAGGTATATCTATGCAGTTTTCTTGGCAACAAAACAGCCATTGCCTCTTTCCAGGATACTTTCCAACTTTCGAAGCTCGCCTACAGTCTAGGAATTTCCAGGTGGTTTCCCATACAAAGGCAACCAGGCCTGATGCTACTTAGCTTCCAGGGTCAGACATGATCAGTCAGGTGCTGCCACCAGGCTGAGGCAAGTGTAGTAGTTACCATGAGAAATAAAATTCATCCAACCCACATAACCAGGGTGAAAAGGGAAAGGAATGTATTTGTGGCAGTAAAAGAATGGAAGCATCTTGCGTGTTTACATTTTATTGCTATCACTAGTGGTGCCATGTCAAGAACAGTCTTCTCAGAGGGCACAGTCAGATTTGTAGAGTGACTGCATTTTTGTAGGCTCTCCTTAGTGCAGCCACCACAAGCAAGAAAGGGACACACTCAGTTAACTGTACACTTAAAACGCTTCTAAAGATGCCATCTGAAAGTCACAGTCCGTCCTTAGATTGTTCAATTTTTGGAATTCTTCAGGAGTGAGAACAGGCTCTGTTGTCAACAGAGTCCTGTTCACAGAAACTAGGCAGGAAAATGAAAGAAGGGTCTCTTTTGTTCGGGGATGTGGTGTCGGCTGCAAGAATGTGTGGGGAATGTGAAGTCTGCATATCATGGAGAAAGAGGGGCCTTTGTGTGAAAACACTGAAGCAGAATGTCAATCATATAAATAACTCTTACCTCATTTTTTATTCGAAGCATGGCCGTCATAATTTTCAAACCATATATCAATGAGCATGGATATTATAGATTTCCTGGAGTATATTGCTTTCAACCTCCCACCCTGCCGCCCCCCACCCCACCCCTCCCGGTCTGCCTGCTGCATTCAGTCAAACCTTCTACCATAAAAACAGAGACAGAAAGATTTGGGGCCTCTTTTAAGTGAGATCACTGGCTCCACTGACATGGAGGACTGATTGTGGTGCTTTTGGACCAATTCCTACAGAGTACTACACGTGGAAAACATGACGTCAGAATTGAAAATCCATGTGGATTTTGCAGGAAGGAACTGGGAGGAAAGCAATTGGTTCATGCTGGCTCCAGCTTATTAAATTCTCTGGTAAAATTCATATGGATTTACAGTTTCAGGCAAATGTTCTTCTTCCCTGTGCATTCCACCGCAAGATTAATTGCAAAATAATCACAGCCTTCTGTGGAAAAATATATCACATCAGAATTGGCTCCTCTTACTATCACCTTCAGTGGACTATGATCTTCCCTTCTATGCAAATCTTCATTTACTTCTTTTTCAGTGCTATATAGAAGCTGATAAACTCAGGTTCTGGGATTTAGGGTGGGGTGGGGTGGGGGGGAAATCAATAGGATTGGGTTTGAGTGATGTATATCCCACTGGATTACTTAGTATGATGAGGCATGATGCAACCCCACCAAGCTTTGCTGGGAAATTCTTTGAAATCCTGAGCTTAAGGCAAGCAACAAGCCTGGAGAGAGAATATTTTAGCTAATAAATGCTTTTATTCCTCCAACAAGCAAGTTCTTGAAGGCTTGCCTTGCCAAGATGGGAATACCATACCTGCCAAGACAGGAATCAGAGTTGGCTTCTATTGCAGAACAGCATCCTACGTGTTGGTTTTATGAGGTGCTGTGTAAGAGAGATTGCCCTTTGAGATATAATATAATTGTTTTGCCTGGCAGTGATAGAAGGAGGTTGAGTGCTGAAATATCACCCACGCTGGAAAAGTTGTTAGCTATTATTTAATTAGATAATGCTATATGCTGCATCACTTTAAATATTCCAATGGAGCATGCCACAATGTTTAACTTCAAATGGGTACTGAAAAAAAAGAAGAAATCCCTGCAGATATGATTCTTCAAGAGAATATTGCAGGAATGTGCACATAGTTAGTTACAAGAAGCTACAAGGTGATCCAGTCCTATCCTTTGAGGTTTCCTGGGCTGTATTCATTGTCTTGAGATAAAGAATGCCTCTAAGTTGCAAGAACTAACTAGTAATATAAGATATAATGATAGCTGTCTTTGTCAAGTGGGTGGATGACATGAACAAAATGCACTGAAGAAAAAAAGTGATCCAAATTAAATTTGATACTTCTGCATAGTTCAGACTATAAATTGTCATCTTCCAAATTATTACTTTTCGGTCTACAGTATTCTGGCTCTAGAGTCAGTAGGAGCAGTGAAACCGTTGCCAAGAGCTCCACCACTGTCTCCAGAGAATAATCCAGAAGCCTTTAAAATACAGACTTGGTGGCTGTAAGACTTTCCCCACTGCTGTGTTAAAATATTTGTTTGTTTGTTTGTTTGTTTAAACATTGTCATGGCTGCCCATCTTAAAAGAAACTCCTGGCAGATTATTTATTTATTTATTTGCTTATTTATTTATTGTCTTTATTACTTTTTACAAATAACTCAAGGCAGAGAAGATATCAAACAGGCTTTCCTGTTCCTATTTTCCCCACAACCATCTTGTGAGGTGAATTAGGCTCAAAAAGAGTACCTGGCCCAGGTCACACAGCTGATTTTCATGGCTAAGGTAGAACTAGAAGTCATTGTTTCCTGCTTTCTGGCCTGGTGCCTTAAGCACTAGCTCACTATCCTTGAATCAGTACAAAACAATATGGACACTAAATCTGTTACCCCATTCCCTATCCTATCCTGTCTGTATAGAATTAGAATTCTTTATTGGCCAAGTGTGAATGGACACACAAGGAATTTGTCTTGGTGCAAATGTTCTCAGTATACATAAAAGAAAATACATTCATTCATCAAGAGTCAAGAATCATAAGGTACAACACTTAATAATAGCCATAGGGTGCAATAAGCAATCAAATCATACTAGAAAACAGTTGATATAAATCGTAAGGATACAAGCGACAAAGTTACAGTCATACAGTCACAAGTGGGGGGGGATGGGTGATAAGGAATGATGAGAAGATTAATAGTAATAGTAGTGCAGACTTTGTAAATAGTTGGACAGTATTGAGGGAATTATTTGTTTAGTGGAGTGATGACATTTGGGGGAAAACTGTTCTTGTGTCTCTTTGTTCTGGTGTGCAGTGCTCTATAGCGTCGTTTTGAGGGTAGGAGTTGAAACAATTTATGTCCAGGATGTGAGGGTTTTATAAATATTTTCACAGCCCTCTTTTTGACTCATGCAGTTTACAAGTCCTCGATTAAAGGCAGGTTGGTAGTAATTGTTTTTTCTGCAGTCCTAATTATCCCCTGAAGTCTGTGTTTGTCCTGCTGGGTTGCAGAACCAAACCAGACAGTTATAGAGATGCATATGACAGACTCAATAATTCCTCTGTATCAACAGCTCCTTGAGCAGTTTGAGCTTTCTGAGATGGTGCAAAAAGAACATTCTTTGTTATGCTTTTTTAATGACATTTTTGATGTTAGGTGTCCATTTTAGGTCATGTGATATAACAGAACCTAGAAATTTGAAGGTCTCTACTGTTGATATTGTGTTGTCTAGTATTGTAAGAGGCAGTAGTATGGGTGGGTTTCTTCTAAAGTCTACTACCATCTCTACGGTTTTGAGTGTGTTAAGTTCCAGATTGTTCTGGTTATACCATAAGGCAAGTTGTACAACCTCCTGTCTGTATGCGGATTCATTGTTTGTCTATAGCAATAGCACTCAGATGTATAACTGCTTTACAGTGCTTTACAGTCTTCTCTAAGCAATTTATAGAGTCAGCATATTGCCCCCAACAATTGGGTCCTTATTTTACCCACCTCTTGAAGAATGGAAGACTGAAGTCAACTTTGACCTGGTGAGATTTGAATTGCCAAATTGCAAGCAGCTGGCAGGCAGCGGAAATAGCCTGCACTCTAATCACTCCACCATGGCTCTATTTCATGTTCTAATTCAGAACTCTGGCAGCTCCAGTGCCCCCCAAAACACTTAGTACATCATGGGGACCCAGCACAAGTATAAAAAAGCTAAACAGATCTGAAAGCAGAATATTTTGGTAGGCCCTCTCTTCATATTCAAACCATATATTTATCAAATCATACTATACAAGTATAGTAGTCTTGTCCATGGACCCATGTGCAGGTGGCATTCACTCAATATTCAATCAGTTGGGTTTTTTTTCCTTATTCCTATTCAAAGGCATGATATCCACATTGGATATTATCTATAATGCCAAAAAGAAAACTCAGCAGTTTCCAAATGCCGCTATCAGTATTATTGACTCTTGTTCTGGCAGTGCCTAGACCCATGCTGCAGGGACTGACTATGTGCTGTAATAAACGTTTACAGAGAAAGGGCTTAGCAGACAACCATTTCAGCATAATAGGGAATTCTCCTTCAAGCTCCTTCAACATTCCATTCATATTTATCTTCCTTATCTTCTCTGTCAGATTGCAAGAAATAGTTTGGAAAACAAGATCTGAAAAGGTGTCAACGCTGTGTTCAAATGTGGACTGCCTATTCCTCCAATCCATAGAATTTCCATATTTAGTGCACATCATGCAAGTGATTGCTGAATAAGTTGTTCTGTTTGGAAGACAATCCTATTCAGACTCTAGGATTATCCTGGACTTTGTTCCTTTTTGCATATGAAATTTCATATAATTGCACATGTATTAATCCAGATTGGCCTGAAGAGATAGTGCAAATGAACAAGTTTGAACTATTTTGAATATGCTCTTTTGGCAGAGATTTTAATTTCCGTAGCAAGGGAAAAGCATACCTTGTAATGTTTAAACAGAAGTTGCTTTTTTCAAGACCACTAATAGGTCTGCATAGTTCCATGCCCACAAGTTGAGTTATTCGGTGATGTCTCAGGTCTGTGAGGAACTGACTTGTTAGAGGAGCAAGCAGGAAGTTGGTCCTAGTAAGACAGAAAGAGTTGTGTTTGAATAGTCACCAGGTTAATGTACTAACATAAATTTAGTTTCTGAAAATGTTTGGCAACCGTTGCCTTTTTATTAAAGAGAGCCATTGTCCGCTATTAACTTGCCTTTAATTCATGTAATGGAAGTAACCTAATATCCCTTCATGGGTAACAAAGCTAACAGTTAACTGGTACAGCTAAGGATAATTTCAACCTGCCTTACTCATAGGTTGCAGAGGAGATGTCTTGATTTCCTATTGCTATGGTGTTTATTTACTTGTTTGTTTTCTTGTTTGTTTATATGTCTTCAATTTGCATGGCTGTCTACTTATTGTTAAGAAACAAAGACAGTTTGTCATTTATCTAGGAGAAAGGGAAAACAAACAAACTCTACAAATTATATTCATTAGTTTCGTTTTCTAGACTACTCTTCATACACAGTAAGCCTCAAGATCTACAAAGAACAAAAGCAGTTCGGAGATCAAATCCTGTCTATTGTTTATGTTGAAATCAGCAGTATGTATGCATTCATCTGGTCTTACTTATGATCACATAGATACCTAAAATCTGAGCAGTTGCTGTGAAGAGATCTTGTGAAGCAATCAAGCTATCTTTCTTCCTTGAGAAACTGTAGACAGAACATGGTGTTCTATTTGGTGGTAAAGTAAGGCCAAAGTGTGGGAAGAAAGGTGAAACTAAAGGTACTGTGAAAGCAAAAAAATGAACTGTCCATAAGCTCAATAGAGATTTGTACTGTACTTTTTAAAAAACAAGGTAATCTTTGTTGTACACTTTTCTGAGTCCACAATGGCACATATTAAAATGAAATATATATATACACATACGTATATGTATACATATGGTCCATTTTGAATACACAGTGGAACAAAGAATCTTGAGAGTTTACAAGATTGATATTGTATGGTACAAAGTTATTGCAGAATATAGAGGTCTGTAAAGGGCCCTGTGAAGCCATATTTAAGTCTAAGTGCTATTGCTTTGGATATTCTGCTATAAATACCACATATGAATATGAAAATGAAATGGAAGTCTGAGAAATGTTTAAGCAATTGAATCTTTACTAATTAAAGAGCTTTTAAAAGAGCCCAGCAATAACAAATAGTAAGTACACTGAGCAGATACACTAGCACTTAGTTCACACATCAAGCCAATTCATGGTTTGTTTATCCATGATTTGTTTCATAATTCACAAATACTAGATTCATACATTATGCTAAGATATAAAGCATGCTTTATTGATTGCAGTGACTGGATTAACATAACATGCTGAGCAATGATGGGATTCAAAAAATTTTACTAACGGCTCTGTGGGCATGGCTTGGTGGGCATGGCAGGGGAAGGATACTGTAAAATTTCCATTCCCACCCCACTTCAGGGGAAGGATACTTCAAAATCTCCCCACCCCACTCCTGGGGGAAGGTTACTGCAAAATCCCATTCCCTTCCCCCCCCCCCACTAACCTGCTTTCCAGCTCTGTACTCCTGTGCAGGGCAACAAAAGGAGACCCAGCCAATCAGCTGGGACTCGTGAGACAGAGAATAGATGGGGCAGGGCCAATCAGAGGTGGTATTTGCCAGTTCTCCAAACTACTCAAAATTTCCGCTGCCGGTTCTCCAGAACTGGTCAGTACCTGCTGAATACCACCCATGATGCTGAGTAAAAAACAAAACAAAACCCATCAATTGGTTTAGCATACAATAGCATGTGTAAAGGTTTTTGATTTGTGACTGTTATCTAAAATTGGTACACTGAAATGTGTCACCTAGTCTAACTACTGTGGGCAAAGCTCAGCTCTCCGTTGGTTTGGTCCAATGTGACAGCTCTGCAGAATCATGTATAAATGAAGTACACTTAATATCTCCTTGTTCAGTCAAAGTTATGATAGCACTGAACAGGAGGAACTTACAACAGGTCATAATAGTTGTGACTGTCAAAGCATCTCCATGGTTACATAATCATGATTTGAGCACTTGCCAACTGGTTTGCAATTACAGTGTTAACAGTCAGCATCCCAGTCTTTTGAGCATCATTTGCGACGGTTACTGACAGTATCCAAAGAGCAATGGGAACCCAGCAGGAAGTTATAGAGATGACAGAACCATGGGATAGGAAGATTCATCTAACAAAGGCAAGTGGGATTAGCAATAGCACTTAGACTTATATACTGCTTTACAGTGCTCTCTAAGCGGTTTACAGAGTCAGCTTATTGCCCCCAACAATTTGGCTCCTCATTTTATTCACCTCAGAAGGATGGAAGGCTGAGTCAGCCTTGAGCCTGGTGAGATTTGAACTGCCAAATTGCAGGCAGCTGGTTGCAGCATAAGTAGCTTGCAGTACTGCACTCTAACCCCTGCACCACCGAGGCTCCTATAGCCAGAACTGTAAGTTGGTCCAGTTATGTGATATTATTCCTGATGACCACATCTCTTAGCAAGAGAACTACTATTTGTAAATGAGGGCTATATATATCTCTTCACAGGATAGATAAATTGGGACCCATGAAGACCCATGTTTTCCTAAATCAGTTTGGTTCATCAAAACATTTTTTTGGGGGAAAGTCACATTTGACTAAATAGCTATCATTTATGGGATTATATCGGAGGTGGTATTCAGCAGGTTCTGACTAGTTCTAGAGAACCGGTAGCGGAAATTTTGAGTGATTCGGAGAACCACCAAATACCACTTCTGACTGGAGATTTTACAGTATCCTTCCACTGCCACGCCCACCAAACCACGCCCACAAAATCAGTAGTAAAAAAAATTGAATCCCACCACTGGATAATATGGTAAATGTTAATTTACTGAATAGTTTTCTTTTCTTCAATGCTGTCATCATTTTTGTCTCCAAAAAAAAATCATTTATGGTATTTCTATATTGTCTATAGCCTGTTGAAAAGTGATTTTAATGGAGGAAGAAGAAAAGACCTTCAGCTAACTTTATGCTATTTTTTTAAAAAATACATTTTATTCTATAGTATTGTTTTCATGATGCTCAGGTAGTACCCTCCTTGCTGGGAAGACTTGGCCTATTGAATTGTCATTTTTTTAAAAAACACGTCATGTATCATTTCTAACTTTATAGAAAACTATATGTCAGATCCCATATCATGCTAGGAAAATTAAACCACCCTGCTCCCATAGCAGTCTGAAAAGAGAGACAAGCTAATCACTGTTTAGCCCAATTAATGTGGACAGTGGCTATGCTTTCCACCAATCTTGTTCAACAGGAAGAAGTCCTAAACAACTACATTCAACAATCAAGAGAGGACCTTGATAACATGTTTCTACCCTTCAGCAAAGAATGATGATATTACCGCTCATACAGATAAAGTTAGCACCTAGAAAGTTAACTGGAGGCAGTATGTGAAACAAGAGATTTTCAGTTTCAAATAATATTTTCAGATTTTCAGTTTCAAATAATCTTGTTAGGTATGCGTTCACTCAATAAAGATTTGTCTTTTTTTAAAGGATACATGCACACATTTCTCTCTCTCCACCCAGCCACCCACCCCCACTTTCTATTATATACCTTGGTCATATTTTGGTCACTGGTCATTGAAAATTCTCTCTCTCTCTCTCCCTTCCTCTCCCTCTCCCTCCCTCTCTTATAGATATTTATCATTTTTTCCCCATCCTTAACAGATATGTAAATATTTCATTTAAATGGAAACACATTTCTATTTAAATTAAATATTGGATTTACTTTTCCCACCTTGTACTTGTACTTCTGAATGCTATGAAGTTTCACTTTTGATTCTAAGCAGTTTCATTTTCTGAGTGCCATAGCCTTGTGCAATATTTGCATTCCAGGCACTGTAGGAGAATGTTGAAACCATAACTTCAAAGCTATTTGTTAAAGAATTTGTTTTATCAGTCATTCAGGTTCTTCATGTAAGGTTAAAACAACAAAGAAAAGGTGCCCTTTACCTAGTTTAATGCCTCACTGTTCTTACCCCCTGAAACCTTCTGAAAAAAAACCCTTCCCCCGTGAAACCCAGCAGTTAGGAGATCCTAGAGAAAGGATTAGGATAAGGAGCAAGCCACTCTACTTGTAGCATGAATTTTAGAAGCTTGACTTACCAAAATGCCTCCAGGTAGTTTCCTGTTTTGGTTTTTGAAGTTTTTGGGGGGAGGTTGCCATGCCAGAGAACTTCTTGGCCTGTAATTCAGGAGAATGGCCACAATCTCCTTCTATTGACTGGTATGTTCCTCACACTTGCTCCATAATATTTTTCAACCTACTTTAAAGCTCAAGGCTAACTGACAGATTCCTCCATCAATTGGCTGGGAAAAATAGGATGTCACAGCTATGTATAAAAATGCATAGAAATTGTGGAGTTTGAATTAGCTTATTCTGATTCCCAGGTTGGCTGGATGTTTTTTTTTAAGTTTTATTGTTTTTTTAAGACAAACATAAACAAACACAACATAAAAACATCAAACCATCTTCCATATATGTACATACAGTGTGTTGGTTGGTTTAAATTGTTTTGTGCTTCCACTTTTTAGTCTTCAATTAGAACTGCATTGTATATGTTCTCATACTGTCAGTCAAATATTCCTAAATACATTAATATCATTATTAATCAATTAATCATTAATCAACTATTATTCATTCATGTTTTATGAAATAATCCATATTTTACTTAATTTATTTTATGACAGTTCATATTTCCATCTCAAATCTATCCTATAATCATTTTGTAGATATAATAAAAAATACATCTTTATATATTCATTATGTTCTAAAAATCTACAAATTTCATTACCATGTTTTATTGTCCAACCATTGATAAAATAGATCCCAAATTTTATAAAATTGTTTATCTTCTTGTTCTCTGATTTCAAATGTCAATCTACTCATTTCAGCACATTCCATTATTTTCTTATTAACTTCCTCCTGTGTTGGTATTTTCTCATTTTTCCAGCTTTTAGCAAACACAATCCTACTACTGTTAATACATTTACAATCAAATATTTCAATTCTTTCTATATATTTCAGATAAAATTCCCAATAAAAATATTTCTGGTTTCAAATCTACATGCTTTTTTGTCATTTTTTCCAACCATGTGTGGATTTTAGTCCAATATTTTTTGGCATCCGCACCCGTCCACCACATATGGTAATATGAGCCAGGTATCTGATTTCCAACACTTTTCCAACACTTTTCACATTTCCAACATTTTTCGGACTTATTCTTGAACATTCTTGCTATTCTTGTTGGAATATTGGGGAAATGCCACCTATAAAACATCTTATACAAATTTTCTTTATATGCTGTTGACATTGTCATCTTATAATTTTGAGACCACAATTTTTGCCATTTCTCTAAATCAGTCCCATATCCAAAATTCTTCCCCCAAGCAATCATTATTTCTTTAACTTGTTTTTCTAATTTAATTTCAAATAAATATTCACAGTTTTTAATCACCTTTTCATCAGTACCTGTCAAAATCTTATCTAAATCAGTCATTTATCATAGAAACCTTCTGTTTTAGAATCTTTATCATACTTAGAATGTATTTGCACATATAAATACCTTGTTCCTCTAGTTTTTGCATAGATTTAAGTTCACCCTTTTCATTCAATATTTCACCATATCTAACTGTTTGTTCCTTTTTGTGTATTATAGGATAAGAAAATGCTTCAATAGTCGATAGCCAGACTGGAATTTTCAAATAACATTGCCTTTTAGTCTTCTCCCAATTTAACCACAGAGACTCCCGTATATGTCTTCAAAAATACCCCTGTGTTTTAGTTCCTTTATACCATAAAAAAGCATGCCACCCCAACAACAGATCATGTCCTTCTAGTGTCAACAATCTAGCATTTCTTCATGTTATCCATTCCTTGACCCACATCAAATTTGTAGCTTGGTAGTACAACTCCCAATTAGGCAAATCAAATCCTCCTCTTATTCTAGCATCTTGCAAAAGTTTTAATTTTATTCTCGCTTTCTTACCTTGCCATATATATTTCAACACAATTTTATTTAAATCTTCAAAATAGTCTTTTCCAAGCCTAATTGGAATTGTTTGGAACAAAAATAAAATTCTGGGTAGTATATTCATCTTAATTGTTGATATTCTCCCTATTAATGACAGTTGTAAATTTTCCCATTTTGTCAAATCTAGCACTATCTGCTGCTTAAGTTTAATATAGTTATTCTCTTTTAGTGTAGTTGCTCTCAAATGTATCCCCAAGTACTTGATCCTATTCGTGACCTGGATTTTCAATACATCCGCCAGTTCTTCCTTTTGTCTTGATAACATATTCTTTATCAAAATATTTGTTTTGTCTTTATTTATTTTCAAACAAAGGTGACAGTGGGCACCCTTGTCTTGTTCCTTTTCTTATATCAATAGAGTCTGTCAGTTCTCCCTCTATCATTAACTTTGCCATTTGGTTATGATATATAGCTTCTATTGTTTGAATGAATTTTTTACCAAATCCCATCTGTTCCAGCTGTAATAACATGAATCGCCAATTCACATTGTCAAATGCTTTCTGTGCATCTAAAAATATCAAAGCCATTTGCTTTTCAGGATGAACCTCAAAATATTCCAAAGTGTCCAAAATTACTCTCATATTGTCTTTAATTTGTCTCTTTGGCAGAAATCCATTTTCATCAGGGTAGATAAAATTGTTTAAGTATTTTTTAAGTCTTTCTGACAATATTGAAGCAAAAATTTTATAATCTGCATTTAGTAAAGAAATAGGTCTATAGTTCTTAATTTGTAATAGGTCGGCCTCCTCTTTTGGGACAAGTGTAATATAAGCTTTTGACCATGATTTGGGTATCTTCTTCTTTAACATAACTTCATTCATAACTTCTAGCAATGGAAAATTCAATGATTCCTGTAGTGTTTTGTAAAATTCTGCCGGAAGTCCATCTGGGCCTGGTGCCTTTCCATTGTTTTGCTTCTTAAGTGCTTCAGTTAACTCCATCATTGTTAAGCCCATGTCACACTGGCCAACAGATGCAAAACGGACACAATGGACGAGAAAAATGTTCCATCCATTGTTATCCGCTCTCAAAAGGGGCAAAAATTTGCATAACCGGAGCGGATAACAAGGATGCGGGGAGGACGCAGGGCGGATGCAAAGCGGATGCAGAATGGAAGCCCAGCGGATGGAAGCGGATGGGAGTGGGTGGCACATCCGCAGGGCTTTCGGGGGGCCTCAGCAAAGCGGACGCAGAACGGATACAGCGGATGCAGAGCGGACGCCAAACAGATAAAGCGGATGCACAGCGGATGCACAGCGGAAGCCGAATGGATGCCTGGCGTTAATTGCGCATGCGGGGAGGATGCATTGCGTCAGCCCCGCGGATATAATGGAAGCAGCTCAGAAGCAGGTCGGCATTCAGAGGAAAGACCTGCTGCCGGACACATCGGCTACCTTGCCTGCCCTGCCTGCATGTCTGCCTGCCAGCCTTGCTGGCTGCCTGCCTGCCAGCCTTGCTGCCAGCCTTGCTACCAGCCTTGCTGCCAGCCTCCCTGCCAGCCTTGCTCCCAGCCTCCCTGCTAGCCTTGCTGCCAGCCGGTCTGCCTGCCTTCCTGCCAGCCTTGGTTCATTTCTGCTGCCAGCCTTCCTGCCAGCCTTGGTTCACGTCTACCTGCCAGCCTTCCTGCCAGCCTTGGTTCATGTCTGCCTGCCAGCCTTGGTGCCTGTCTGCCTGCCAGCCTGCCTGCCTGCCAGCCTTGGTTCCTGCCAGCCTCCCTGCCAGCCAGCAACCCCCACAACCATGCAGAAGCACAGCAAGCCTCAGCCATCTGCTGCCAGCCCTGGCAAGAGGGACAGGGCTACCATCCCGCCCCCTGGCCCTCACTCTGGTTCTGCTGGGGCTTCTGTAGCACGGGCTCACTCTTCTGGGGCTGGCGCTTCTGCTGCTTCTGCTTCTGGAGGAGGAGCTGATGACAAGCACTCCAGCACCAGCCACCTCCACAGCACCTGGACCCTTCACCCCTGAGACTGAGCGACCAAGAGGAGTGCCAGAGACTCTTTTTTGTCTTATAGCTTGTTGTTAGTAAAGTCTATTTTTGATTCACACACTTGCTTCATTTCTTTTTTTGTATAAAGTCTTGCTGGAAACTTTTAGAAATGGTTTAAGCCTTTGCATGCTTGTGGGATGGGTTAAGATAGCTGTGGGATGGGCAGGGATACCTTTGGGATGGGAAATAACTGTGGGATAGATAAACCTCCAGTGCAAGCATAGTGGGACTGTATGGTCCACCCTCCCAGGTGCCACACCTACGGCCCTTTATTATCAATAATAAAGTAATAATTATCCACACGTCAACATAAACACAACTCTTTATTAAACACCCTGTTCATTGTAGGCCAACCAAACATACATGGCCCAATTTCATCTGTGTGATGAGACAGGCTGAAGGAAGCATCCATTAAGCATCTACCATCCTGTCTTACCACTCCACTGCTCCAGCTGGGGAGTTGCACCATTGTCTCAGGAGGTTGCGCTGCTTCTTCGCTTCATTTGAGGCTCTGTTGGGGCCTAGCACATCCTCAGTGTCGATCAGGTTTCGCCCTTGCCTCCATTCCCCAGGCTCCATGACCCCATTGCCTTGTTGGAGGTCCACGAGCCTGTTCTGCAAGACTGGGTAGCGGGTGCGCATGAGATTGTGCAGGATGCAGCAAGCTTCCATGATCCTCCTCACGGTTTCTGGGAAATGCTGCATGGTGGTGAGAAGTACCTGGAACCTGTTGGCCAGGATGCCAAAGGCGTTCTCCACCACCCGCCTTGCCCTGGACAGCCTCTAGTTGAAGATCCTCTCTTCATGGGTGAGGAGTCTGGAGGTGTAGGGCTTCATGAGGTAGGTTGTGAGGGAGAAGTCGTCATCCCCCATGATGAAGTAGGGCACATCTTGTGTGTCGTTGGGCAAGGGTTCTGGATCTGGGAAGCCCACGATGAGGTTGCATTCCAGCCCCTCCTTGAGGTGACTGGCATTGTATACATGGGCATCCGAAGATGACCCGTTGCCTGAAGCATCGATGTACATGAACTTGTAGTCAGCATCGACCATGGCAAAGAGGATGATGCTGAAGAAGCCCTTGGAGTTGAAATAAGTGGACCCCAAGTTGGCTGGAGATTTGCAGGCCACGTGCTTGCCATCTATGGCTCCAACAGTGTGTGGGAAGTTCCACTTCTGATACCACTGCTCTGCAACTTTCTTCCAGCCTTCTTCAGTGGAGGGGTACTGCAGGAGCTCCTCCTTGTATACTTCGATGATGGCCTGCACCACTTCTCTGACCACAATGCTGATGGTGTTGTGTGGCACCCTCCAGCCGTTCTGCATGCTCCTGTAGGAGGTCCCTGAGGCCAGGTGGCACAGAGTGAGTGCCACCTTGAGCCCAGGTTCCAGGCTTGGCCAGAAGCTGGTGTTTGCCTTGGTCAACCTGGGTGTCAGGCGCTGCACAACTTCGTCAAACATGGCTGGCGGCATCCTCATGAAGTTCTGAAACGCCCAAGTGTCTTAGCTCCTGAGCTCCACCATCAGCTTGTTGTACAGTCCGTCCTCCGCTCTACTGGCGAACCATCTTCAGACCCAGACTCTTTTTGGGTGGCTCCTTTTCTTCTCGCAGTAGTGTTCACAGAGCCTGCAGATGGCTTCGCACTGTTGCAAAAGGATGTTGGCTGCCGAAAGGACTTTGTTACAATCCACGGTGGACATGACTGGATGCTGTGGAAGAGGAAGAGGCAGATGAAGGCTGCAGAGGTCTGCACCGCTGGGCTGCTGTTCTGAAAGTGAGATGCAGGCAAGTTGCTCCCCCTTTTTATAGGCAGTATAGGTTTTCCGCTAGGCATCCTCTAGGCATCCTCTAGGCATCCTCTAGACATCCTTAATATCTAAGATAGGTCCCCTCTGCAAACTTTTTTTCTGCTGTAAACGCTTTGTTTCCACTAGGCATCTGTTCTGCATCCATTCTGCATCCGTTCTGCGTCCGTTCCACTTCCTCCCTGCGTCCGGGCGGATGCGCGTTGCGCGGATGCGTCACGGACGCCAAGCGGATATAGTGGATGTGTAATGGATGCCTAGCGTATGCGTAGCGGATGCAGAACGGACGAACTGGATACATTTTCCGCGCAAAAGTTTTAGGCAGCCCAAAACTTTTGGAGTGGATGAAACGTCCATAAACGGATGCTGGACGGATAGAGAGGAAGCAAAACGGAGGCAATGAGTACAGAACGGATATATCGCGTTAACCAACGGATGGCAAGGTTTTTTGTCCGTTTTACATCCTCTTTGCATCCGTTGGTTCAGTGTGATATGGGCTTTATATTGCTTTCTAACATTGTTTCAATCTCTTTAGGTATCTGGGGTACATTAGCATTCTGTAAGTACTGTTTAATTCTTTCATCGTCCAAATTCTCTTGTGTGTATAGTTTCCCATAATAGTCTCATATAATTTCCTTCTTCTCTTTACTACCATAACAAACTTGGCCTTGATCATCTATTAATTGCAATATTTTCTTTGATTATTTCTCCTTTCTCAGTTTATATGCTAACCATCTTCCTGGTTTATTTGCATCTTCAAAATGTTCTGTTTCGCACCTCTGATTTTCTGTGCTAATTCTTCTTTTTCCATCAATCCCATTTTATGTTTAATTATGTCCATTTTTAACTTAATGTCCTTTTTCTGTGGCATTTTCTGTAACTCTTTTTCAAGTCCTTTATACTCATCCTCTAATGTCTTAGGGGCTAGTCTTTTCATGGTATTTCTTTTCCTTGTATAATCTATTATCATGCCTCTGGCATATGCCTTCATTGTATCCCATATGTTCTGCATTGATGTGTCTTCTTTTTTATTTTCTTTAAAGAAAAAAGCCAGTTCTTTCTCCATTCTCTGGATGAAGTCTTTTTCTTTTAGTATAGTATTATTTAACATCCATCTAGATCTTCTTCTTTGTTCTTTCCATTTAAATGTCATTGGATTATGATCTGCCCAAGTACTTGTTTCAATATTTATTTCTTGGATATTAGCTAACAATTCTGTTGACATCCATATAAAATCTATTCTTGACCATGATAAATGTCTGTTTGAATAGAAGGTGTATTGTTTAGTCTTAGCATTTCTTTCTCTCCATGTATCTTTTAAATTTATTTCATCTATTATTTTAAAAAAGGATTTAGGGAGAGTCTTTCTCCCAACTTTGCTTTGTTGTTTTCTGTGTTGTTATTGTCTATAATTCCATTAAAGTCTCCCATCATAAATACATTAGCATAGTCCAGTTCACTTATTTTCATATGTAGTTTTCTATAAAATTATTTTTGATTGTTGTTCGGGGCATAGATTGAAATCAGGAGTGTTTTTATATTTTTGTCCATTATTTCCACCATTAGTAATCTTCCATCATCATCGATATAAATCAATTTCACTGGGATAATATCTTTAATGTATAAAACCACTCCTATTTTCTTGCACTGGGTCAAAGAAGTAAATATTTTCCCTAACTTTGGTTGTATGAATAGTTGTTCATGTTGCTTTTTAATATGTACTTCTTGTAGGCAGATTATATCAAATTTTAATTTCTCTAATTTATGGAAAGTTTTCCTTCTTTTAATAGCTGAGTTAAGTCCATTTATGTTAATTGTAATCATTTTTTTCTCTTCCATTATTATTCTTTATAGGTAGGTTTGGCAGTTCTCGTAGATCTTGGTTCACGTTGTTCTTTAACTTCCACCTTTCCGCCAGATTGGCTGGATGTTTAATTACAAAGAAGAGCAGCAATTATCTTTCAGCCACACTACTGCATCAATAGCTGGGATATGCAGTTCAGACAGGTATGCATATGGAAGGAATATAGATGAGTATCAACAGACCTACACTACTGTTACAGTCAATGTTTTAGGAAAATTCTCTTCCATTCTGTGGTGAGGCAGTCCCAAGTTTAGTACTTTTGAAAAACAAGTTTCCTGCAGTTTCATCAATAAACTTCAGGCCTTATATCCACATTCTGCCTTTTGGCATCTTTAAGATACCTCTACAAATCATTATTTCCACTCTCCAATAATCTCTTGTAACACAATCTGAAGCTTAAGGCCCGGTCCCACTGCACTTATGGATGCAAAAAGGATGTAAAACGTTAAAAAAAGCTTGCCATCCATTGGAAAATGCTATGCATCCATTGTGTACTCATTGCATACGTGTTTCATACACTCTATCCATCGAGCATCCATCCACTGAGATTTCATCTGCACAAGAAGTTTTGAGCTGCACAAAACTTTGTGAACGGATGAACTTTCCCCCACGTACGATGTACATCCGCAACATATACAGGCAACAAACGTTCTATGTCCGTTATCATCTGTTAAACGTCCGCTGTATCCTCTCTGCATCCTCTGGCCATCCCCCCAACTCACATGTGCTGCAGCTGAAAATGGAAAGAGGGAGGAAACAAAAGGTACACGGAACGTCAACACAGCATTATTAGCACGGAAATAGAAAGGATGTAAGCGTATGCATCTCGTATATAAAGGATTAAAATGGACAAAACGTTTGTATCTGAGATGTATTTCATATATTTAGGATGTCTAGAGAATGTATAAGGACACCTAGTGGACAACCAATATTTTCTATAAAAAGGGGGAGAAAATCATCTGGATGTCAGTATGAGTCCAGCAGTCATGGTGTACAGACCTCTTCACCTCAGGGATGGGCTGGAACGCAACCTCATCATGGGTTTTCCAGATCCAGACCCCCTACCCAATGACATACAAGATGTGCCCTACTTCATCATTGGTGATGACGCCTTCTCCCTCAGAACCTACCTCATGAAGCCATATACTTCAAGATACCTCACCTGTGAAGAGAGGATCTTCAACTACAGGCTGTCCAGGGCAAGACGGGTGGTGGAGAACGCCTTTGGCATCCTGGCCAACAGGTCCCAGATACTTGTCACCACCATGCAGCATGAGCCACAGACTGTGAGGAGCATCGTGGAAGCTTGCTGCATCCTGCACAATCTCATGCGCACCCGCTACCCAGTCTTGCAGAACAGACTTGTGGACCATCAACAAGGGAATGGGGACATGAAGCCTGGTGAATGAAGGCAAGGATGTAACCTGATAGACACTGTGGATGTACAAAGCCCCAACAGAGCTTCACGTGAAGGGAAGAAGCAGCACAACCTACTGAGACACTGGTGCAACTCCCCAGCTGGAGCAGTGGAGTGGCAAGACAGGATGATAGATGATTAATGGATGCTTTCTTGAGACTGTCGCATAACACTCATGAGATTGTGCCATGTATGTTGAATGGTCCTACAATGAATAGGGCATTAATAAAGAGCTTTGTTTATTTTAAAATGTGTTGATCAATGAATAAATTGTTATTGATAATAAAGGTCCACATGTGTGGCAGCTGGGATGGTGGACCATACAGTCCCACTATGCTTGCACTGGAGGTTTATCTATCCCACAACTATCCTTATCTATCCCACAAGCATGCAAAGGCTTAACCATTTTTTCAAAGTTTTCACCAACACTTTATTAAGTAAAAAAAATGAACCAAGTGTCGAAAGCAAAGATAACCTTTATTAACTTTCTTAACTTTATGACTTTATTAAATAAGCAAAATGAACCAAGTAAACTGTATTGTGTTAAACAAAGATCACCTTGATTAACTTACTTAGGTAAACTTTATGACTTTATTAAAAAAGCAAAATGAACCAAGTAAAGTGTCTTAAGCAAAGATAAACTAAACAAGTAAACAACTCAGTCTCTGACACTATTCTCAGTCATTCTGAATCATGTCAATGGTCTCAGCTGTTAAGCAGGCAGGGACTGTGGAGGTGGCTGTGGCTTGAGTGCTGTTCTGAGGCACCATTGGGGTGCTTGGCCCCGAGGGTACAACAGGGGATGGTGTGTTCAGGAAGCTGTCCAAGAGCTGACTCAGTCACGTGAGGTTGAGAGGCCCTTCATCAAGGACTTGAGATGTCAGGCCCAATACTGATGACAGATTGTCCATTGACGGGCTTGGCTGTGGGGTGCAGGAAGGAGGAGTGTAGTGGGGCTGTCTGGTCTGCAGCTGGGTGAGGACTGGCGTCTGTGGCATGCGATGAACCTGGGCCTGGACTGGGAAGTTCTGCTTCTGCTGTGGGAAGTCCTGGTAGTCATAGGCTTGGTAGGTGAGGGGCTGTTGAAAGCTGTGGAAGGGCTGTGACATCGCCTGGGATGGAGGAGCAGACCTGGATGGGTAGGAGCAGCTTCAGTTGGGCCTTGAGGGTTGTGCAGAAGTGCTGTGATCTTCTGCTTCATCACCTGGTATTGGGCCTCGGGCAGGTCCATGAGGGTCTGGCTCACGTACGTGATGAAGGGCTTCTGGCCCGAGGAAGGTATGTCACTGTGGACCAGCTGAGAGAAAAGTTCTGTGCTGGTCTTCATTGTGTCCCTGATCTCCAACAGCACACTGTGGTCCTGGCCCTCCAGTCTGTCTCTCTGCCTGCATCCTCTGGAGCTGGGGGTGGGGGTGGGTTGGCCTCTGGTGGCTGCTGCTTCTTCCTCCATTTGTGACAGCAGGGCATCATCCTCCATGGGATCCTCCAAGTCTGCCGGCATGGAGAGTGCAGCTGTCAGGGGGGTCTCTGCCATGGGGCCCTCTGAAGACACCTGCCTGGACAGGGTAGCTGGCTCCTGGCTGGAAGAGGACTGGCTGTCTGTGGGCTGTCTGAGGGAGAGGGGTCTCAGAGGGGCTGCTCCTCGGTGGTGGATCTCACCCTCCAGGAAACTGCACTTGGCCATAACGTACATCTCCCAGTCAGTGAGCTTGACAGCGGCCTGTCCAGATTTCTTGAGGTGTAGCTTGCCATATCAGGTGTGCATGTGCTTCCACCATCCAAGGAGTACTTCTGCAGTGTACCCCAGGCTCTCTGCCTTGTCTCTCCAAGCTGCCTGCTTCTTCTTGGTGTCACAATACAGTCTGTGGCCCTTTCTCCAGAGATACTCGTTCTCCCTCAGCCATTCCAGCACCTCATCCTCATGCTCCTCGGAAATGGTGTACTGTTTCCTCTCTCCCTTCTGCTTTCCTTGCCTCTTCCTCCCTCTGGCAGGGGCTTCAGCAGGGCCTTCAGGGGCTTGAGCAGCAGGGCCTTCAGCAGCAGGGTTTTGAGGGTCTTGGGGCTGGTCCACCATAGCAGCAGCAGCAAGAGGAGCTTCAGAGTCAGTGCCAGGGGGTGGGATGCTGATTCTGGCCTTCTTGCCAGGGCTGGAACGAGTAGGCACGGGCTTCTTCTTCTTGCCTGACTGACGAACCATGGTGTTCCTGCTAGATGTATGTGGCAGCACGTCTTTCCCCTGAATGCTGACTGCATGCATGCTGCATCCTTTTATATCCATGGAGCTGACACAATTCATACTCCCCGCATACGCAATGAACGCTTTGCATCCGATAAACATCCATGCTGCATCCCCTTTGCTTCCTATAGGCATCCGTGATGCATCCGCTTCATCCACTATGCATCCACCCCTTCCGCTATGCGTCTGCTTCAAAATTCTCCCCCGGAACCCCTTTGGAGGTGTCATCCGCTTCCATCCGCTTTCATCCACTAAGCTTCCTATGAACATCTGTTTGACATCCCCACTACATACTACCCACATCCATTCTTTTCCGTTCTGTTTATGGAAATTTTCGCCAATTCTTGGAGCGGATGACAACAGATGGAGCCACCCCCAAAATTTTGCTCGTCAGCTGTATCCTTTATGCATAGGTTTTGCGTCCGTTGGCCAGTGGGACCGGGCCTTTACTTGCAAATGAATTCACTTCTGATTACAATCATTAATCCAAAGAATGTTCCTCCAGCTGTCAAATAGGAGAGTGTAAAAGAGTCATTTAAGCCATGTCATACTTTAAGTCTTTTTTAACAACTTTTTTTTTTTAAAAAAAAACCTTTTTAGAGGAAAATAAAATTTATTGCGAAGACCACCATACACCTATTCTTCTTTTACTGATCTGGAAGAGGAGTTTTTTTTGTATGAGAATGCATAATGGTCTGCGAGAATGTTTTTGAGAGACAGAAGAGGAGATTAAAGGGCCACAGACTAGGCCAGAGGTCCCAAACTTGGCAACTTTAAGACTTGTGGACTTCAACTCCTAGAATTCTCCAGCCACAATAGCCAGCACAAGTCTTAAAGTTGCCAAGTTTGGACCCTTGGACTAGGAAATAGTCAGATAACAGCTTGTTTGCAAGATTGATGTTGATGTCAGAGATGTACTTTCAGACTGGAAAGATTCTGTTGATGAAACCTTATAATAAAATTAAAACCAGTACTTGTGGGTGAGATTCTTATCTAGACTACTATCTACTTATCTATTATTATTACTTATCTAGATGGATCTTGATTGACTTGAATACTGATCCCTGTCCAACAAATGCAATTCAGTGATGAAAAAAGTCAGATGTTTTTCCTTAGGCAAGGAAAAACAAATACACAGGTATAGATAATACTTCACTCAATAGCAATAGTAATTGCGAGAAGGACCTAGTGTACAACCACTTAGCTAGCAGTATGCTGCAGTTGCAAAAAAGAGCCAAGTCCTGGGCTGCATCAACAGAGGGATAGTATTAAGTTCATATAGCGTGTTAGAACCACTTTAGACTGCACTAGTGACAACACCCTTGGAATTCTGCATCCAGTTTTGTTCACCATGATACAAAAAGAGATATTGAGACTCTAGAAAAAGTGCAGAGAAAATCAACAAAGATGATTAAGGGACTAGAGGCTAAGTGTATATGAAGATTAGTTACAGGAACTAGGAATATCTAGACTAATGAAGAGAAGGACCAGCGGTGACATGATAGTCGTCCTCCAATATTTAAGAGGTTATCACAAAGAAGAGGATGGGTCAACCTATTCTCCAAAGCACCTGAAGGCAGGACAAGAAGTAACTGATGAAAACTTATCAAGGAGTATTCCATCCTAAGGAGAAATTTCCTGACAGTCAGGACTATCAATCAGTGAAATGGCTTCCCTTCAGAAGTTGTGGGTGCTCCACTGGAGGTTTTTAAGATGAGATTGAACAGTCATTTGTCTGGAATGGTATAGGTCAGTGTTTCTCAACCTTGGCCAACCTTGACTTGCTGGCTGGAGAATTCTGGGAGTGGAAGTCTGCCCATCTTCAAATGGTCAAGGTTAAGAAACATTGGTATAGGTTCTCCTGTTTGAACAGGGAGTTGAAGTAGAAGACCTCCTAGATCCTTCTGTTATTCTGTTATACGGTACCTCCAGAAGGTTGACAGCAGTGGACGGATTGATCTGTTGCATTTTATGGCTTTTCAGCAAATATTTCAGGGATGATTTGCTAAATTGTATGTCTTAGTAACATGATTTGACTTATGAATTAGAAATGTTATGCTCCACTGGTAATTTGAACCATATATCTTGCACATATGTGAGGAATTTTTGCACATTCTGTATAATGTATATGTTTCAGTTATATTGTTCAGCTAGTTTTTAGACTTCTACCAAATTCTGGGGCTTGTTTGTATTTCTTTTCCTAACTCTAATGCCTATGCAAACACAATCAATAACATGCAGTGCTGATCCATTATCTTCCCAACTGAAGTCTCTGTAAAAGTCCATCAGGCACAATTAAAAGAAAACAGAAATTCTGTAACAGTTATTACACAGAATCAACACATACATCTATGCTGAAAACAACAACAAAATAAAATGAAATGTAGCTGCAGTTATGGAAATTACCAAAATATTTAATCTATATCTAATACTACACACATAATTCAACATTTTCTGTGGTGAACCACAAGAGAAATGAGAGATAGTTGTGTCATTTCCAACATCTTGGGGGCCTGTTTTATATGCATCAAATGTCACTGGGAGAAACTGCCCTAAACTTTCTCATAATACACACTACATGTTTTTCATAGAAATCAAAGGAAGAAGACATTTCTTATCTATTAAAATAGACTTTGACACATTTAACACAAAAGGCCAATTAACAATTATCAGTTCCCAGATAAACCAAACAGAAACACAATTAGATGAGCTATTTCTACTTTATTACAAAGCTATATTAACAGAATCTTGCAAGTCTGAAAGTACAAACTTCTCTTTGCTATTGTTAATCAACTGACCAATTAAGGCAAATCCATCTTAAGTTTCTTTTTCTGATGGGACCACTGTGGCTTCTGCTTCTCTTGTCTGATTGTATCTCTTCCCCTCATACCCCAAGATCATGAGCCATGGTGGCACAGTGGTGAGAATGCAGCAGTGCAGGGCTAACTGACTGGTCATTCCAGGAGTTCAATCATGACCGGCTCAAGGTTGATTCAGCTTCCATTCATCTGAGGTTGGTAAAATGAGGACCAAATTGTTAGGGGCAATATGCTGACACTGTAAACCATTTAGGGAGGGCTGTAAAGCACTGTGAAGCAGTATAAAAGTCTGCTATTATAATCCAAACAGATGAGAGGTGAGGAAAAATTTCAAGGTTGCCCTACCTCTAATATAAGAAGGAAGATAATCTGTATCAGACTTCCAAGATTGTGTTATCCACTCTAAAATAAAGTAGGATTCCACATGGTCTAGTTTTTAACCTAGTCTACTTCATTGACCTGGCAGCTACCTTGTTAAAAGTTATTTGAATTGAAGAATTAACTAAGGATGGTAAAAGCTCCAAGTTCATTGGGGACATAATCACTTCCTGAAAATAGGACGAATACTAGTATGCACAAGAAAGGGATTCACAAATGGTGTGGGACGTAGTGGTGCATAGACTCACTTTGTTACAGAAACAACAAGGAAACAACTGAGGTCCCTTTGAATATCAGAGCACTGAAAACATTATGGCATTGATATTTGCATTAGTAATGGATAAATGCAGAACGAATGAGGAGGCAAATTAGCACTTTGGCAGAGAGACATTCAGCATCCTAAGGGATTTCACCTTCATCCAGTTGAGAGCTCTTTTACCATGGGTAAAAACTGATTTAGTACATGCAAACTGCATTGTGTACATCAAAGATACCACCCAGTTGTCAACTGTATGTTAGTAAAACATTTTTCAATTTCATTGTACACATGTTGTGCATTGACAATAAATGTTTGTTCGATCTAGAGCACGAGTGTTAGTCTGTTAAATCCATCCTTTATTATTTATTTTAAATAGTTACCTATGCTACCCATTGAAATAGATCTCAGGGTAGTTTCCAATTACATATTCCATGTGGAATCATTTTAGATACAACCAGAGATACCTCTTGTTTGCCTTATTGGCCATATTGGAAAATTGAGCTGACTTATTTCCAGCTCAACAATAGTACAGTTGATACACATGGAAACCTAGGCATCACTTTTACAAATATTGTTCCTCCACTTTTACAAATATTGTTCCTCCATTATTCCCCCACATGGAAGAAACTTTTATTCCCAGGTTCTGAATTTCAGGTCCAATAATGGAAATGCTAGTCTGTTGTTTTTTTTATACCTCCCCTTGAAATTGACAAGATCAATTGATAAAAAGATTTCTCTCCTTTTTTTTCTCTTGTCTGTGCAATAGGGCTGTCAGGAAGGAGCTTTGTGTTGGTGAACATCAGCAACGGCTTGAGATAGAGTAGTGATTTTTTATTTTCATTCTCAACATTTCAAGGCTGCTGAAGTGAAGATAATTCTGAATCTCCTTTAAACAGCTTCTTGTGATTTGAGGCATGAAAAAGAGGATCCAGAGAAGTGTCCTACACCCAATGGTGCAATTCAACTGGTGTTACAACCAGTTGCTTTGCACGTGTACTCTACATTTTAAAAAGCACATTTTCAACTCAATTACTCATTTTCTGCTGCATCCCTGGTGAGTAAAACATCTAACAGTCTGCCACATGAATCAGCTGTGCTAAAATATCAGGAAATAAAGCACAGGAAAGGGCAGGAATGGGTGGGCAGGGCCAAATACTCATTGGAACTACTGGATCACCTGAACCGGTCCAAATCGGTAGAATCCCACCCTTGCCTACACGTTTCCAAATACTACTGCATTTCAACTGAAACAATTGCAAGCCTCCATGACCTTGGTCTGAATTTTGTGTACTGAATATATATTTATGGACTGTTCTTTCTGATTTTGAAAATCCTCTGAAATACAAAGACATTCCAAAATACCATTACCTAAAGTCTTCAGCTGAGAATTTAATATGAACAGAGTTTTCAGGCAGAAAATAGTGGAAAAAATGAACTGTGAAAGAGACTTCGAACTCTAAAGCCCCTGTCCCACTGCACTAACGGATGCAAAGAGAATGTAAAACGTTAAAAAACGTTGGAAAACGCTATGCATCCATTGTGTACTCACTGCATACATGTTTCATCCGCTCTATCCATCGAGCATCCGTCCACTGAGATTTCATCCGCTCAAGAAGTTTTGAGCTGCACAAAACTTTGTGAACGGATGAACTTTCTGCTGTGTACGATGTAAATCCGTGACATACGAGCAACAAATGTTCTATGTCCGTTTATCATCCGTTAAACGTCTGCTGTATCCTCTCTGCATCCTCTGGGCATCCCCTCAACTCACATTTGCTGCAGCTGAAAACAGAAAGAGGGAGGAAACAAAAGGTACACGGAACGTCTACACAGCGTTAGTAGCACGGAAATAGAAAGGATGAGCAGTGAACGGTTTGCATCCTATATACATCCTCTAGGCTTCCTATGAACATCCGTTTAACATCCCCACTACATACTACCCACGTCCATTCTTTTCTTTTCTGTTCTGTTTATGCAAATTTTTGCCACTTTTTGGAGCGGATGACAACAGATGGAGCACCCCTGAAATTTTGCTCGTCTGCTGTGCCCTTTTTGCATACATTTTGCATCTGTCGGCCAGTGGGACCTAGCCTTAAGAGACTAAGGTTTGATGACATTGAATATCTGATGGTGTCAAGGCTTTATGCTAGAACTTCTGCCTTGTATCAGGAGGTCTCAGCTTAATTCCAGGAATCCCCAGGTAATGCTGGAAAACCCTCTGCTTCTTAACAATACTGGGAGAGATGCAATAAAAAACAGCTTCCTATGCTCCTAAATGTTCAAAGGTTAATATAAAATCCCTGCGGTTCCCTAAGATATATAGTGGCATGGTGATTTTTTTTTTCTGACAGAGATTTAAGTTGTCTTACTTGCTGTAAGGAATTGAAACAATTCAGTGACTGCTCCAAGTATATCCCAGGAGAAACAAGATGTAAAATGTAAGACTATATTTCAGAGTATGTGCCTTCCCCCAGAGTCAATTGCTTCCGTCTGTGTTCCCTATATGTCTGTAAAGAAGTCAATTTTTTCTTTGCAAATTTTCCACAAACGTGTTCCTTTAAAAGTGAATGTACAATACACAATCTCAAGAGAAAAAGCCAAAATGTTTTACAAATATGTAACTGGATCTTCTTAGAGATCCTGGTTACAGTATAACCAGCATTGGTAAACAGTTTTATCTACTATTGCAAACTGGGCCTCCCAAACTGGAAATGAACATACTCTTAAGAGTGAGTCTGATTTGAGCTTTGCATAGATGAAAGGCAGTGAGACCAATCAGTAATGACTTATGAGTACCAAGGGAGGAAGTCAGTCTGCCTTTTTCCTTTTTCTTTTTTTCTGTCTAGAGGTTACAGATGTAACAGTCTAAAAAGAGAAACAAAAGGCAGAAAACTGAAGTTTTCTCAAAAGTTCATCATAATTCAGTTGCATATTGAAAGTGCAAACTTATTTCTAGAACAAAAGAGAAAATTGTTTATCAGTCAACCTCAGTTAAATAAAGTTCTTGAACTAGATTGTTCAGTTCTGTCAGATGTTCTGGTCATCATTACCATGAGTATGGCTCAAGAAGAACCATTAAAATAAAATATGTGATGCAAATACACAAGTTGTTGTGTTAATATATTTTTTATATAATATATATAATAATGTTACTTTTAAAAAGAATTTTTAAAAGTTCATGGCTATATAGTTTACTGCTCAGAGCTGCAGTCCACTTCAATAAAATGTTTACTGCAAACAGCCTTCACGTAGCAGTCATCATGAAATTTTTAGTAAACTTGATTTGGAGATATAGCTACTAGATACACTAGGCTAAAAGTTAAAAATCATTCCAGAAGCCATTTCCACATTGTAGTCATTTCCACATTGTGGCCAAAACATTTTATACTATGTACTACCCTCAGGTCCCAATTCCCATCTTAGCAATAGCAACAGCAATCGCACTTGGACTTATACAACATTTCATAGTGCTTTACAGCCCTCCCTAAGTGGTTTACAGAGTCAGCAATCTGGGTTCTCATTTTACTGACCTCAGAAGGATGGAAAGTTGAGTCAACCTTGAATCCCGTCAGGATCGAACTTGTGGCAGTGGGCAGAACTAGCCTGCAATGCTGCATTCTAACCACTGCGCCACCACAGCTCTCAGAAGGATAACAATGAGATAATCTACAGCAAAAAAGTACAACCTTTTCTGATCTAATGATGATAGCTGGATTTTGAGTCCGAAATCAGGACTCAAAAACTAACATATAGTTAAATTTTATTTAGATTAATTTAAATGTGATTAATATTAAAAATGCAAATGTACCATCAAGAACATGTTGGGAGCATATCTTCAGTGCCAGAACATTAAAAATTATGTTGTTTGTTGCACAGGTTCTACAACAGTATATTCCCTCTTTTTAGCAGAAGTCATAAGACCTAGATTCTGCTCTTATTACTTGATTTTAATGTACAGCAGTTCTCTAAATCTTAATTAATAGCTCTTAATTTCTATCTTTTGTAAAGCATAAACATTAGCATTGCAAAAAAACAGAAATATTATGAATTTAGTATGTATTATCAAGGGGAAAAATGTATCTTCAGTAGATATAGGGTTAGTTATAATAAAGAAAATATTGCCAAAGCTGAAATTAGCAAAGAATAAATATCGCATTGAAGTTTGTAGATTAATGGGAATAAGTTTGTCCTAAACACTTGAAAAAATTAATTGCCAGGAAGACTGCTCTTTTGGGGTTTATTTAGATTTTTTCAGTTTTTTTTGCCCCAAGTCGTAATTTTGTTCAGTAATGGTCTAATACACCAAGATATGCAACCAATGTCTCCTCCTGCTTCTTCAAAACTGTGTGCCTTATGAAAACCCACAAACACAGCCTAACCTAGGGCAGTTCTTCCAGCAGACAGCACTGATATAATTACAGTAGTTTTTGTTGCAATAAACCAGATGTTCTTGTTCTGGAATGCAAGCATTTTCCCCTTCTTCAAGCACCATTTAATATGTTGCCTCTTTTTAAGCCTCACATCAGCTGTTCATAAAACTCTTTCCCCATTGAGTATAGTTTACAGATTTCGTTTACAGATGCTTACAGTATGTCTGAAAAGAATGAGACAATAGTTTTTTAAAAAAGGAATTTGATGGGTTTTTAGGAGAAGAAAAGAAGAAAAGCCCTTTCTTCCCTTTTTTTTCATTTTCCTGCTAAGTTTAAAACTATTCTTGCTCTGCTTGAAGTTGAACCATCTAAATGTTTTAACTGATGTAGTTTATTCTTGCCAGAAAATAAAAAAATAATTTAATGTGTTTCATGTGAGCCATTCTATCCTCTAAAAATGTTCAGAAGATTTTATGAATTTTATTCATTCATAAGAGAAATTATTTAATTTTAAGCACCTGTGTAATATTGAGAAGATGGTTTTTATCTGGTTTATATCTTTTCTTTGCTGTTTTTTTATTTTATTAAAATTATTTTTATTATGTTGCGTGTTTGAATGCATTTAGTAACTCTTTAACTATCCAGATATTTTTAATCATGAATAATGTTTGGCATAATTTAATCATTATTAAGTATAGAATAATAAATTCAAAGAGAAACAGTAGAGATTTCTTAACTGTGCTTGTAATAGTTTGTCAGCTTCAAGGATTAAAGGACATATTATGTTGAATACATTGTGTGTCCTGTGCCTTTAAGGACAGTATTTCAAAATAAGGAAACTTACTCTAAGTTGCTAATCCCTTCCCCCCAAATTAGAAAAAGATTTGGGGGCAGGGCATCTTTTATTATCACAGAACACAAAAGCCAATAGGGGGCTCCAAATTCAGATGATCCCTTTGCCTTTACTTTCAAGTTAAAACTTGGGAATTTTGCATTCTATAATTGTGGATTACATGTAATACTGTACAGCATTACACTGTAATACTTTTCTATTTTGGTGCAATGCTTTATTTTATTTGTTACTTTGTTACATAGCTCTGTTTGCATTTCTAGGATATTCAGAGCTGTTAGCACAACAAAGAAACAAAAGAAAAAACAAAGAACAAAAATCCCTATGCATACAATACTATAAAGCAATTAAAATCCAATTAAAAATAATCAGGAAAAAAAACTCATTCTCAACTAATAATATTTAGAAATGTGATTAAAAATAGATAAGGATGCATAGGGCATCAAATGTGTTGTATTATGGAAGAATATGATATAAAAATGTAAATTCTTGTTTCAATGCATAATTATCTTAAGGAATCCAAAACTTGGTTAGATTTGTTTTCGATCATTATAAGCAACAATTGTAAGCATTTATAAGAATGATATTATCTCATGAAGTTAAGAAAAGTAGGAAGCTTGTGGAATATAACAATTGTTCCAAAAAGGATAGGTTTGACGTATATAATTCAAGGCATTTTTGCTTTCCCTTTCCAATTGACAGTGCAAACTCTGAAACAAAATCAGCCCTTTCCTGGATGTTTAGAATAATCTGATTGGTTCATGTGATGTATATTCATCAATAACTAAAGAGTAAACCCCATTAAATTATTCCAAGTATCAAGGACAACCGAATGTACCTGGAGCTTCAGTGCGCTACGAGCTATTACCTTTTTGTCATTGTTTTATGTAGACTAAATAAAACTGGTCCTATTTCAGTTCTGGATGATCTCATACACAGGAAAAAAGAAAAAAATAACTCTGATAGGACCACAGAAACGGCATAACACCAAGCAGAAGAGTTCTGAGAATTTTCTTTGATAACCAAGTTCGATAGCAAACTGCAAATGGTTCTTAACACTTTTGCAACAACTGCTTAATGTGTTTTTCCTTTATTGATAGATGGGCCGAGTGTCTGGCTTGCTGTTCAGAGAGTACTAAAGACTCCACAGTTAACTAAAATTGATCAGGAACCAAGAAAATCTTACCTATGTCTTCTCCTCGTGTCCTTCTGGCAATATTGACTAGAGTGTGTCCCAAATTCCCATTAGATTAGTGGATCAGGCAACTACAAATACAATCCTTCCAGAAAGAGAGTTCTGAGTACTGAGTTAATGTGCATAAGTGCATTTACCACACATTCCAGGCTACACATACAGACACATACATCCAGCTGGTAAAACTTCCCGGCTTCAAATATATAAGAGGCCTCTTCTTTGCATCATTAGAGCAGGAAATGCCAACATCAGGAGGAAGGCAGCCTTGCAAGTGGAGAAACCACTAGACTGCCTGTTGTGGTTTGTTTTTAGGCATGTGGTACAACAGTGTGGAAGCAGCTGCTGAAGACTGAGGCCTGGGATTTTAATACTGATACATATTCCCACCCCCACCCCCTTGTAGGAAGCAGATTATTGTGAGAAAGATGTTGGTGGCTGTTCTTTTCTTTTGCTATGTATCAACCCTTGGCATTTGGTTCCATTTTATCCTGCTACTCCTCAGGAATATTGTACTTACCTTTTGTGTTGTGAACATTTATCTTCCAGGACTTCCTGATAAAAGGTTAACTTATTTTGGAGGGATTTTTACATCCTCTACTGATAGGAGATGGTAGCCAATAATCATTTTTTTTGTGGGGCAGCTGTTTATTATGAAATTGTGTAATGGTACTAGCCATACACAGGACCAGTCATTATACGTTCCATTATGAAACATTCCCATATGATAGTTGCATTTGGATATCACCTTCTTCATTTCTCTAAATCATGTGTGTGGTCCCCTCTTCTCTATAAGTGCTAAATAATGTATTTCAAGATCAAACCATGGTTTATCACAAAAGACCAGGCAGCAAACTGTGATTTGAATAAACACACACCAAGCCAAGATTGAGCTACAGTAACGATATCTCTATAATATTGGTGGCTTAATGGTTTGATGAGACATGAATAAAACCAAGCTGTCACATTTCAACCACATTTACAAAGGTAGATAGTTCCACACACTGGAAATAAATAAACATCTAAGTCCAATCTGATGCATGTGAGGATAGCATCAGCCAAAGGCTCCCCACTTGACAGTAGGACAAACGGATTCCTGGTGTAATCTTCTGACGTTTGCAGAGTTTCATCAGTAGTATGCTTACCTCAGGGGACCAATCTGCTAAATTTATACTTTAGCAAATATAAATGCTTCCCATAAAGTGGATTTTACATGACTTTGAAACATGGTGTAATTTTTCACTGATGTGGTACAGGATGCAGACATTGCTGGCCTGATTTTATAGAAATCTTTGAAAACAGTCCATAAAGTATTTGAGGAAACCTAAGAGGCACCCACAGGTTTGGAAGGAGATGATAGAACACTGCTATTATGCAACCACAGCCAGCCCCCCACTTTGTTAAAAAAAAAAGAAAGAAAGAAAGAAAGAAAAGAAGAGCTGTACTGTATCAGTTTTACATTTTTGCCTTCTTTAACAAGAATGTCAGAGTTAAAATAGATAAATAAATAGGCCTGTCTTGGGATCCAAGTTTTAGATCCATTCCATCACAGAGCTTGTAACTAAGGCCTTTACATTTCCTCATATGGCCATGCTCTGCTCATTTAATGTTTCCACAGCATACACTTTCAGCTTCCAAATGTTTCTTTGCTCAGCCATTATTGCAGTTGTATAAAATATCTGCTTGAAATTCACCTGGCTCTGAGATATTGTCTTAAAGACAGAGACAAACCTGACAATCTTTTTAAGCAAAACAGAATCCTGTGCAAATATCCCTTCCATCCCGTTCTCCCCTCCCACCCAATTTATGGCAAATATACTGTAGGGAGATTTTCTTCAGCTGGATGGCTGGAGTCCAGTTCATAGAAACACTAACTCCTAAAATAACCTTTTGTCAGAGGTTATCCTACAACTGACCTTAAACTATTCACCTCTAAAAAGGTTGCCCTCCCCTGCAAAGTACCCCTTATCCTAACTGACCCTCTTTGAAGCAGAGGTAAGGCAAGGATCAGTTACATGCAAGTTGTCCAAATTAATAGCTCAAAAAGTTTAACTAAGGCCAATATTAAAAATACTGGGTGGTCTATGTGTTTCTCTTCCCTTCAGAGTGATTGCTTCCATTCCTAAATCTTTTTCTACTTCCATTTCATATTCATATTCTATTTCACATTCACAGGAATACGTATTAGAGTTGGGGAATATGAATCTGGCCTAATTTTGTTGCACAAAGTCTTAAGTCTTTTCCACCTTTGATAGCCCCACCAGAGTTGGAAGGGACCTTGGAGGTCTTCTAGTCCAACCCCCTGCTCAGGGAGGAGACCCTATATCATTTCAGACAAATGGTTGTCCAATCTCTTCTTAAAAACTTCCAGCGTTAGAACGTTCACAACTTCTGGAGACAAGTTGTTCCACTGATTAATTGTTCTGTCAGGAAATTTGTCCTTAGTTCTAAGTCGCTTCTCTCCTTGGTTAGTTCCCATTTTCTTTTACCAGATGTTTTCTTCCAGTCTTCTAGCACAGCACATTTTATTTTGTATTCCATTGATGTTGCTAGGTATGGGAAGAAAATAAATTAAAAATAACAAGAAGAAAATGATCCAAATGAAAAAAGAGGTAAAAAAAATGGAAGTTTCTTTTTTTATAATCCATGTTAAGGCCATCCCTATTACATTTTATTTTCAAAGCAACCGAGCAAGATTGTCCATGGTACACTAATCCTACATATGGTTTGATTAAGCCAAGAAGCTAAACCACAGGGGAAGTAATTCATATTTGACAGCACCCAATTAAAGTCAAAGAAAATTATGTCCCGGCCAGAAACATAATTGCCAGAGATAACATGCAGAAAGACAATTCCTCAAATCCTGCCAAGAATCCTGTTATAAAGAAATAAGTCCACACTAAACCAGCATACTGCTCCTTTCGCACTCTGCTGAAGAAGTTGTACTGATTGGCATTGAATGGCCCTTTGGAATACCACCTGCATTTTTACATGGCCTTGAGAATTTCTTCTCAATTGCCTCCTTACCTCCCTATTCCCCCCCCCCCCCGCCTCTGGTTTCTCTTCCTCCTCTCCTCTATGCCTCTGTGGGAAATTCTGAGGATCTACAGCAAGATGAAACTTTCTGAGGCTGACAACTGCCATGATGAACAAACCTTAAAGGCATAAGCTTAGATCTGAGGACACATTCATTCACTTGAGGGGGAAAAACAGGTCCCCACTCCCCCAATGGATGCCCAACAACTGCAACACTATTGCAGATTACACACCTAATCTGTAGGTCTGTGGGAGCCTAGCTGAATGCCTCCACCTAGGGTTCGAATAACAATATCACAATTCAATGTTGACTTCCATAGTTTTATCATGACATTAAGAAATTAGGAGGGCAGTACAGAATACCATGATATTTCAAAAAGTCAAAGGTATGAGTGGGGAAAAGGTCTCTTAGTACCACTGACAGCTCCTTCTGTTAGAAGGGAAAGAAATTGACTGGGCAGCGAAAACCTCTCCAGAAGTTTATTTAAAGCAATGTCATCAACCATGGTGACCCTGGTTCTAACATCAATGGATTATATTTTTCAAATCCATTATTGGTGTAAGTCATTGAGCTAGGCAACCAAACTGTTTCTGATTGATAATTGATCGAAAAATCAATTTGTAATAATTTTCAATTGGGGCTGGACAATCTTTTGGCCTCAGAAATTATATAGGTGGCCAGCTTGGGCATCTGAAGCTCAAATATACACATTCTTTAAGATCTAGAGCCAAACCTGCCCAGCTCTCCTTCCGCTCTTTCTATCTCCCACTCCAGATTCTTGATTTCCTGATCATATTGACAGTGGGAGCCATTTTGGGATTGATTTTCTTTTGACCTGCTAGTCAATTGGCCCATGGAAAACCCAAGCCAGACTCCCTGTAGCTCTATCAGTTGATTTTAAAAACTAACAAAGGAGAGACAGATATGATTTGAATTATACTTCTACTCAAGAATCCTAGAAGTTAAGACTGATAAAAACACCCTCTCTGTCACCTTGTAGACATTTGGAACGTTTGATTCTAAGCCTTAGTTATCCACAGTAACTTTTTCTATGTTTCCCTTTCCTTTGCTACTGCCTTTTGAAGGGAATAGATGCTAACCTTCTCCTTCCCTCAAGGAACCATTCTGTACTTCTAAAACATGTCCATCAAAGCCACTTATGACAGATTCCAAAAGCCTGGAAGGGCAAGACTTTACAGCAAGGTAGTCGGAACTATTGTTTCACATCCTTAGGCTGTACATAAACTGCCCTTTATTCAAAACTTCAGTAAAAAAACAACTGATACCCTAAAGCTGTCAAAATGAACAGCATCCAAATCATATACATGCCAGCAATTGTGGATGAAATTTCATGCACAAAATAGGCAGCTTGTATTAATTTTTCAAAGACTCTGACAGGTATCTGAATCTTTTTGCCATATTTTGATCATTAAAATTTTTCATTAGATAATATTCCAACAGAGAAGTAAAACCTGTTTACCATCAGCATCACTGCTGGAATGAGTCCTGTAAAATAAGCTCTATTTTAGTTTCCTACTTGTGTTCAGTCGTGGTCTTCAGGAGAGTTCTAATCTCTAAATAAAAATCAATAGAATCCAAAGACTTTGCTTTCAAGATTCCTAAATACAAAAGTAAAATATTTATGCAGGTAGAATAATAACTAATAGATAGTGCAATACTTTGTTCCTGGTCATCACATTCTCATGGGTAAAAATCTTTCTTCTATATTATCTAGTTCCTTCTGCTCCCATCTCTATTTCCTGTGTAGCAATGTGCTTCCTCTTTATATTACAAACAATATATTTATCTTATATGCATGCATATCTGTGTATATGTGTGATGTTTTGATATTGTAGAATTAATCTAAGGTATAGCTACCATTGAAATCTATTCCCACAAAAAATCTTGTTGACTGAATTTATTAGGGCATTTGGCAATAGGTTTAGAAAATATGTAATAGGACCCTCAAAATAATAAGTTCCATAAATAAAACCAAGTTTGATTTATTCCAAAGGTGCTTTTTTTTCAAAAGACTTTCTGGTTTTCCTTTGAAGACGTTTCACTTCTCATCCAAGAAGCTTCTTTGGCTTCTTGAGCAACCATGACCTGGATGACTAAGAATTTCCATAAACATTTAAAGTTCAGTTCTGAAATTGCTTAGCACTTCTAACTGATAATGACATCTAATTGGTAAATTTCATTCATCTCTAAGAGGCCTTGCTTGTTCTTTACAGTGCAGTTATAAATAGAGGATATCATCAAATAATAAGTTGATATTTCAAGATAAAAGTTATATCATTCATCCTAAGAAAAAATAAATTATGGAAATTGGGCAGAACAAAAAGAGTTGATCTTGCTCTTTCTCTTTTTCTGAAGGAAAAAAAGTCATTCTTACGTCTTCCTTTGATGATTTTTGAGAGCTGATTGAGAATCGGTTGTCTTCACAGCAATGAGGTTGTTAGCTGTTTGATTTTCTGCAATGGTTGAATAAAAAAAGCAAAGAAAAAGAGCAGACTTGAATTTCTGTTGCTGTTTATCACCTTTCATTCTGATAACAGCTTGTTACAATGCAGTTCATGGAGGTTTTGCGCAAAGAAACCATTGCATGAATCTCTTGATTCCAGGACCAAAGGGGGAAAATGAAACATCAGTCCCAAGATTCCCAGAAATCTGGTCAGAATAAATATTCAAAACCAAGGTTTATGAAAATTAATAGCTGTTGGACTCTAGGGATGATACATTCATAACATATACCTGTTTTAATCACCTCTTTCTATGTGCATGTCTTTAAGTCACTGTAGACTGGAGCCCTGCAGTTTCCTTGACAAGGATTTCAGAAATATTTGCCATTACATTCTTCCTAGAGCTGAGAGAGTGATTGACTGAAGGTCACTCAGCTGGCTTCATGCCTAAGGCAGGACTAAAACTCACAGTGTCCTGGTTTCTAGCCTGGTCACTTAACTACTCCAGCAAACTGGCTCTCTTATGAATCACTTCTACTTTAAGCTTATCTGAAGGTACCATTCAATTTTGTTGAATGCTTTTTTCAGTGAGCAACTAGCTGGATTCTCAGCTCTATGTTAATGATGAATAATATTAAGCATTTTCTCTTTGTTTGGTCTAGCCTTTCCCATTTTGTAAACTTTGTTTCATTGCACTGTATATTAAATAATTGACAGTACTCAAGTTTTTGAAGCAAAATTGAAGGAATGTTCTTATAATATGTTTATGAGCATATAGAAGACTCCAGGCTACGTCAAGCCTCTTATTTAAAATTAATTATTCTTACCATTTCTTGCCAACATACTTATATATACTCTAATTGTTTTTGCATGTATATTTAATTTTATTTATTGTTACTGACATGGACTAACAGCTGAATCTCTTATATAATTTGTCTATGAAATTATTCAAACTGGGGCATGATGTTATTGCATTGTAATACAGGGAAAAAAATATTTAGCAGATATTAATTTTTGCTTGCAATGGATCAGATTTTCAGGAATTCACAACATCTGTGGAACATTTATTAAGGTAAAGGTTCCCCATGCACATACGTTTCCGGCTCTAGGGGGTGGTGTTCATCTCCATTACAAAGCCAAAGAGCCAGCACTATCCGAAAACGTCTCCGTGGTCATGTGGCCGGCATGACTAAATGCTGAAGGTGCACAGAACATTACCTTCCCACCAAAGTGGTCCTTATTTTTCTACATGCATTTTTACATGCTTTTGAACTGCTAGGTTGGCAGAAGCTGGGACAAGTAACGAGAGCTCACTCTATTACGCAGTGCTAGGGATTTGAACCGCCAAACTGCCAACTTTCCTGATTGACAAGCTCAGCATCTTAGCCACTGAGTCATCACGTTCCACTTAATATTTATTACGAAGTATAATTATTATTTTTTGTACATGCAAACAATGCATCAATTTATGTTATTTGCATCTTGCAAGCTTGCAAGTTAAAATAATGTTTAACTAATTTTTGTATATAAATAATAAATGCAGGTAGTCCTTCACGTATGACCACAATTTAGCCCAAATTTCTGCTGTTACGTGAGACAATTGTTCAATGAGTTTTGCCCAGTTGTGGGATTCAAATTTTTTGCTACCAGTTCTGTGGCATGGCTTGGTGGGCGTGGCAGGGAAAGGGTACTGTAAAATGTCCAGTCAGAGGTGCTATTTGCCAGTTCTCCAAACTACTCAAAATTTCCGCTACCGGTTCTCCAGAACTGGACAGAATCTGTTGAAAACCACCTCTTGTTTTGCCACATTTTACAACCTTTTGCCACAGGTTGTTAAGTGAATCTGGCTTCCTCATTGTCTTTGCTGGTCAGAAGATCGCAAAAAGTGATCACATAACCCCTGTACACTGCAACTGTCATAAATATGAGTCAGTTGTCAAGTGTCTGAATTTTGATAACGAGACTCTGGGGATTCTGCAATGGTCATAATTGTGAAAAACAATCATAAGTCACTTTTTTTAGTGCCATTATAACTTTGAATGGTCACTAAATGAACTGTTGTACTATAAGTCAAAAATCATAAAATTGGATGCGGTTCAAGTGATGAAATGAAGACAGTGTGCCTTTGGTGATATTATCCTGGAATAATAATAATATAATTTATTATTATCCCAGTGAGATTTTGGCTACACAGCTGTGTAGCACTTCATGTCATTTACATATTGTTATGTATGTTCCATTAATTTTACTTGATTTTATTTCGATGTGCTTATTGTTTTGGGGGAGAAGTTTTATACATACATTTTTGAATTATGAAAGAAGTGATTATCTTGATGTATTTTTTAAAAATATTGATCAGAATTTTCCATCTCTGTAAGAATGAAATTTAGAATTTTTAGACTACAATCTTTGGTGGATTTAGATCTTTTTGGCTTTTTTCCTCTACTTATCCCCATCATCCCTGTCATCCATCTTCTTTGAGTGAATTGAAGATAGTTACCTCTAACTAAGAATTAATGGATTGCAAGTGTTTGCCAACTGTTTCTAGTCTATTTAATTTTATTTCAATAATAGCATAATATTTAAAATATGGAAGTAATTAACATATTAATTGACTGCAAATGATCTGAAGTACTTTCAATGTGTGTTGCATCTGATTTCCACTCATCAAGAAAGCAGTATTGTAAGTAGTAAATGTAACAAAAAATCTGGCATATATTATCATCTGCAGTGTACTTGTGCTAAAGCAAAAAAAAAAAAATATGGGCAAATATACACATGTGGTTAGAAAAGATGTCAGGAAAACATGTAGATCTTAAACCTGAACTTTTTTTATTAGGCATAGTACCAGAAAAACTTGATAAACAAAGTATATATTTAATATTACATTTATTAACAACAGTGAGGATTATATTTGCACAGCATTGGAAAAATGAAGAAATACCACTAGATGAATACATAATAGATTATTCAGATAATTTTTAATTATCTTAAATTTAATTAGTTTAATTATTAATGGATAATTAAGAAGATATTGGACTGTGAAGAAATGGACAGACTTACATTGAAGATTAAGCAGAAAGAAGGTACAGAATATGATCAAATATGAATTTTATTTTATCAATGGTTGGAAAAAAGAGGTAAAGATTAGGAATATAATTTGTATTGTTGACCAAAGAAAACAACCCAGACAACATGATGTTTATTAAGCACTAATTAAACGTAATAGTAAAAAATCAATAAAACTTTATTTAAAAAAAATAAAAGCAGTGTTGCATATAATTACCACCATAGTAAATGCAAGTTCATCATAGGATCCTCATTTAATACCAGTAGAAAACCACACTTCTTAATTAATCTTCTATTTGAATAAGTGACATTTATTATGAATCAGTTGGAAGACACAGTGTTACTCTGAGATCTTAATGCAAATCTGGGAGCATTTTTATATCAATTTTGAGAGGCTTGACACTCATGGTTTATTTAAGTACCATCACTGCAGATTTTAAAACATTGGAGGTAGGGAAGAGGCATAGCCCAGCTGCATGAAATGAAGTCCTTGGTGATACTTCTTACCCATGGACCTCTCCACTGCCGCTCCTTCCTTCTTCTGATGCATTTTCTTCAAACCAATAACTTCAGGAAAGAATATTTTGAACATATATTGATGCTGCTGTTTTCATTTAGCTGCATGAAAAGTTTTCCACCATATACATTAAAAACCTATTGCTGTCGTCTCCAAAAATGGGAAAATCTGTTTTAAACAACTCTTCTCCCAAATAAATAAATCTAATCTCCTACTTGTAATATAAATAAAAAGTTCATAACCTCAGCATCGGAGAGAAAAAAAGAACTTGGAAGTTTATGGGGAAAAAGTTACAGTGAGTTCAAAGGAGGAGGCAAACATCTTTATGTAGAAATTGAATAATCAAATGTTCAACAAGAATGCTTATCTTTCTCTGTCCTAAAGAGAGTCAGCCAAACAGAATTCCATATATGTATCAGGCAGATGTTAGTTCATTAATTGGGGGGGTGCATCCAATGTTATATAAGCAGACTTCAACATTTGCAACAGGCCTTTCCCTTGCTCTACTCCTCCCTTCAAATCCTGCATGTGCTATAAATTTTCTCCAGACGGTTCTCAGGTCTCTGCAACAGATTTGAAATGTACGTGAGGGGTTAAAGAGGAGGACAAATCTGATCCACTGAATGAAGTCTGGAGTCTATAAGAAGTTCAGAGGAAATGCCTGACAACTGTATTCTTCTCAATGAAATAAGAGGAGAAATGGGCACTATATCTACAAAAATCTACCATATTTACAAACAGACAAGCAGAGTCTATCAATAGGATATTCATTGTAAACTGGGTAGCAACCATGAAACACCCCCTAATCCAACATCAGTCTTACAAAACAACAGTGCCAAATCTTTTCTGGCCTTTTAGCCATCTTTCAAGTTAATGTATGCTGCCCCAAAGTCAGAAACGCTATTGGGTTTCCTTTCCAAATATACAGAAAACAATTTCAAGCTATTAAACTTTCCTAACCACTAAGAAACAACATGGACGAAACCACAAATCTATTTCAAAAAGTGAGATCCATTTAAATCAGTGGAACGTATGCTTAGGTAAGTATATTTAGGAAAGACTGAACCAATACAAATCTAGCAACAAATTACTTTTACAAATATGGCCTGTAGCACCCCAGATTATCACAAGGTGACTACAAGGAAATGGACAATGGACTACAAAATGGACAATGAATATGTCATATATTCCTTTCAAGAAGGGGAATTTAGAATTTATTTTAAAAATTGAGCAGCAGGAGTTATCTTTTAAAAACATGTCTGAACTTGCTTATGTATCTCCCAACCATGTGCAGAAAGTTTGAAAAATCTTATAATTGAATGCAATAAATACGCAGGAAGCACTATCAGGAGCACATAATCATAACACATATGCTACTTAAATGCCCCATGTGTGATCATATTTGGCCCATTCAAAGCATGCATTCTACATTTCTTTCACTTTCTGATCTCACAGGAAACAAATGGGGGAGGGGGCATAACTGCTTTTCAGAAGATCTGAAAAGGAAATGGAACCATGTTAGCATTGAGGAATCAGAATAGAGAAGGAAGGGACCTTGAAGGTCTTCTAATCCAGCTCCCTGCTTAAGCAGGAGATCCTATATCAATGATGGCTAACCTTTTTTACATCACGTGCCAAAATTGTCAGATACCCAACAATCAGCTGGCTGGCAGGGACGCGCACATGTGCAGTGGGGGGTCTTCTGGGTGAACTCTCCCATGCCGGCAGAAATGGGTCTGTGTGCCACTTCTGGCACGCATGCCATAGGTTTGCCATCATGGTCCTATACCATTTCAGACAAGTGACCTTGTCCAGTCTCTTCTTAAAAACCTCCAATGATGAAGCACCCACGACATCTGAAGGCAAGCTGTTCCACTGGTCAATTATCATCACTGTTAGGAAGTTTTTCCTTAATTCCAGGTTGCCTCCTTGACTAGTTTCCATCCATGTTTCTTGACCTGCCCTCCGGTGCTCTGGAAAATAAGTTGAGCCCCTCCTCTATGTAGAAGCCTTTCAAATATTGGAACACTGCTTTCTTTCCATTCTCTAGACTAGCCAAACCCAACTTCTGCAACTGTTCTTTATATGTTTTTGTCTCTAGGCCTTTAATCATCTTAGTTGCTCTTCTTTGCACATTTTCCAAAGTCAAAATCTTTTTTGTAATGTTTTTGTAAAACTGGATGCTGTATTCCAGGTGTGGTCTTACTAAGGCTTTTTAAAGTGGTACTAATACTTCATGTGATTTTGATTCTATGCCTGTTTATACAACCAAGGATTGTATTAGCTTTTTTGCCTGCTGCTACATACTGCTGACTCATATTTAAGTGATTGTCCACTCTCACAGTTATGGTTTTTAAGCCAGGTTTTGCATAATCTGTATTTGTACTTTTGGTTTTTCCTGCCTAGGTGTAAAATCTTACTTTTCTCCACATTAAATTTCATTTTATTGGATAGGGTCCATTGTTCAAGTCTGTCAAGATCTTTTTGGATATTTTTGAATCTTTTTGAAGCTTGTCTTTTAGGGAGTTGGTTATTCCTGCCAGTTTAGTGTTATCTACAAATTTGATGAATTCCCCCTCTATTCCCTCATCTAAGTCATTTATTAAGTTACTGAAGACTACTAGGCCTAAAACGGAACCTTGTGGTACCCCACTGCTTACTTCCTTCCATGTAGATATAGTACCATTAAGGACTACTTGCTAACTATGATTTGTCAGTCAGTTACAAATCCATCTGGTGGTGATGCTATCTATCCCACATTTTTCTAGCTTACCAAAAAGGAGGTTGTGGTCTACTTGCTGAAGCCTAAATATACTATGTCTTCAGTATTTCGTTGGTATACTAATTTAGTCACTTTGTCAAAGAATGAAATAAGATTGGTTTGGCATGATCTGTTTTTAACAACCCATGCTGGTTACTATTTATAACTGTATTTGTTTCTAAATGTTCCCAGATGTTTTTTAATTATTTTTCCAGTATCTTCCCAGGTATTGATGTTAGACTAATTAGTCTCCTTTAGTTTCTTGGGTCTATTTTTTCCCATTTTTTGAAAATAGGAACCATATCAGTTCTTTTCCAATCCTCTGGTAGTTCCCCGGTGTTCCAAGATTTTTTAAAGATATGATACAATGGTTCTGATGTAATATCTGCCAGCTCGTTCAGAACACTGGGATTGTAAACCATCAGGTTCTGGTGATTTATATTCATCAAAGTCAGACTGGTGTTCTCTGACCATTTTCATTTCTAATCTGTCTGTTACAGTTAAGTTTTGGGTAGATTGAGCTATAGTTTCTTTCTGTGTGAAGACTGATGCAAAGAATGAGTTAAGCAGCTCTGCTTTCTCTCTACTGCCTGTTAGTTCCTTGCCATCTTCTCTATAGTGGACTGTTTCCTTGACTTTTTTCTTATTATTTATATGTTGAAAGAAACTTGTTTTTATTATCTTAGACTTTTATTGCAAGTCTTTGTTCATTCGGAGCCTTTGGTTTCCCAACTTCATCTTTGCACATTCAGGCTATCTGCTGATATTCTGCCTTAATTATGTGTCCCTCTTTCCATTTTTTGTACTTATCCTTTTTGTCTTTCAGTTTATCAGAAAGATTGTTACACAACTGTGCTGGTTTCTTCTTGCATTTCTTGCTTTTATTTTTCAGTGGTATTGTGTTGGACTGGGCTTTTATGATCATATTTTTTAATGTTTTCTTTGCTTCTTGAGTTGTTTTCCCTTTTAGGATTTTTATCCATGAAATTTTGCTTAAGCTCTGAGTTTGTTAAAATCAGCTCTTTTAAAGTTTAAGACACTGGTTGGATTATATTCTACTGCTTATGTTTCCATTATATTGAATTCCAGTATGACATAGACACTCTTGCTCAAGGTTTTGGCAACTTCAACTCCATCACTTCTTCTCTATTAATAAGAATTAGGCCCAGTATAGTTTTTCCTCTAATTCCCTCAAAGTTGTCAGCTAAGTTGGTTAGGAATCTGTTCGATCTCTCTCTTGCTGCAGAATTTGTCTCCCCGTTGATATTAGTGTACTTAAAATCTCCCATTACTACTTTGGTATGTTTCCTATATATATTTGTTAATTGATTAGCAAAGAGTTCATCTATTTCTTCTGTTTGGTTGGGTGGCCTGTAGTATACAGCTATAGCAATTTCATTTTCCCCTTTTATATTGACCTATATGGTTTCTAGGAGGTTTTCATTCTTGGTTTTGTGTATTCTGTAGAGATGTGGTGACCTTTCATATATAATACATCTAAGTATTGTATATAAAATCATACATTACAATGTCCTACCTATCAATGAATACTTCAGCTTCAACCATAACATTACAAGAGCACACGATAGATACAAACTCAAGGTTAACCACACCAAACTTGATTGCAGGAAATACGACTTCAGCAACAGAGTGGTCAATGTCTGGAACACTCTACCTGACTATATGGTTTCTTCTCCAAACCCCAAAAACCTTAACCTAAGACTGTCTACTATTGACCTAATTCCTTTCCTAAGAGGTCTGTAGAGGGAATGCATAAGCGCACCAAAGTGCCTACCGTCTCTATCCTATTCTTTTATTTTTCTTATATGTATCCATTTCATGTATTCATAACTATGTTTATTCTTATACCTATTATCTTATAAGTGATTGACAAATCAAATTAAAATAAATAAAAATAATGCAACTCTACTTCCTCTTTTGTTAGGTCTGTTTCTTTTGAATAGTTTGTATCCTTCCTTCAGTACATTCTAGTCATGAGTTTCATTCCACCATTTTTTAGTAATGGCAACTATATCTACCTTCATGTACTAATACTTCAAGTTCACCCTATTTGTTCCCTAAATTTTGAGCGTTAGTGTATAGACATTTGGGTCCTTTATGGTTTTTGGATATGTTCCTTGTATCTCCTACTTTGTAAGTGGGATTTCCATCCTTTCCATCACTTTCTACTTCATGATGTTTTTCTTTTTATTTCTTTTCTCTCGTTACTCCCTTCTTATGTGATTGGTTATCTATTGATTTTTGCTTGGAATTAGGTTCTATAGGTCACGAAGATTGGCCCCTTCGCCCTAAATTTTAGTGATACAATTCATACTATGGATGGCCAAGTACTGCTAGTTCCTTTTTCTTCTGTGTAGGCTGATATTGTTAAGGGCAAGACATGCTTCTCTCTTCAAAAAAAAAAAATAGTGTGGCAAAGCATTAGCTTAAATAAATATAAAGTTCCAACTTCACAAGTCTCCATTTCATGTTATTATATGAGACAAATTCAGAGTTCGATGCTTGTGGTTGTTTTTCCCTGTTTTTCTAGTAGTCTGAGTGATTTTTTTTCATGGATAAGAATTGTGTACTTGTTATTTTCCTCTTTGACCTTAAAAGAGATCTCTTTCAAAGGCATCCATTAGTGGGTGATCATGGTCAATCCATATTTCACATTCCAAACAGGAGAAGAAATGCCAGACTTAAGTCTAAATTATGTCTTTAGCTGCATGTGGCTTGACTTGAACTTTACTGATTTGTCAATTTCCTTCTGTGACTGACACAAATGATAATAGTTGCAAAAGATTTATTCCTGTTAGACCAAAAGCATGCCTGGAATTTTAAAAACCCTTTGAAAAATTATGATAGTTGGATCTGAATGACTTTTTCTTTACTTTAAATGTTAACTTGGCATTTTGTCCAAATACACACACATGCACAAATTTGTCTACGTTAACAAAAGAGATGGAAGACATTTTCAAATGTGACTGATTGCAACTCTGGAGAAATGGTAAATTTCAATCATTCTATGAGCTTTCTCATTTTCTCCTTCACCACAACTCTCTCTCCCCTCTCACCCCCTATTCATATTCATTATTCTGCTTTTGTTAATTCTACAAGGGAACCAAAGACATTTTTGTTTCATCATCATCCTACTTTCCTTTCTTGCCATCTTAAAAAGATCCAGCTTCCCAATAAATATTTTCTTTAGTAGTACATAAAGTGTTTTGCTTTTCTCCTACCTTTCTCATTCAAACCCCAAAGTGAAATAGACCTTTAATGTAAATGTCTAAGTATTATAAAAGTGATTGTATGGGAGAGAAATTTCAAAAGACTGGAGGAACTATGATGCATAGATTTTGTTAACATTCCATCTTACTTGTGCAGCTGCATTGCTTTAAGTATTTTGTAGAGATCTTCCATATATACAAAATCTACTGCTTTCTCTCACTTCTGACACTGTGAAATGAGTGTCCCTTTTTACATACAGCTGCTTGACAGATCATCAAAAAAGGACCATAAAAGCAGGCTAGAAACCAGGAGATTGTGAGTTCTAGTCTCACCATAAGCATGAAAACTAGCTGGGTGACTCTTTCTTAGCTCACAATGTCAGACTTAGGTGATAATCTGGTTGGCCAATTACTGTCACAATCAATGGATCGATTCTTGGCTGATACCAAAAAGTGGATCCTGCACCTATGGGTGAACACTAAGAAGAAGAAAATCTCTAAAGGAGATAAAGTGGTTTTACAAAAGGGATCCTTTTTGTAGAGGAAGGAATCGGTATAACTTTAGTCTTAGCAGAATGTTCATGGTTAATAGGGTCTGTGGTCAAGTTAATAGTTGCTGTGTATGCTTTCTGATTCCAGAAGCAAAGGGCCTCTGTGATTTTCCAAGCAGAGTTACCACAGGCATTCTCAAAACAACGTAGCCAAACAAACTAGATAGTCCAGGGCCAAAAGAGGCCAAGTATGAAGCTTACAGAGTCCACTACACATTTCCCAATCACAAAAGGTTGCTCGTGAACTGAATCATCATTTCTGAGTTAGAAAGTCTGTCCCATCCATGGCTTTTGAATAGTACAGGATGATTAAATGGACTGCAAAGATGGGAAGGAACCCTAAGCATGGACAAAGCTGAAACACTTGATTGGTGTATCAATCCCATAAGATGGGATTTTCACAAAGACATCTAGAATGCAGTTTGTTTCTTTCTATGGTTTTTTGAAGACTGAAATGTATCTAACAGGTAATCTCACTTCCTGATCCCTTCCACAGAACACACTGTCCTTCCTGTTATTGAGCATTGTGGTGTTTCTTTAGCTCTTCATCCCCGTATCTCCTTAAACACTGTCTCCTTCTCTACTGTATAAACTCTACCAATCCTTAATTCTTCTTTTAGCCTCCCTACTACTAGATTCAGTGATGTGTTCTCAAACTCCCAAAGATGTTACATTCTTTTAAATTTTTTTACTCATTGTTTCCCCTTCCGTCTCTGGAAAATCTGTTCTGGAAGTTTGAGAGTGCGGAACAGTGGAGGCAAAGGATCGGCTGAACAGATGCAAAATGGTACCAAATGGAAGCAAAAAATGAAAGTTTTCTGTATGTTTTGCTGCCATCTCATGATCATCTGGATTTTTGTAACCCAGATGGGATAGCTGTAATATAGCATCATGGGAAGCAGAAGAATGGATGAGCAAAGTCCTTTATCAGGGACTAAGGACAGAAAACATCTTTAGGGTTCTCCCACTTCCTTGCATTTTTAACCCTAGTGAATCTTATAAAGTTCGCTCTCCCCCCAAGTAAACTGCACAGTGTTTAGTTTTCTGAGCATCTTATCTAGCTCAGAAAATCACTAACACACATGGATGTTCATTTATAAACCCTGTGCAAAGTATGGATGAATTTTACTTCTGGATTTTTCCCACCCATTCCCTCACACCACTTTGACAAGAAGAAATAACAGTCCCTGGAATTCATAAGACATCTACATTTCCCTTTATAGTGCAACCCCTCTTGATCTTTCCAGATACATTCTGTAAAGAGTTGAGTACAGCTGGCCTACATATCTATGTTTGTTTAATGAATCAGATTATGGGAGGGGGGGCAAGTATTTCAGTGTAATCACTGTATCAATCATATGGCTGAATTGCAATACTACTATAAGCTAACTCATTCATGAAGTCATCCTCCCTAACACAAATTCTTCTAAAACCATCAGTAAAATGTTTAAGATCCAAAAGTGAGCTCACAGTGTCTTTGACAGCAGCCAAGAATACAAGCACAGAGAGGGGGGGGGAGGGAGGGAGGGAGGGAGAGTGCAAATAGAAGCAAACCTCTTATAATCAGGGTTACATATTTCTAACTAAACATATCAGATTCCTATTTCTAAACTCAAAATATTTTTGATTTGCTTTTTAACATGTATTGTTTGATCTACCTGCTGAATGGAAAGCAAAGGCTAAATCAATCCTGGGACTACTTTCAGTTTGTTCTGGATGGAATAATACTGGATTAATAATACATTAATATTTTCAATTAAACAGAAATTAGAGAGATTGGTGGATTCTTCTGATAGCAGGAAAGTATCCACCATGTAGTTGGGGTTACAGCTTACTGGTGAGTTTTGATAGATGGCTAGTCTTCTGGATTCAGCCATCTGTCAGAACCTGAATCCTGAGGTAGCAGGGTTCCCCCTTCCTGATTTACTGGGAAACCTCTACCCATCCTTCACTACTGATCAACAAGGCTTTGTTGTTGCTGATTCACACAGAACCAAAACCAGTCCTACATTTAAAAAAATATGCATCCCCATTGACTTTAATTTCTTATAAATGCGAACTAGTGAGAAGAGGGACAGAAAAATATTTCATCTATTCTTGGACTGGGAGGCCCATCGCTCACAGGTTTGTCTCTCCTCCTTTTGGAACTTTTGGGGAAAAGAAATATGTTTTATATGAAGAGTAATTTTAAAAAAAACCTTAACCAGATATATTTGCACTTAACCATCCAAAGGAAGAGCAAATATTACATGATGGTTATTATGAAGGTTTATAGGATACAATTAGTGTTGTGTTGCAATCTATGTTAATGTTAGTGCAATGTAAGGTAATTTGGGGAGTATACATATTACTTCTAGTCAGAAATTATACTTGTGAAAACTTGCCCATATTTTTAAAAAATCTGATATACAAAATTAATCAATAGGAAAAATGCAACCTAGTCTTTTTCTAGAGCTAAGATATTTCTACATACCAGCAAACAACTCCTTACCTGAAATTTGAAGATATATTGTATAACATAAATTTCACTATATTCTTCTATTGATAAAATCAATATGGTTTGAGATTATAATGTGGGGAAAAATAAATCCCAAACACATTTATTTGCTTATTTATCAAAGATGTATCAGTACACAGTTCAAATCTAACAGGATATATGCAGAGTTATGCAGAGATATCACAGGGTAATAGCAGTATAGACATTGTCATTATCTTATTATATTTCTGCATCAAGCCTTATAGAAAAGATTGCATGTGAGAAATTTTAATTCCAAATTATCTTAGATTTCTGCTCCTTCATAGTTTCTTCTTGCTGGAATGTAAGCACGTTTAAGCATGTTTTCTTAGGAACTGGGTGAGCTAAGCAGTTGACTGCAATTGTGAAGTTTGTGCATGTTGATCTCTTGTAATAGTTTACATGAAAGAATTTGGACAAAATCGTTTGCCACTGCTGTAATACATACTCGTTGCTTTCTCCACAATATATTTATTGCTTTATTGTCACACACATTGTAGGCTGTGCTTGTGTTTCATTTATAAATGGCCTGAGAAAGCTAAGGGCAAGAATTATTAAGGAAACCTTTGGACTTAAGCGGCTTTGCTCTTCTTTTTCAAACCTTCTATCTACATGGGTTCTGGCTAACCAGTATTAAGCTAGGGAGGAAGGGAGATAGGGAGATTTAGTCTAGATTTGGCAAATATACTCTACCAGCCTGAAAGTCCCAAGACATTATGGCAGTGAGATGCAATGAGAAGGAGCATTACCACTGTGTTATCACCCAACTCCATCTGAAATTTCGCTCCTGAATATAAAGTGCTGAACCTCATTGCTCTTAATCCAGAGATAATCAGAGAGGGAGAGGAGGGAAATTAGAGTGATCAAAGGCAATATTGAACTTAAGCATTTGCCATTTTTTTCAATATAACAATATTCCAATTCCCTATTAGTGTCATAATAATCATCTTAATGTCATCATTGCTAAAACTGGATCTTTGAGTGATCTTATTTTGGGAATAATTCTTAATTTACATACTTTTCTCAGAATTAGCAGAGCTAAATAGAGGATAAATAGTTCGCCAATGCAGTCTAGAACTGCTAACTCTGACAGTGGTTTTCAGCATTTCAGATCTTTCCCATCACATCCTATTTCATCAAAAGATGCCATCACTTTTACATTGCAAGCTTTTGATTTACTTCTGGGTTCTTCTTTTTATTTATTTTTGTTTATCTCTTTCTACAATAAAAATGATTCTTGGCCATTTTTATGACTATATTTTTTTATAAACTGGATTATTCAAGTTTTACACTGCAACTTTCTCTTTTTTTCAGTCTGATGCAGAATATTTAAAAGCTGCCTTATAAAGTCATGGGTGGCTAAAATAAATAAATAGTAAGTACACAAGTACAGACAGACAGACAGACAGACAGACAGACAGACAGACAGATAGGTATTTCTGTTCTGCTTCGGTGTAATAACTGGATTTTTTAAATTACAGAACAATAGAAAAAAAGAGGTAAATTAAAAAAAAATATTCCTTGTTGCTTTTTCTTACCTAGTGATTTTAGTGGAAACCTAGTTTCAAGAGACACAGGATGTACCCGAAAACAATCCTTAATTTACAATCATTCGCAGAGTAATGTTTGTCGTTGTGATGACACTGAAAAAAAAGTGCTTATAACTTTTTTGTGAAAAGTGGTTCACACCACCATTCCAGCATCCCTACAGTCACTATTCAAAACTTGGGCACTTTGGTAATCAACATATATTTACCATAATTGACTCTAGCATCCTAGAGTCATGTGATCACCATTTACAAACATTTTAGCCAGTGGTGGGATTCTTTTTTTTTTTTGCTACTGGTTCTGTGGGCGTGGCTTGATGAGCGTGGCAGGGGAAAGATACTGTAAAATCTCCAGTCAGAGCTGGGATTTGCTGGTTCTCCAAACTACTCAAAATTTCTGCTACCGGTTCTCCAGAACTAATCAGAATCTGCTGTATACCACCTCTGATTTTAGCTGGCTGGCCTCTGACAAGAAAAATTAATGGAGAATATTGTATTCACTTAACAGCCACTTAATAACTGCAGTGATTTGCTGAACAACCATGGCAAAAATATCATACAATTGGGCATGACTCATTTAACAACACTCTTGCTTAGCAATGGAATTTTTGGTCCCAATTGCAATCATAAGTCAAGGACTACCTGTAACAGCTCAAAAGACAATCAGAGGCTAAAAACAGCTAATGTTCAAAGGTAAAACTACTGTACAGTGCTTAAGAAAGACTCAACTTGCAAAAATGATGCAAAGATACTTTATCTCTAAATTGCTAAATGAAGCAATATTTGGACTTCTACAATAATATTGCCTTAACATTTGGCTCTGAGTTACTTTTTGGTTCCAGGCATGTGAATGACGTTTATACTAATTCTTTCGCTAGTTCTTTTTAAAAGTGGGAACTCTCACATGACCTGGCCTTTCTAAATCCAATTCAGTTATCTCAGAGCTGAAGAATTTTGAGAGGAGCACAATTTATATATAAAATAAGGTCCAAATCAGAAACTAATTTGCAGTTTCAACTGCTAGGTAAAATTATTTGCATCTAGATTTTAAAAGCAAAATTAATTTCCTTTCCAGGTACTGATGAGTTAGAGGATATACATAGGTTTCATAAGCAAGCTGCAGTTAGAAAACATTAAGGGTACCTGATTTGGCTGCAAACATCCAAAAATCTCTCCAAGGAAAGAGATAAACTCTGTTTTCTTGCAGGGCCGGTTAGACAGCCTCCAAAACATTGATGCGTTCTACACAAATAATATAAAATGTTCTGATTGCTTCATGCATAGTAATCTTACACCATCTTTTTTCCTCCATTTTCTTTAAGGCTTGATTTCTTGAAGTGGGGAGGTTCAGGGTCTTATGTGAAAACAGCACCTAATTCAGGAGTCTGCAACCTTAAATACTCAAAGAGCCATTTGAACCCATTTCCCACAGAAAAGAAAACACCGGAAGCCAATAATTTTACAACCGGCATGATTGGATGGGCGTGGCCAACTTGACGTCACTCACTCCCACCAGTCACCTCCTGCTCTGGAATATGGAGTGAGTCTCCATCCCCTGCCATCACCATTACTTTCTCAGGCCAGGCGAGGAATGACGGAGAAGAGAGGAGAGGGGCCAGCCAGTGGTGAGATCAGCTGACAGAGAGTCTCAGCAAAGGGCCGAAAGAGCCGCATGTGGCTGCAGAGCCACAGGTTGCAAACCCTGACCTAGTTAGAACAGCACTATATCCACATCAGACTGGGGAAACAGCAGTGGTAAACATATTTTTGACAATCCCCTGCCCCCCAAAACAAAGAAAATGTTTTGTAAATCTTGCAAAATCACACACCTAATAACTGACATATGGCAAAGCGAGTAGTTATGTGTGATGTAGAAACTCCACAGATGCCTTTGGAAATCTCAACAGATTGACTTTTTATCCCAGGACTGTTTCTATAGTGTTGGTAGAACCAAAGAGAACATTTTGCAGAGACATCAAGAACTGACTGGAAAAGATTTTGCAACTCTGGATCCCAAGACCCATCTTTCTTTTCCTTCTTAGGGCACTCCACAGATAATCTAACAACCTGGAAGCAGAGCAGTTCCCTTCAATGAATTACAATGAGGTGCAGGATTAAAACAGCAGAAATGGTTGGGTCCATTTGTGGCATTCATAGAAGAATGGGTGGAATACCACTGTCCTAGCCAATGTGATTTTAACAGCTAGGCTTAACTAAAACTTTTTCTTGGCCAGGATTTCTAAACCAAGATGCCTTGGAAAGTGATTTTTTACTGCATCCTGTTTCAAGCTGTAGTCTCTGGTGAAATATTTCAAATACAATCATTCTTTGCCTAGCACTGATATTCTGAGGAAAGGCCTGAGGTCCTCCTTGAGAAAGAGCAGAAAAATGCCATCTGAATGGCCCCCAAACCTCTCCCGTTTATATGAAAAACAAAAAAAAGAAGAAATTCTTCCTGATGAGTCCTTGGTGTCTGTTAGCATCTCTAAAGGTAGCCTGCTGATGCATACACCACCAAAGAAAGTAATTAAGAGTATCTAACTCTTTGGACCAAAGGAGTGTTTCAACAAGACCAGATCCTCATTACAAAGAAGTGATAGTGGAGATGTGATTGACCACAGAGATAGGCACACAGGTGCCATAGAGATTCCTTTTTTATCTACAGGAGTATTAAAAAACTCCAATTCATTTGGAGGGGGGAGGACACTCAACTAATCATTGCTTAAAGAAAGTTCCTATAACTATTGACTAGTTGTCAGTTGAAAACCGTAACTGCATATTCATATAATAATAATAGGAAACTTTGCTTCAGAAAGAGAGAGAGAGAAAGAGAGAGAGAGAGAGAGAGAGAGAGAGAGAGAGAGAGAGAGAGAGATAGAGAGATTTCTACAGTATTATCTTACTGGCCAGCTCCTGGTTTCGGTTTTTGTTTGTTTTTAATCAACTTGGTGCAGCATCTATATTCTTCCTCTCTTTCATCTAAATCAGCTAAATGTATTAAAAACAGTAATTCCCCTCCATCCCAGGGGTGTTTCTTGGGGGTATGTGTGTGTGGCTAAGTTGTGAAAATTTTGGGCCACAATTCTTAAGAAGGAAACTTCAAGTTCTTTCCGCTTCACTACCTCTTCACATGTCTGAGGCAGTTAATGCTGCTGCCCCATAGTCTGGGTGGCAGAAGCTGTGTGCTAGCTATGGTATGTATTGTTGGAATTTTTCCTCTCGTTAGTCCCTTTGACCTTTTATTGTCTTACTCCTAAAGTGTCAGGTCAGATTTAGTGTAACATCTCCCTTCACTAAGGACTCCTTTCCTTTCGTGGATCACTAAACAGGACAATTGCTCTATCCATCTTTTCAGAGCCTATTGTGGGACACCTCCCTCAGCTGAGAAGAGTTTGATTCACTGGGAAACCATTTTGGTCAAACAGAAAACAGACTATGTGTTCTTTAAGGAACTCTGTCTTAATCACTGCCTTTTCCCCCCTCTGGCATATGAAGAGGATGCAAGAGATCAAAAGGCTGGGGAGTGCATGGGTTCGACCACAACCTTCCTAAAAATAATGGGAAACCTCCATTGAAAAATGAGCTCTGTTACAAAGGACAAACTAGAAGGAATGCTGCGCAGGGTTCTCACAGCATTTGGAATCATCAGGATTTGGGTCTTTCCATGAGGGAAATAATAAAGAAGAGATTCTTTATTTGGAATATTGGAATGAAATTGAGAAGCTAAATGATCGACTCGACAGATAAGATATAATGAAAGCAAATATAAACTCAGTCATATCATTGGATATTCAGCATTATCAATACTGGCTGCCATTGGCTTCCTAAATGCCTGAGGTTAGAACTTAAGGCCCTTCTTCACACGAAGTGTGTTCTCTATCACTGAGTTGTACCCAACCTAAAATAAAGAGGGAATATCTGTAATCAGATATATATATTTGAGATATTTGTGGCTGCTTAGAAAATGTTTCCATCAGTATTTAATTTAATTTTAAGGATAGTAGAACAGGTTGTACTTTCTCAGCTCCTGGCATTGATGGATAATGCTGATTATTTAGTTCAGTTTCAATGTACTTTCAGGCCATATTTTGAAAAGAAAACAGCTGCTGAACCTTCAATCAAAGCATCATTCTGGAGTATTTACCAGAACTGAGCATAAGAAAACAAGCTTGCGCAATGCATCCAGGCTTTCTTGAAGCAGTCCTGGAAGAGGGCGCTAAGAAAGCTTTGCTTCTTCCTCTAGCCTCTACCCTTTGCAATGCATCAGGGTCACCTTATAAGTGGGCATATTTGAGTCCATTACTACGTACATAATAAATCCGGATATACCATCCATTTGTAGTTTCTAATGGGCAAACTTGTGATGGTTGGTCACATGACATTCTTATAGTTTAATTCTTCTGATGGAAGGAGAGTACAAGTTGATTCTTACTTCTTCTTGGGCAGCTGCCCCAGAAGGCTAGCCATTTAGAACAATATGGAACTGATATAATGTGGTTTTGCTATGGTATCACGGAGCCCCCTAAAATATCTAGTAAATTGATCCCATGTTGAGTGGCCTGTGTAGATGGCATTCAATGTCTGTTTCCCAAAACAAACATTTATACAAAATTACAACTGATAAATACTAGATAGTGTTCTTGGGAAGGATTAGAACTCACAGGTGGATAGACCAAAAGGTATCAGGAGACCAGTAGCAACCTATCGTAATTATCTTTTTCTGGGAAACTCTTGGAAGAAGAGAACTGAAAGAACCTCCTGATTTGTATGAAGGACTTCAATGAAAAGGAAAGATGAATAAAAATTGCCTTTCTTCCTTGTGTATCATAATCTCGTTTATGAATAAAGTGGGTAGACATAGAAGAATTTAATTGTTGGATTTTGAAATAGATACTTTTTAAAAAAATAAGGAAGGATCTATTTTGGAGTGGCATACCTGAGTATATATTAAGATATTGCTGGAGATCCTCTTTGCCTTCTACATTTAGAATATTTATGGCTGCTTAATATTCACAGATAACTCTGGTGTTCATCCATGATTCTGGAGAAGTAAAATACTTCTAGTTTTCTCAGTCTAACTCCAGCTTTGGATCTATGCCAGAACTTGCATATTCCATCCTAAAGGTTAGGTCACACTGGCTGATGGATGCAAAATGTATGCAAAAAGGGCACAGCGGACGAGCAAATTTTCCGGGGTGGCTCCATCCGTTGTCATCTGCTCCAAAAAGTGGCAAAAATTTGCATAAACAGAACGGAAAAGAAAGGAAAAGAACGGACGTGGGTAGTATGTAGCAGGGATGCTAAAGGGATGTTCATAGGAAGCCTAGAGGATGTATATAGGATGCAAACCGTTCACTGCTCATCCTTTCTATTTCCGTGCTACTAACGCTGTGTAGACGTTCCGTGTACCTTTTGCTTCCTCCCTCTTTCCGTTTTCAGCTGCAGTGGATATAAGTTGAGGGATGCCCAGAGGATGCAGAGAGGATACAGCGGACGTTTAACAGATGATAAATGGACATAGAACGTTTGTTGCTCGGATGTCATGGATTTACATCGTACACAGCGGAAAGTTCATCCGTTCACAAAGTTCTGTGCAGCTCAAAACTTCTTGAGCGGATGAAATTTCAGTGGACGGATGCTCAAAGGATAGAGCGTATGAAACACGTATGCAGTGAGTACACAATGGATGCATAGCGTTTTCCAACGGATGGCAAGCTTTTTTTAATGTTTTACATCCTCTTTGCATCCGTTGGTGCAGTGTGACATGGGCTTAAGACATACTGATATGTCTTGCAACATCTAAATTGTTACAAACCCAGTGAACTGTGAGTAGCATTTACTGAGCAGGATTTGGTTGAAATCTAGTTTGTTGCATTAGTCAAATAAGTAACCATGCTTTCAGAAGAATAATTAATGTAGGCACTGGCAGCAGACAGTATCAACCTGCAAAGCTAGGTATTCCTCTTCCTCTTTACATTGTAAGATTTGAAAATCATTAAATTGTGACCAGTGGGGAGAATTGTTATCAGAGAAAATAAGGAAGAGCTATTTTTATTCTTCAAATTCTGTTTTTTTTTTCTTTTGCAACTGCAAATTGCATTGGACGAAAATCCCATTTTCCTTATACATGGAGATCCATCCAACATATATTCCAGTTTCAGGAGCAATATGAGATAGAGAGAAAAAAAATACTTTCCTTGTCTGCTTGAATCTGATAATTAGTGCATATATTGCTATTAGAATTTTAAAAACTATTCATGAAATATCCAAAAGTATTGATCACAATGAAACAAAAATGACAAAATGTGTGCCATGACATTATACTGCAACACTGGCTTTTTGCACCCACATCAGACACAATTCACCACAATGTCTTTTCTATTATGTTTTATCATTTGCCCCCAGTAGATTCCTCTGAATTCATTTATTTATTGGACTTGTAGGACCACCCAATTTAAAAACAGCTGGGGGTGAGGGGGTGGTACTAGAGATTAAAATCAGATCAAAAACAACAATTAACCAAGGATAATAATAGTACAGAAGGAACAGCTTAACCTTAACTTGCCTATATTCCATTCATATTATATCCAGACACTAAATTTTAGGCAAAATACAATTGGTGCAAAATGTAAACATTTCCAAGACCAAAAAAAAAAAAAAAAGATGGAAGAAAAACAAATTCTGTACAGATAACACTGGTCTACAAATTTTGGGAAATTATCAACCTCCAAGATAACATGTTAATTTTACATATTTTGGTTTAGATGGATTAGAAAACAGGTGATAAAGGTTCTGGTTGGCTCAAGTTTTCAAGATATTTCACAATAAAGATTTATACACAGGTGAATATATTTGCCTACAAGGGAGGGAGGTGTCTTACCTGGCCATGATGCCTTGTAACTTCTCAACAAAGTACAGTAGAACAATAAAAATGGTGCCACATGGAAGTGTATAAATTTATCTTCACTTTGAGAACAGCAAGGCAGATAACTATGAAAAACATGTGGAACATTTGCTCAGGTCCTATAAAGCACTTGGTGCAAGCATGTCACTGAAAATTCACTTCTTACTCGCATTTAGACTATTTCCCTCACTCTGGGGCAGTGAGTGATAAGCATGGGCAGAGATTCCAGCCAGGATATTGCAAGCATGGAGAAAAGATATTAAGGGAAATGGAGTCTGTCCATGCTTGCTGATTGCTGCTGGAATCTCCTCAGGAATAATACTACTGCAGGTAACAAGAGAAAATCCCAAAAAACATGGTTTACCAAGTAAACATGGTTTACCATGTTCACCAAGTAACAATGGAACATTGTTGTTTAATCTGATATTAGAGCTTGTCAGTTTTTCATGCAAAAAGCACAAAAATGTTTCATGAAAAACCAATAAACAAATGGAAAGTTATGTCATTAGTATCAATAAAAAAATAATTTATAATGATTGGTGTGGCACCATTCTCAGTGCTAGACCACATTTTGCAGAAAAGTTATGGAGCATAATTGTACACACTCCTTATAATTTTGAATTATTTTGATGTAATTTTGACCGAAGTTATATCTTGGAATCTGGAGCCAATTAATACTCCGGACTTAATTTTCTTTTATTCATGACCCAATTCTGGTAAAATTAAACTACTTTCATTTCTGAGGTTTTCTCCTGATAGACCAGTGTAATTTTCCAACCCCATTCAATACACAGGATTCTGGGGACTATACAAAGACCCCAGGAGGGCATAATAATAACATAACCAATTTCCTTAAGCCTTTCAGAATGGTCATTAATATAATTAATACATGACTGTACGAGATAATAGTTATCCATCAAATTCATTCTCAGCCTATCTGCTGTTTCTTTTTCCATTTTGCTTTGTTTTTTCTGGCTATATTTTTGGTCCATAGCTCATTGTCCAATTTTATGCTTCTTGGAGCAAAAACATATTTAGTTTAAATTCCATTGAACAGGACTGGCCCATAAGTGAACAGCAATAGTTGTAATAATCATATTTCTTTATCCTTCCCTCTTTCTCATTGGGCATATCAACCTTCCATGAAACTATTCTCATCCTCTCTCTCTCCTGCTACCACTTCTCTGTCCATTTTGGCAACTGTCCTCTACATACCTCTGATACCACTTCCTTCCTTATGTTCCAGTGTGAGCAAAGAGTGCCAAAAGAAGTCTCTTGATGACTCAGAGATTCTATGTGTCAGCTTCGGAACTCCCTTCTCCTGAAAGACTGCCAAAGCCAGAAGAGATTTTTTTTTTCTGGAGCCAATACAAATATATGTATGTATGTATGTATGTATGTATGTATGTATGTATGTGTGTGTGTGTGTGTGTGTGTGTATATATATATCAGACAACACTTGGTAATAAAAATAAATAAGTAATTATTTTCTTTTTAGGATATAAGTATAGATTTTGTATATTTATGTTGTAACTCTAGTATAGTGACAAGACGGGAGAATCTGATTGAATGATCGGGGCCCCATCATTAGGCATTAGGCATCATGAGGACCCAAATTGTTGGGGGCAATATACTGATTCTGTGAACCGCTTAGAGAGGACTATAAAACACTGTAAAGCGGTATATAAGTAAGTGCTATTGCTATTATTTGGTTGCAGGTATTCAGTATGACCAGTCTAGTGAAAAGAAGAACTAGAGGTGATATGAAAGCAATGTTCCAATATTTAAAAAAACTGCCACAAAAAAGAGAGAGCAAACCAATTTTCCAAAACAGCAGAAGGAAAGACAAGAAGCAATGGGTGGAAATTAATCAAGGAGAGAAGCAATATAGAACAGTGGTCACCAACCAGTAGGCCGGGAACTAGTGGTGGTCCACGAGAAAATTTTGGTGGTCCGCAGAAAAATGTCACCCCCAAAGCAATTAATCCATGCTGCGCAGGAACAGAAGGCTGTGCCGCCCACATGGCCCATGGGAACACAAGCCTTGCACTGCTTACATTGTGAACAACACGAGGTAGGGAGGGGGAAAGGGCAGAGGGGGAAACTTGCCCCACTCGCCCTACACGCCTGGCCTGGCCACCAGGCTGCTTCTTTCTTCTTCTGCTTTTGGTTGCATGCAAGGAAAGCAGCAAAAATCTTTCTTTCTCTCCTCCAAACTCCACCAGAAATGAATCTTTGGGACCCTGCAAGGCATCTTGCTCTAAGAGAATGCGCCAGTGTGACAAATCTCATAAAGATTTATTTCTGGCGGAGTTTGGGGGAGAGAAAGAAAGATTGCTGCTTCTTCTGCTGCTTTGCTTGCATGAAGCCAAGTCTCTCTCTCCCCCCCCCCCCCCGAGAATGGAGTTGGAGACAGTATCCTGTGATCCTAAATAAAGAATGATCAATCTGTAGGAAAATGGGGTGGGGAATTTTCCTGCAGACTTTTTTGGGGATTTTCCCAGGGTCTCTGCTGCTCTTTTTCTGCATATGTGGGACCAACTTTCCCACCAACGCCAATAACCCACTGTTAGTCAAAATTCATATTAGTGGTCCACAGGATTTAAAATTATGAGTCTGGTGGTTCCTGAGGTCCAAAAGGTTGGCAATCCCTGATACAGAACTAAGGAGAAATGTTCTGACAGTAAGAACAATCAACCAGTGGAACAGCTTGCCTTCAGAAGTTGCAGGTGCTGCAACATTTGAGGCTTTTAAGAAGAGACTAGACAGCCATTTGTCTAAAATGGTATAGGGTCTCCTACTTGAGCACTGGGGTGGACTAGAAGACCTCCAAGATCCTTTCCAATTCTGTTATCTTTATGCCCATCATTCGTTATCTGGAAAGATCCTTAACTATTTGATTGTGCCGCTCTGAACTTTATGCACTCATATTTCAGTGTTACCTTCAGCTTAAGCTAATAAAAAATAGACAAGAAGGATTATTGAGAATGCATTGTTCCTACAAATTACAGGTGATCGAGATAGTGAAGAAGATAATTATTGAGGAGAGATTTAAACTACAGTTCTGTGCACATTTATATGAGAGTAGGATTCACTGAATCATTGTAAATGGAACCTATTTCTAAATAAACATGTTGATTGTTAAACTTTAAATTACTGAATTGATTTAGGAAGAACATACTAAAGCAGGACCACCCATATATCTTTATATATTGTATACAGGGGTGGGATTCTACCTGGTTGGACCGGTTCTATAGAACCGGTTGTTATGATTCTACTCAGTTCAGAGAACCAGAAAATCGTGCCCCTGCCTGGCCCCTCCCCTCTTTTCCACACCCACTCACTCCTTAAACCCATGTCACACTGCACCAACAGATGGAAAGAGGATGTAAAACGGAGAAAAACGCTTGCCATCCGTTGGTTAACGCGATGCATCCGTTCTGTACTCACTGCATGTGTGATTCATACGTTCTATCAGTCCAGCATCCATCTACTGAGATTTCATCCGCTCAAAAAGTTTTGAGCTGCACAAAACTTTTTGAGCAGATGAACTTTCCGCCGCGTCCGTTCTACATCCGTGACACATATGGGGAACAAACGTTCTACATCCGTTACACGTCTGCTGTATTCGCTCGGCATCCACTGCACATCCGTTCAACTCGCATCCACTCCAGCGGAAAATGGAAAGAGGGAGGAAGCGAAATGGACGCGGAACGTCCATGCAACGTCAGTAGCACGGACATAGAAAGGATGAAAGCGGATGCAGCTCGCATATAAAGCATTAAAACGGAAAAAACATTCATATAGGGGACGTATCTCGGATATTTAGGATGTCTGGAGGATGTCTCGAGGATGCAGAAGGACACCGAGTGGAAAACCTATATTTCCTATAAAAAGGGGAAGGAAACACATGGATCTCACTTTCAGTCCAGCAGCCCTGCTGTGCAGACCTCTTCAACCTTGCTCTGGCTCTTGCTCTTCCACAGCATCCAGTCATCTCCACCATGGCTCATCGCACACTCCTTTTGGTAGCCGCCATCATTCTCCAACAGTGCGAAGCCCTCTACAAGCTCTTTCACCTGTTCTACGCAAGGAAAAGGAGGCATCCAAGAAGTGTGTGGGTCTGAAGATGGATCGCAAGAAGAGCCGAGTACGGACTGTATGACAAGCTGATGGTGGAGCTGAGGAACGAAGACCCTCATGCATTCCAGCACTGCATGAGGATGCCACCAGCCATGTTTGATGAAGTTACGGAGCAGGTGAGACCCAGGTTGACCAAGGCAAACACCAACTTCCGGCCCAGCCTGGACCCTGGACTGAAGGTGGCACTGACTCTGCGCCAAGTGGCCTCTGGGACCACGTACAGGAACATGCAGTATGCCTGGAGGGTGCCACACAACACCATCAGCATTGTGGTCAGAGAAGTGGTGTAGGCCATCATCGAAGAATACCTCGAGGAGCTCCTCCAGTGCCCCTCCACTAAAGAAGGATGGAAGAAAGTTGCAGAGCAGTGGTATCAGAAGTGGAACATCCCCCACACCGTTGGAGCCATAGATGGGAAGCACGTGGCCTGCAAAGCTCCAGCCAAGTCGGGGTCCACTTATTTCAACTACAAGGGCTTCTTCAGCATCGTTCTCTTCGCCATGGTCGATGCTGACTATAAGTTCATGTACATCGATGCTTCAGGCAGTGGCTCATCTTCAGATGCCCAGGTATACAACGCCAGTCACCTCAAGGAGGGGCTGGAACGCAACCTCATCATGGGCTTCCCAGATCCAGACCCCCTGCCCAACGACACACAAGATGTGCCTTACTTCATCGTGGGGGATGACGCCTTCTCCCTCAGAACCTACCTCATGAAGCCCTACACTTCCAGACTCCTCACCCATAAAGAGAGGATCTTCAACTACAGGCTGTCAAGGGCAAGGTGGGTGGTGGAGAACGCCTTTGGCATCCTGGCCAACAGGTTCCAGGTACTTCTTACCACCATGCAGCATCGCCCAGAGACCGTCAGGAGGATCATGGAAGCTTGCTGCATCCTGAACAATCTCATGCGCACCCGCTACCCAGTCTTGCAGAACAGGTTCGTGGACCTCCAACAAGGCAATGGGGACATGGAGCCTGGTGAATGGAGGCAAGGAGTAAACCTGATAGACACTGTGGAAATGCCAGGCCCCAACAGAGCTTCATGTGAAGGGAAGAAGCAGCACAACCTCCTGAAACACTGGTGCAACTCCCCAGCTGGAGCGGTGGAGTGGCAAGACAGGATGGTAGATGCTTAATGGATGGTTCCTTGAGCCTGTCTCATCACACTGATGAGATTGTGCCGTGTATGTTGACTGGCCCTACAATGAACAGGGCATTTAATAAAGAGTTGTGTTTATGTTGAAATGTGTTGATGAATGATTAAATTGTTATTGATAATAAAGGGCCATAGGTGTGGCACCTGAGAGGGTGGACCATACAGTCCCACTATGCTTGCACTGGAGGCTTATCTATGCCACAGCTATTACCCAACCCACAGCTATTACCCATACCACAGGTATCCCTGCCCATCCCACAGCTATCCTTACCCATCCCACAAGCATGCAAAGGCTTAAACCATTTCTAAAAGTTTCCACCAAGACTTTATTTACTAAAATAAATAAACCAAGTGTGTGAAGCAAAGATAACCTTTATTAATAACAAACTGTAAAAGAAAATGACCCAAGTAAAGTGTCCCAAGCAAAGATAAAGTCAACAGGTAGCCACCCAGTCTCTGGCACTCTTCTCAGTCACTCTGAGGCGTGCCCATGGTCTCAGGGGTGAAGGGTCCAGGTGCTGTGGAGGAGGCAGTGGCTGGAGTGCTGGTCTGAGGTGCCATTGGGGTCCCTGGCCCCGAGAGGACAACAGGGGATGGTGTGTGGAGGTAGCTCTCAGAGAGCTGGCTCAGTCCCGTGATGTTGAGAGGCCCTTCCTCCATGACATGGGGTGTCAGTCCCAAGACCGATGACAGATGTTCTGAGGCCGGGCTTGGCTGTGGGGTGGAGGAAGGAGGAGTGTAGTGGGGCTGTCTGGTCTGCAGGTGAGCGAGGTGAGGCGTCGGTGGCATCTGTGGCATCGGTGGTATCGGTGGCACCTGTAGTGTGTGGTGTACCTGTGCCTGGACTGGGAAGGGCTGCCTGTGCTGCTGGAACTCCTGGTAGCCATAGCCTTAGTAGGTGAGGGCCTGTGGAAAGCCTTGGAAGGGCTGTGACATCACCTGGGGTGGAGAAGCAGACCTGGACTGGGTCAGAGAAGGTTCAGCTGGGCCTAGAGGGTGGTGCAGAAGACCTGTGATCCTCTCCTTGATCACCTGGTACTGGGCATTTCCATGAGGGTCTGGGTCACGTAGGTGAGGAAGGGCTTTCTGTTAGAGGATGGTATGTCAAAGTGTACCAGCTGAGAGAGGAGATCTGCTCTTGATGGTGTCCCTGATCTCCAAGAGGACAGTGTGGCTCTGTCCCTCCGGTCTGGCTCTCTGCCTGCTTTCTGTGGAGGTGGAGCTGGGGGTGGGGGTGGGTTGGTCTCTGGTGGCAGCAGCCTCTTCTTGCTCCAACTGCATCAGGGGGTCCTCCATGTGCTCCGGCACGGAGAGTGCAACTGTTGGGGGGGTCTCCAATGTGGGGCGCTCCAAAGATACCTGCCTGGACACAGGAGCTGACTCTTGTCCAGAAGAGGACTGGCTCTCTGTGGGCTGAGAGAGAGGGTTGACAGAGGGGCTGCTCCTCGGTGGCGGATCTCACCCTCCAAGAAGCTGCACTTGGCCATCACGTAGCTGCACTTGGTCTCCCGGTCGGTGAGCTTGACCGCGGCCAGGCCAGACTTCTTCAGGTGCAGCTTCCTGTACCTGGTGTGCATGTGCTTCCACCACCCCAGGAGGACATCCGAAGTGTAGCCCAGGCTCTCCACCTTCTCTCTCCAAGCCGCCTGCTTCCGCTTGGTGTCTCGATAGAGCCTGTGTCCCTTCCGCCAGAGCTACTCGTTCTCCCTCATCCATTCAAGCACCTCCTCCTCATGTTCCTCTGCAATGGACTACTGTCTCCTCTCCCCCTTTTCTCGTGAATGCCTCTTCCTCCCTCTGGCAGGGCCTTCTGGGCCCTCATCAGCAGGGCTTTGAGGTTCTAGGGGCTGGTCCACCACACCACCACCAGCAGCAGCACCAGCAGCAGCACCAGCAGAAGCACCAGCACCAGGAGCAACACCTGCAGAGTCAGCACCAGCAGAAGCACCAGCACCAAGAGTAGCACCAGCAGAAGCACCAGCACCAGGAGCAGCACCAACACCAGCAGAGTCAGCACCAGCAGCAGAAGCCCCAGCAGAAGCAGAGTCAGCGCCAGGGGGTGGGATGGTGGTCCTGTCCTTCTTGCCAGGGCTGGCAGGAGTAGGCACAGGCTTCTTCTTCTTCCCCATGGTTGTTGGCTGAAGATATGTCTGGCAGCAGGTCTTTCCTCTGAATGGTGACCTGCTTGCAAGCTGCTTCCCTTTATATCCACAGGGCTGACGCAATGCATCCTCCGCGCATGCACAGTGAACACTTTGCATCTGCTAGGCATCCGCTAGGCGTCCGTGTTTCATCTGCTGTATCCGCTCGACATCCGCTCTGCATCCGCTCCTTCCACTGCGCGTCCACTTCGCTGTTCTTCCCCGGAAGACCTGCGGATGTATCATCCGCTTCCATCTGTTTCCATCCGCTAGGCTTCCGTTGAGCATCCGCTTAACATCCCCGCTACATCCTCCCCACGTCCGTTCCTTTCCGTTTTTGTCCGCTCTGTTTATGCAAATTTGGGGCACTTTTGAGAGCGGATAACAACGGATGGAAAATTTGCTCGTCCGCTGTGTCCTTTTTACATAAGTTTTGCATCCGTCGGCCGATGTGACCTAGCCTTTACCTGGCATGTGCGCCATTAAACTTGCCTGCTAAGTTGTTTTTTTTCCTTTCTTTCCCCCCCACCATCAGCTGTTCTGCTGTGCCAAGAGATTTAGATTATCTAGAAAGCAGGAAATCATTGGATTTCTTGCTTTCTAGCTGATCTAAAAGCAGAGCTGAACTTTCCTTAGGACTGAAACTTTTTCAGAGCAGACTCAGGCAGCAGATTGCACTGAGTGAATCTGTGACTCTGCAAGCAACTCAATCTGCCTGCCTGCTTTGCCTGATTTTGGGTAAAAGTTGCTCTTTTTTGATAAAAAAAATTCAATATTTACATAAATATTGAATATTGAATACATAAACAAGCCATGCCCATCCAATCACATGACCACCAAGCCACACCCACAAATTAGGCCATGCCCACAGAACTGGTTAAGAAATTTGAATCCCACCCCTGATTGTATACATAAACATTTAGCAAAATATTATACCACCCAAATATGAAAAGATGTGTAACATGGACCTTTGTCAGAGGAGCAAATGTTCTGGACATTTTCTTGAGAAATCCAATTCCAAAAACATGATGTTAAGTATAAATTACAATCATTTGCAGCAACATTTTAAAAATAGATTGGCTTTTGGTAATTAACTCAATGGGTGAATGGCTTTAGAAAATTGGTGATGTTCCGTCCGGAAAAATGCGAGGTAGACCGGGTTCCAACAACAAGTCTTTATTTCAATTATAGTTGCAAAACGGCTCAAGCCGTGACAGCCCTTTTATATGTTTCTGTCTGCCGGCTTGTAGCCAATGACAAGCATTTGGTTTTGCCACCCTTGGGCGGCTTCGTGGATTGGTCCCTATTGAACCAATCACCTTTTAGGTTTTGTTAACCAATCGGAATGAAGTATTTGGAGTCTACTATTATGTATACAGAACAGGTGATCTATTATTATGCCCTCTTGTTGTCTTTATATACTCCCCAGAATCCTGTGTATTGATAGAGCATATAAACATTAAGCCTCAATAATTTTACAAGGCAGATCAAAATTAAACAAAATATTTGAAAGTTCATTGGAAAAAGCTTTGTAGCTACTAGGCTGCTCAGCCTAATGTTCAAATAAATATACAGCCTAATGCTCAGAAAATTTCTGTCGGAGACTTCGACCGGTTCGGATGGGGTTGCTGTTTCTCCAGTCTTTCTCCATGGAACCATCTGGTAGGGTGAGTCAGCAATTTTACTGCCGCCTGAGTTTCTTAGGCCGGCGGTTTTGCCGCTCCCTCCCGTTTCCTCCGGGCAGGTCGAGCTGGCCTGGCTGGCCCCTTCGAATGGACTCTTCTCGCAACTTTCTTCAAACAGTGAGTCTTTTATTTGCTCTTTTTGATTGTTATTGTTTTCAGAGTTTAATTTAAACGGTTCTTTATTGATTTATCGCATTTCCCCCCCCCCTTTGGTTTAAATTTCGTTGTGTTTTTCTATCTGTGGTTGTGTGTTTGCATTTCGTTCTATGTTTCGGGAGCGAAGCTGGTCTATGTGGCGCTTCCATTCCCTGCCATTGTCTACCTTTAGTCGGTAGGATTTGGGGCCTGTTATTTGTGTAATTTGTCTGGGTAGCCATAATGGGTCCCCGGTAAAATTTTTAGCATAAACTAAGTTGCCTATTGCAAAGGTCCTGCATCAGGTGGAGGAGTCGGGGGTGGTGGTTTCTGGTGTGAAATTTGGGTGCAATCTATCTATATGCGACCTTAGTTTCCTTCCCATCAGTAATTCTGCTGGGGTTTTGTTGGTTGTAGTACTGGGTATGATATGTTGGAGGGTGAGTAATCAATTTATTTTATTTTGGACATCCCCAGTGTCCATTTTTTCTAAACCCTCATTGGTAAACCTGACCATTCTCTCTGCCCTACCGTTTGCAGCCGGGTGGGCCGGCGCGGTTAGGACATGTCTTATACCTAGGGAGGCTAGGTATTGCTCGAATTGGAGACTGGTTAATTGTGGCCCGTTACTGGACACTAGGACGTCCGGTAGGCCATGGGTTGCAAAGAGTTTGTCAAGTTGTTTTATAACGGTTTCTGTTGTTGTAGATGGCATAATTTTTACCTCCAGCCAATTAGAGTATGCATCCACGACAATCAGAAACGTATGCCCTTTGGTTGGACCCGCAAAATCGATGTGGATTCGTGACCAGGGGCCTCTTGGGGTTTCCCAGTCTCTTATGGGTGCTTTTGGCAGGGACGGCCTGATTCTTTGGCATTTATTGCACGAGTTTACCCAGTATTCGATGTCCCTATCTATACCTGGCCACCAAACGTAGCTTCTAGCAAGGCTTTTCATTTTAACTATTCCTGGGTGGCCTTCGTGAAGCATACCCAGTACCTTGGTTTGTAATTTGTTAGGAATAATTACCCGATCACCCCACAATAAACAACCTTTTTGGATTGAGAGTTCAGTTTGTCTGGTCCAGAAAGGTTTAAAGTTCTCAGTTTTTTGGTTTTCTGGCCAGCCTTTACCGACCCAATTAAGTACGCCGGCAGTCAATGGGTCTTTTGCGGTGGCTCTGGCGACATCATTCGCAGATATGGGGAGATCGGGGCAAGTTTCTATTTGTAATGCTGTCATCGTTGGTGCCGGGTCTTCCTCTGTTGATGGCAATGGTGCTCTGCTCAAAGTATCTGCATGGGAAATTTGTTTCCCTGGGCGATGTGTCAGAGTATAGGAATAGGCTGGCAGGAACTCTGACCATCTAGTCATTCGTGGGGACAGAATATTCGGTGTAGGTTTGTTTCCCGCCAAAATTCCTAGTAGTGGTTTGTGATCTGTTATGATTTGAAAAGTTCTTCCATATAGGTACTCGTGGAAGCGTTTTACTCCAGCGACAATTGCTAGAGCTTCTCTGTCCAACTGGCTGTAATTACGCTCGGCTTTGGATAGGGTCTTAGAATAGTATGTGACGGGTGCCTCTCTCCCATCAGGCAATTGGTGGCTCAGGATGGCACCGACTCCGAATGGCGAGGCGTCGCAGGTCACCGTCAATGGCAGTGTATTGCTAAACTGGATAAGAACGGTGTTTGATGTTAATAAGTCTTTTATTCCTTGGAAAGCTTTTTTTTCTCTAATCCCCCATGTCCAAATTGTTTTCTTGTCCAGTAATTGATGCAATGGTTCCGCTATTGTGGCTTTTTGGGGTAGAAACACGTTATAAAAGTTTATCAGTCCCAAAAATGCCTGCAGCTCAGTTTTATTCTTTGGTTCTGGTGTGTCTTTTATAGCTCTTACTTTTTTTTCGGTGGGGTGTATGCCCTCTCCATCAATTAAATATCCTAAGAACTCGACACTATCAGTCATTAGGCAGCACTTTTCTTTCTTTCCTTTAAGGCCAGATTCTCTGGATTTATTTAGGACCTCTTTGAGTCTTTTCTTTAGTTGTGTTGCATCTTTGGCTGAAATTAGGACGTCGTCAAAGTATGGCACGACCCCTCTTATGCCATTTAACAGACGTTCCATGAGGCTCTGGAAAACGCCTGGGGCTACGCTTACTCCAAATTGGAGTCTGTTACATTTGAATGCCCCTTTGTGAGTCACTATTGTTTGTGCTTCCGCCGTTAAGGGGTCTACTGGGAGCTGTTGGTACGCCTGTGCCAGGTCTAGTTTGGCGAAAACCTTTCCTCCCCCAAGAGAGTGCAGTGGGTGTTGCACAATGGCACCGGGTACGCGCTCTGTTGCAACGCGTGGTTCAGGGTAGCCTTGTAGTCGCCTCAGATTCGAACTGACCCGTCTGGCTTAATTGGTGTCACAATTGGTGTTTCCCATTTAGCATGGTCGACCGGTTCTAAAACCCCTTGATCTATCAATTTATTTAGTAGTTCCTCTATTTTTTCTTTTAAAGCAAAAGGAACCCGTCTGGCCTTTAGTCTTTTAGGGGTTATCTGTGGGTCTAGACTAAACGAAATGGGGGTTCCCCGATACCTGCCTAGGGAGCCGTCGAAGACGTCCTGGAATTCTCGGATCAGGTCTTCTTCCCAGTCAGTTGCGGCCACCCGGTCTACTCCGGTCATCCCGATGCCCAATGGTGCGAACCATTCGATACCCAGGAGGCTTGGTCGATCTCGGTCGACTATTGTTAACGGTAGTACTGCGACATGTTGCCTGTAAGCGATTAGAAAATGTCCCAGGCTGATTACAGGAATTCGGTTTCCCTGATAATCTTTGAGGGTTAGTTTTTGTCTCTGGAGTTCCTTAATTTTAATGTCAGGAATTAGTTTTTTGAGGGTGTCCCACGACACCATGGATAGGAACGATCCAGAATCAACTTCCATCTCGCAGGGGCTGTCTTCGATTTTTACAACTATTTTTACTTTCTTCCCGCTTTCCGACTGAGCGCTTCCGATAGTGAAAGTTTGGTATGCTTTCTCCTGGTTAGTGGCTTGCCTGTTTCACTGCCACTTTCTCTCGGAGAGTCTTGGCTCAGGTTTTGCTGGGGAGTCGTTTCGTCTCTTTGGGCTGTAATTCTTTTTGTTTCTGCAGACTTTCTCGATATGCCCCCTTTTCTTGCATGCTCTGCAAATGGTATCGAGGAATCTGCAATCGGCTCGGGGATGGTTTCCCCCGCAGCCAGCACATTCCCGCCGATTTCTATTTTCGCGCCCTTTCCTTGTTAGTGTATAGGCGGTGGATTTCATCATCTTCCTCCCCGGATTCTGATGTCTCTTCAAGTTCTTCGTAATGAGTGGTTGTGGGAGGTTGCTTTTTTCCTCTGGCCGGGCTTTTTTCATCATTACTTGCATTCATTTGTTTCATCTTATCTGCCGATTTTTTGGCGGCTTCAGCAGCCGAGGCTTCTGAAATTGCTTCAGCTACTGATATGTTGGGTTTGTTCAGTAGCTTGCTCTGTATGGTGGAGTCTCTTAACCCCAATATCACTCGATCCCGCATCGCTTCATCTAAGTTAAGAAACTCGCACTCTCCCCCTATTTGGCGTAGTGCGGCTACAAAATCAGCAATGGTTTCGCCTTCTTTCTGGTCTCTCTGATAAAACTCATGCCGCTTTATCAAGTTTGACACCACCGGTGCATAATGGGCCTTTAATGTTCTTTGGAGCTCGGTCCACGTCAGTTGTTTGACATCTCAGGGCTTTGCCAGAGCCTTGGCCATTTTAAAAATCGCGGGCCCACAGTGTGCCAAGAAGACGGCTCTTTTTCATTGGTCTGAGATTTCCTCCATCTCATTGCTCTCTAGGTACATCTGGAAACGGTCTACGTAAGATTCCCAATCTTCTTCATTGGGGTTGAAGGGTGCGGGTGGCGCATTGTTTCCGGCCATTTCTCTTTGTCTGGCTTGTCTGTCACCGTGTGCTCCGTCTCGCGTTTAGGACAATCCCATCCTCGTTGCCAGTGTTCCGTCCGGAAAAACGTGAGGTAGACCGGGTTCCAACAACAAGTCTTTATTTTAATTATAGTTGCAAAACGGAACATTGGCTCAAGCCGCGACAGTCCTTTTATATGTTTCTGTCTGCCGGCTTGTAGCCAATGACAAGCATTTGGTTTTGCCGCCCTTGGGCGGCTTCGTGGATTGGTCCCTATTGAACCAATCACCTTTTAGGTTTTGTTAACCAATCGGAATGAAGTATTTGGAGTCTACTATTATGTATACAGAACAGGTGATCTATTATTATGCCCTCTTGTTGTCTTTATATACTCCCCAGAATCCTGTGTATTGATAGAGCATATAAACATTAAGCCTCAATAATTTTACAAGGCAGATCAAAATTAAACAAAATATTTGAAAGTTCATTGGAAAAAACTTTGTAACTACTAGGCTGCTCAGCCTAATGTTCAAATAAATATACAGCCTAATGCTCAGAAAATATTCTACAAATAGTCCTCAACTTACAGCAATTCATTTCATGACTATTCAAAGTTACAATGGCACTGGAAAAAGTGACTTATGACTGTTTTTCACACAACCATTGCAGCATCCCCCATGGTCACATGATCAAAATTCAGATGCTTGGCAACTGGCTCATATTTATGATAGTTGCAGTGTCTCACAATCATGCAATCATTTTTGTGACTTTCTGATAAATGTAGTCAATGGGGTAGCAGATTCAATTAACAATCATGTTACTAATTTAACAACTGCAGTGATTCACTTAACTATAGCAAGAAAGGTTGTAAAATGGGACAAAACTCACTTAACAAATGTCTTAGCCACAGCAATTTTTTGGCTCAATTGTGGTCATAAGTCAAGGATTACCTGTAGCTTTTAATGAGCATGGTTGATATAATATATGCTTCATTTTCATCATGTTATCTGTTCCATTACAATAATTTTATTTTTGGAATTTATTGGTTATCTCTGATGAATATTCAGGTATATATTTTTAAGTTTTAGAAGAGGAAGAACTGGAGAAAATCATAAAATATAAAGATCTGCAAATGAAAATGGAATGACTGTGGCAAAAGAAAACACAAGTAATATCAACAGTAATAGGAGCCTTGGGTGACTGAATCTGAATGCCATTGGCATTGACAAAAAAATGCCATTAATCAATTGCAAATGGCAGCTTTACTTGGAACAGCTTACATCCTGCAATGATTCTTTAACACCATCAAACAACATCTGCTTGTCCCATGATTTTAGCATTTGATAGATTTGGGTAAAAATATCAAATCAAATCAAGCCTCTGGCTGACTCTGGAGACCAATCATAATAATAACAATAATTTATTACATTTATATGCCACTCAACTCCCACCAACAATAGTTTGGGATAAGAGGACAATATGTATTGTATCTTTCATTCAATCTCATTTCCTCTATCTGTGCACATCCTTCAGCTATTTGCAACTTTTTGCTATTGTTAAGCAGCTCTGAACCAATTGGCATTTAATTCTGGGAGGATTGGAAAAAGTAATCCAGGCATTTCCTATTGGCTCAGAATGTCAAAACACCTGTTTAAATCATGAGTGGCTACTTGGCTGTGTTCAGATCTGACCCTGCCCTTTAATGGAATTAAACCTAGATTTACAGTGAAAAGTATCAAACTACATGGGAAAAATGCAGCCTCTTAAAATATAGTCATATGAATAGGTCTAAAGAGATTTACTGTATATAAAATTCCAGCCTTGGAACTCTTGGAGAAAGAGCAGAGAGGAAGCTTTGGGTGGGGGGATCTATAATTGCAGTGTCTGGGAAAGCCCTCCTAAAGATCTGTGAGAAATCTCATACAAACCAATTCTTCAAAAATCCTTGAAAGTTACTGCAGGCAGAGGCAGTTGCATAGACAAACACAGCGAGGGCATTCCAGGGTCTATTCCCACGATCCTGCAGAAAACCATGGAAGCCATATCATAAAGCTCAACTCTGTAAACAATTAGCCTGTGTTAGAATCAGTGTTAGAAACACTGATTCCTACAATTGCAGCCTTCTTTTAAATGAGTCTTATCACATGGGAATCAGTTATGTCTCATCCCCACATAATGCTGGTGACACAAGATGGTCACCATGCAGTCAGCAGGTGCGCGAAAGAAGAGGTTTACAAATGCAACTGCCAAAGGCTAAATAACTTCTCTTCGAGAGATGATATACAGATCACAATTAATTTCATTTTTCCTGTCAGCTGAAGTCAATTAAGGTTTCAAACTGAAAAGAAGTTGGAAGATCACATGTTCACATAAGAAATCATTTACTTTTATGTATTGAAATTTGTTTCCTGTGATTCTATCAAATGGCATTTAATGAAAAGACAGGAAATGCAAAATAACAAATCCAAAACAATACATAAACCAGGGCAGGCAGATAAAACACATCAAGAAAATAGCAGCCAACTTAAAATGTCTTCATTTGCCTCCTCCCCTAAAAAAAAATGAACAGAAAAGCAACATATTTGGAAATGTATTGGCATAAGTATGGTATTTAGTTGTTTTGAAAGGAATTCTCAAGATTTGAAGGAGATGCTCTAAAGCCCTGGATCCAACAAATTATACTGAAAAGTATTTGATATCACTTTTTGTGAATGCAATACTGTGTATGCCTTTGAATTGTTCTTGACTCCAGGCAGAATAGAGTAGAGCACAGCAGGGCAGAGCAGAGCAGAGCAAAGTAGAGTAGAATAATTTTATTGTCACTTTGAATGTACACTAATCGGCATACATTAAAATGAAATTTTGTTGCATGCATCTTGCAAAGGGGTCACCAACTCCAATATACACTACATAAATAAGACAAAATAAATAACTACAAAATTATGCATATACCCACATATATTATTCGACACAAGAGAATCAACACAGTCTAGTTCTGATATATATATGCATATGGCGAGAAAAGTGAATTTTACGAGTTTATCAGATGGATAGCATAGGGAACAAAGCTGTTACAGAATCTGGTCGACCTGTTAGAAATACTTCCAGAGGGAAGCAACAGAAACAGACCATGAAGTGGGTGTGTGGGGTCTCTAACAATGCTTCGAGCTCTAAGCACATAGTGCTTATAAGCAGTATCCTGAATAACAGAAAGCAAGCTTCCTATAATCTTTTTGACTAGTCTTAACACTCTCTGTATGGATTTTCTATCTGAGGCATTGCTGCCACCAAACCAGACTGTGATCAGTTTGTTAAAATGCTCTCAGTTGTATCTCTGTAGAAAGTGGCCAGGATAGAAGGAGAAAGATGTGATCTCCTCATCTGACGCAGGAAATGCAGGCGCTGGTTTGCACACCTCACTAAGGATGATGTGTGGAGAGACTCATTCAGATTGTTAGTTATCTACTACATGGACAGATTCTTGCAACTTCCTTGGGAAGACATTTGGAATTGGAGATCAAACTGACTGGCCCAAGGTCAGTCAATTGGCTTCATGTCTACAGCAAGACTAGAACTCATGGTCTTCCTATGTCTAGGCCAATGCCTTTAAGTGCCATACCAAAATGCATATAAGTGAAAAAGCAAAGGTGCTTTTTCAAGAGGCAACTGGACTTTGTTTTTCCTTGAAAACATTTTGCTTCTCATCCAAGAAGCTTCTTTAATTCAGAAGTTCTTGGATGAGAAACAAAATATCTTTAAGACAACCATGACTTGGATGACTGAGAATTTCCATAGATATATAACTTTGACATGATCACTTCACCTCTTTGATACCATGGTCCATTGCGTGAACCATCATATGTCTTCACTTTGGCCAGTCTTGAATATTATGCTCGGCAGAAGGGGCTGATAAAAAGAGCCAGAGGGTGACACGAGTTTTTCCAGTGGAGGAATATAAACTTGCTGTAACTTCACTTTCACCATCATGAATCCAGACATAAATTGACTTAGTTCTGATTCCCCATGGGGAGTAGTGGTTAATTTTCAGCTATGGAAGCTCATTGATTGACTTGGAACGGTTGCTATCTTTTGCAGCTAGAGAAAAACTGGAAGACTGAATGCTCTGTTCACCATCTTCAAGTAATAGATGAAATATAATCTAAAAACTAAATGTCCAACTTGCATATCTTTTCTATAGCACAAACCCATAGACCAAACAAATACATCACATATGGTTATTTATAGTAGTTACATGCCAGTAGTAACCATTTCTTTTTTGGAATTTTACAATATAATCTGGTTGGTACTTCTACAAAGTAATTATAAGAACAATTCTTTCTGTTACAATGGTGTATCATTCATTTTGAATTTTCCGTTCCAAAATACATTTGACAGAGGTCACTTCCTTGTTTCACATGATTTTATAACTGGAAATTCAGAGCAAGGTGTTCAGCCAATAAAACTGGCCAAAGCTCTACTGAAATCAACAATTTCAATTTGGAGTATCCAAAGACTGCTCCAAAAATGAATGCCCATTTGTAATTTTTTTCCTGTGTTTTATGGAGGGCCAGAATAATGGAAAAATGTAACTCTAGAAAACTCCAAAGTGAAGCTTGCACATTGTTGTATATTCTTTGAATTATTCCAACCAAAGTACTGCCTTAATATGTAATTTGATATCTATCTATCTATCTATCTATCTATCTATCTATCTATCTATCTAT
>BLBF01000017.1:838672-869562 GCA_015471245.1 Laticauda colubrina | reverse complement strand
TATCTATCTATCTATCTATCTATCTATCTATCTATCTATCTATCTATCTATCTATCTATCTATCTGTTTATTTGCAAAGCAAGATTTCATAAGAACAGAGCTAGAACTGGGGAGGGGGAGTTGAGTTCTATCTTCTCTGCATATTACTGCAGATACAACTGTCCAGTTAGAAAATGAAATATTTTTATTTAGCCTGCAGTACTATCATTTCCCAAGATATCCATTTGCTTTGCTGTTATAATTACTGCTTTTTTTCACTTCTGTTTTCCAATGCGCAGATGTACTGAGTTTTCATGCTATCACAATTTCTGTTCTATCCTGTCTAAAAAATATTCTGAAACCCAGGAATGTTGATCTTCATGACCTCAGCCTCATCAAGGTGAGGAACAAGAATACCAAAATGCTCCCTTCTGCTGACCAAAACATGCTGCCACCAAGTTTTCACACTCAAGAACTACAAAAATCTCCTCAATATCCATGGGACTCCACACATGGAAAAGAAAATACATGTTGATTTATCACGTTAAAACAATAGAAATGAAATAGATCTTAATTATTTACATAATCTAGGGCAGGGGTGTCAAACTCAAGGCCTGCAAAGTGCTTAGATCTGGCCCATGGGGCCATCCTGGAAACAGCAAGGGTGCCTCTGCCAGCAAACATGGAGCTCAGGAGGGCCACCCATTTTCATTGGCAGAAGGTTGCAAGAAGCCATCTCAGCCAAAAAGGGAGCTCTGAGCCCATTTTCGCCAGTAGAGCACTTGGGCCACCACAGGCACCCTTACATGAGTGATGTTGTCACCCACCCTGGCCATGCCCATCCCGGCCCCTTGAGGTCAAACACAACCTTGATGCAGCCCTCAATGAAATCGAGTTTGAGACCCCTGATCTTGGGGACAAATTAAAGCATCTGGGTCTTTTAAGTAAGTGAAAAGATGTTTCAATAATTCGGAAGCATCTGTTAATTTTAAAAAAAATGAATCCTGCACATTTCCTAGACTCCTCAGAGAATATAAAGTAAGATTTGGCTATAATCTCCACATTTTGGAAATATACAGTGTTTCACAAATAGAACTTTCATAGATGATTTGAGCTTATCCCTGTAATTGGAAATTCTACAGTTCTACAATGCTCACAACCTGTCCAAGATATATACAGTACAGAACATCTTGCTAACAAGCTTATATCCCTTGTGCAGAAAACATTCAATTTACTGGATTAACAGGGGGAAAGAAGGACATATAAAAAGAATATCCATCAAATGTGAATAGGATTTTATGCAGATATTTTACATAAGTCTTAAATGGAAGATTTTTCATACCTTCACATTGTATATATTTTATAGATACATAAATGGTAAAAGGGGACTTTATGCAGATATATGTATTGCAATGCATTGTGTCCATTTAATTTGAAGTCTATTAATTAAAAGTCTTTTAAAGCAAGCATTGATTACATATAGAATTGATCAATATTTCAAAAGCTATGAATACTTTTTGCATATCAAGATAACTAAATAAACTGTTACACAATATTCCATCAACAAATCTACACCCAACCTGCAGCAACAAATCTATACACAATTATATGGAAACTGCTACTTTGGGGATTGGGTTTTTTTCTGTTTTGATTTTCTTTTAAACCAAGTATGTTAAGAAGGTGAGCATGCAGAAAAAAACATAAACATTATTTCAGCAAGAGCTGAAATAATGCCATTCTCCAAAATCCTATTAGGATATATTCCTTTGTAGACAAGGTCTTTATAAATATAAATGCCATCACTGTGAGCATCTTTTAGAAAAGTCTGTTCCAAATTTATTTAATACTTTGGTTTACATTGTTAGATTTTTGATTTCGGGCCCAACATATATAACATAAAATATGCATCTTTTAACATGCTGATATTGCCTTCCATTTACCACAAGAAATTATACATGTTCAAAAATGTTTTTTTTTTAAATTTTGCAACTTTTAAGATGCATGGACAATTCCCAGGATTCTCCAGCCAGCATCCATACATCTATAAATTGTCAAGTTTTAAAAACACGATATTAGATATTCTAATCACTTTTTTGTCGGCAAGAATGTATTATATCAAAGTAATTTGACTAAATCGTATCTAACCATTCATGTATCTAATTATATTGTAATTCCATTATATACATTTTATATTAAAGAAGCAAAACATTGAAACAATGAAGGGAATCCATTTTTAACACCAGTCATCTTATTTGTTGATGGAATTTTTAACACACACCCAAAAGAATAGATAGATAAACTAACACCTGAACATAACCACTCAAAGATTTTGAAGCCAATCTGTGGGAGACTTTAAGTCAACATTACGCAGAAAATTATGTGTAAAAGTCAAGAGGATGGGAGGAAAAGGTTTTCAGGAAATTATTTGCTGACATAGTGATCAGCAGTCATGTAAGAAATAAATATTTAGGTCAAGGCAAGTTCCAGTTGTAACATTTGTAACTCAGATGGGCAGCTTGAGAACTATGCATAGGAATGTGTGGCATGTATAATGTATTTCTATCAAGAGAAAAGAGGACACCAATGGTATTAAGTTTTTTCTACAGGGGAATATATCCTGCCCTCAGGTCAGTACTTTAGATTCAAAGTGGATATTTGAATGAAGCAAATAATGTTGCACTCTCTTCATCTTTTAGACAGACGAGAGGCTCTCTAATTAAAGAAGGTATTTTACATATTAGTTATATACAGATACATGTAATTATACTGTACTTATTGGTAATTGACAGCTTTTGCCAAACAAAAACACACACCCAGTTTGGTTAAAAACAAGTACATACCACTCTGCTTGGAGCTATAAATTATACTCTCCCAAATTATTTTAATGGATCACCAATATTTCTATTCAGTTTCATTTCTTTTAAACTACTAAAACTGGATGATGATGAAGATGATGATTATGGTGATGATATTATTTAATTTAAATAGTTTTCATGTATCCTTTAAATAAACCCAGAAATTGGGTATACTTCTGTAGTTTTCCCAGCAATAGCATATGATACCAATTACTTTTCTCGCATACACACTCCCTGAATGTACAACTGCCTGCAGGGTTGGTTTTGTGTGTGTGTGTGTGTGTGTGTGTGTGTGTGTGTGTGTGGTTTTTTTTGGGGGGAGGGGCAAAAGTCTGATGCTTCTCCCTAAAAGCCTTACTTGTTCTTGCAAGATCAAACTTTTTTCCTTTATGGAATTGAACAAAACAACAACAAAAAACCCACAGTCCATCATGAAATAATCTAGTCACCACAAGACATATCACAAAAGTATTTTGTAGATGCCAAGCCAAATTCCTGTACAGCTTTTCCAATTTTTAACATACGTTAGACAACAATTCTTCTGCATCCTAAATGGCATGACCAATACATATCATTGATGCCAGTTTGGACAACAGTACAATGCAAAGCATATTGACTCAGAAGTAAATTAGTTTAAGTTCTGTAAATCCTGTGAATTATGTTTAGAAAATGCATTTTAGAAGTCATATTTCATGTTCAGCCATTCTCTATCATAATTTATTTTGAAGCCAATGAATCACTGATATATACACAATGTGTTTTTATAACTGAAACCTGCATTTTGAGGAATGTAAGCTCAACAAACAACCACAGGATAAAAGGTAAATGAGTGAAATTTCCACACCTGGAAACAAATGTGGTGAAGGTGTTCTTTAAGTGTGTTTATGTTTTCAGGAGTTTTATATGATATATGCTTTTCCTTTTGACGAACAAATGTAACTTTGATAGAGATTAAAAAATGAAGTAAGGAAAAGAAAGAACAGGCAGGAAAAGTTATGAAGCTTAAATAATATTTATTTAAATAACAGATCAACGTTTTGGTAGAGTTTTAAGGCACATTTTTTTTCAGAGAAGATTACAAAATAAAAGTTAATACCAAATAAACATTGGTATTATATATATATTTAGTGGTCCATGATAGAAACAGATATCCATGGATGGAAGTTAAGAATGAGGAGGAGTCTAGGAGCAATAGCAATAGCACTTAGACTTATATACCACTTCACAGTGCTTTTACAGCCCTCTCTAAGCAGTTTACAGTATAAGCATCTTGCCCTCAACAATCTGGGTCCTCATTTTACTGATTTCAGTAAATGTCAGTAAAAGGATGGAAGGCTGAGTCAACCTTGAGCTGGTGGGACATGAACTGCCAAACTGCTGGCATCCAGTGTTTAGCATCTTATCCAACCAACATATTTTTTAAGATATAAGCTTTCATAAGCTACAGCTCATTTCATCCAATGCAAGGGATAAAGCCCTGTGAATCACATCAGAATGGTGGAAAATAGGATGTATCTTCCAAATCCCAAATGAGATATAGGTCGAACTAATTTATCAGAATTTGTAAACCAGAGCTTTTGGGTTGACCATCCTTATCCCTAGGTGGCAAACAGCTATGCCACCTTTTAGAAAAGATCAAAACCATTGTTCAAGCTACTAATGATATTTATCAACTCTGCTCTTTTGGGGAGATGACCAGGATGAGCCTGAGGGAGAGGTCAAACATGTCATCAGTCTCAAGTCCCTTTGTGCCCACAAGTGTTCTAAGTCCAGCTCACCTTGAATTCCATTGACTCATCTACCGCTAATTTACTTTGATTGTTAGTAGTTGAGATTTATTTTTAGTGAGCCTTAATATTCAATAAAGATATACATTTTGAACCACTTGGACACCTGGTTTCCTGTATTTGACAGTTGCTTCAGTAAAATTCAGTCTACTTTTCTTCATGTCCCATAGTTTAATTAGATGAAACTTTGGCCTAAAAGATCCAATTCTGGCCTAGAAGTCCCAATCAGCACAATAAAGTAATTGTAAGATGCTACAGAATTCTCCTCACACTTAATCTTGATTCCTGATGTCTTCACAGATGTTTCATGTAGTTCCCCTGGCAACCATACGGACATAATTTGTAACTGCTTTCTTTTTACCTTCCCAGTCTATACTACGGCCCTGGGGTTTCCTGGCAATCTCATTTGGAAGTTTGAGCCTGCTTATACTTGTTAATATCAGTTAGGCTTGGCCAGGTGCTTTCTGTCATAAGTATCCTAAAGTGATAGCATGGACTATATAATACACTCTTTTTTCATAACTTGATTTGATTATTGTAATGCATTTTATATGGGATTGCTTTTAAAGATATCCCCATAGTGCAATTGCTATAGAATGTAAAAGCAAGAATACTTATAAGTGCCAGATGGTCAAATCACATCAATTTTACTTCACTTTTATTAGCTACCTATTCACTTCTGTGCCCAATTTAAAGTTATTGTTCTGGTCTATAAGAATTGGAGCTGGGTTGTCTAAAGAACCATGTGTGCCATACAAGTCTGCCTACACTACCAAAGATCTTGGTTTCTGAACCAGTAATCAAGCTGTTATAAAATATATCAAGGAAATGACCGCTCCAGTGACATGTCTCCCTTCTAAAATCTCCTTTTCTGTCTATCTGTCTGATATCAATTACAAGCATTCAATACATTCCTAAGGATCTTATGATGTCTGATGTGCTGAGGTCTCCTAAAAAATAGTGGTATTAAGGAGATATTTTTATTGTTCTTATTGTTGATGACAATGACTGCATGGTGCACATTTTTAACCTTTTGAAAACTACCTGTTGAAGGCAACAGATTATCTGTTTACCAATAAGGATGAAGGATATTACATAGAAACATTAGTTGCACTGGTCAATGACTTGTAAAGATGTCTAGACAGGGGGGATATGAGACCTCTCCATGGCATTCAGTTATGGTATCATTCTGGATCACTTACAAGGGCTGAGAATTGGGGGCACCATTCAAAAGTGGTTCTCCTTCTATCTAAGTGGGCAGTGCAACACAGAAGTAATGGAGGGGAAACACTCTAGTCCTTGGTTACCACAGTGTCATGTTTCCCATGGCTCATTGTTCTCCCTCAAATTTTTCAATAACTTATGAAACTGCTAGGAGATGATATATGTCAGTTTATGGTGCAGTTTCCTTAGTACACTGATTTCACTTAGCTATAAAAATTCACCTTGGGCTGTGTTAGAAAGCCTGAACCCATGTCTGGAAGTTGTTGGGGTCTAGCTAGAGTGAAACAAATTCAAATTAAACTCTAGATGAAGTTGCTTGTTATCATATCAGAACATTCTGATCCTATTAGTTAGTCTGGTGAGTCAGCCTCTGATCAATGCTCTGTTGGATAATTGCCATACCCTCCACATGGAGCTGCCTTTGGAGACAGTTTGGAAGCTGTACCTACTTCATAATTTGCTAGCCAGACCTCTAGCAAGCCTAGGCCCTATTATAGAACAGCATCAATTCTAGGTATAGCCGACTGATTCACAATAGCCTCAAAATCAATTCAAAATGTGGGTTAGATCTTGGAAACTCCTTGGAATGTAGCATCAGGTTACATCAGGAACCACCTAGCCAGAATTGAATCTGCCTGTTTGACCTGAACCTCTACAGCAAGCCTGCTGAGAGCTCTCTCTATAAGAAGGATGTAAAGGGTAGACAAAGTGGTGTATTTTTTTCCTCCATTGTAGCCCCTATGCTTTGAAACACACTTTTGCAAAATGCAAGGCACTCAAAACTATATACAGGTGAAACCTGAAAAATTAGAATATCGTGCAAAAGTTCATTTATTTCAGTAATGCCATTTAAAAGGTGAACCTAATATATGAGATAGATTCATTACATGCAAAGCAAGATAGTTCAAGCCGTGATGTGGCATAATAGAGATGATTATGGCTTACAGCTCATGAAAACCCCAAATCCACAATCTCAGAAAATTAGAATATTGTAAAAAAGTTCAATATTCTAGGCTCAAAGTGTCCCACTCTAATCAGCTAATTAAACCATAACACCTGCAAAGGGTTTCTGAGCTTTTAAACAGTCTCTCAATCTGGTTCAGTAGGAATCACAATCATGGGAAAGACTGCTGACCTGACAGTTGTGCAGAAAACCATCATTGACACCCTCCATAAGGCGGGAAAGTCTCAAAAGATAATTGCAAAAGAAGTTGGATGTTCCCAAAGTGCTGTATCAAAACACATTAAAAGAAAGTTATGTCGCAGGGAAAAAGAAGAAAAAGGTGCACAAGCAGCAGGGATGACCACAGCCTGGAGAGGATTGTCAGGAAAAGGCCATTCAAAAGTGTTGGGGACTTTCACAAGGAGTGGACTGAGGCTGGAGTCAGTGCATCAAGAGCCACCACACATAGATGGATCCTGGACATTGGCTTCAAATGTGGTGTTCCTTTTGTCAAGCCGCTCCTGAACAACAAACAACATCAGAAATGTCTTACCTGAGCTGAAGAAAACCAGAACTGGTCTGTTGCTCAATGGTCCAAAGTTCTCTTTTATGATGAGAGCAACTTTTGCATCTCATTTGGAAACCAAGGACCCAGAGCCTGGAGGAAGAATGGAGAAGCACGCACTGCAAGATGCTTGAAGTCCAGTGTGAAGTTTCCACAGTCTGTGTTGATTTGGGGAGCCACATCATCTGCTGGTGTTGGTCCATTGTGCTTCATTAAGTCCAGGATCAATGCAGCCGTCTACCAGAAGATTTTCAACCTTTAAAGGAGCACTGCATGCTTCCTTCCACAGACGAACTTTAATGGGGATGCAGACTTCATTTTCCAGCAGGACTTGGCACCTGCCCACACTGCCAAAAGCGCCAAAACCTGGTTTAATGACTGTGGGATTACTGTGCTTGATTGGCCAGCAAACTCGCCTGATCTGAACCCCATAGAGAGTCTATGGGGCATTGCCAAGAGAAAGATGAGTGTCATGAGACCGAGACATGAGAGACATGAGACCTTTAGCAGAAGAGCTAAAGGCTGCTATTGAAGCATCCTGGTCTTCCATAACACCTCAGTAGTGCCACAGGTGATAGCTTCCATGCCATGCTGCATTGAGGCAGTACTTGCTGCAAAAGGGGCCCAAACCAAGTACTGAGTACATATGCATGCTTATACTTTTCAGAGGTCTGATCTTGTTCTATGTACAATCCTTGTTTTATTGATTGCATGTAATATTCTAATTTTCTGAGATTGTGAATTTGGGGTTTTCATGAGCTGTAAGCCATTATCATCTCAATTATGACAAATCATGGCTTGAAATATCTTACTTTGCATGTAATGAGTCTATATTACATATATTAGTTTCACCTTTTAAGTTGCATTACTGAAATAAATGAACTTTTGCACAATATTCTAATTTTTCGAGTTTCACCTGTAATTCCAACATGGAGTTCTATCCAACTGATTGCTTGTGGATACTCATCTTGAGGATATATGGCATTTTTATTCTGTTGATCAGCTTCTTAATCTGCTTTGTTATTTGCCACCAGAGTTCCAATTGATTAAGGCAGCTTACAAATAAATTAACAAAAAAATATTAAAGTAAACATCAAACAAACAAAAACATCCTGCAATCAGAAAACAAATAGGAGAAGGCATCCTTCTCACTACCAAGCAATTCTAAATGTTGATTTATTTTTTCTCACATTTCTTCCATTGTGATTCATAGGGATTCTAAGTGTGTCTCATTCAGGCCCATAATATAACATCTTTAGTTAAAGTGATAAAACCAGATGAAATGCAAGCATTTGAAAAAATCTTCACAATCTCTTATTATTTCACTAGACTACAAAATGACAAGAATCATAAAATACTTTGCAGTCTGCCATTCTGCCTTTAAATTCCAATAATGGCCTATAGACCCATTTATTACTTACACATTTTTTCCAGGTATTCTAAGGTTCTTTCCATGAATGGTGAGGTAACCTGGTTACTGCAGAGCTAAGCAGCATAAATGTTTACCAAAACAGAATACAGACACTCACCTCCATTCATATATAGACACTTAGGAAGAATAAATTCCACAGAATCTTATTAGGCTGACTTCTGATAGACAGGCATAGGCTTGAACTCTTAAAGATTTATCAATGTGATTCTGTTATTGAAATTTTCCCTCACTGGTGCTGGAGGCAAAGATCCAATGTTAGTAAACAAGATTGGAAAATTATTGGCTAAAAGATTGTTCTCTATATTTAGTTACTTCTCGCACTATTGTGCAATATTCCATTGGCTTCATAAAACAGAGGTAAAATCATACAATACCAAAAGTGTAAAATCAGAAAGAAACACTCACAAACTAAAGCCCAAAGAAGCAAAAAGAGAAGAAAGTGGATAAACATTGAAAAAAATTAAGACATTTTTTTTAAAAATCTGACTTGTTTGAAAGAAAATACTTACCTCTTATCTTAGGCAAACAGAATATAATAACAGTGCCCTAGGAGCCACAAGAAATATAAGACTGGATGCTAGCAAGAAGACAAACTTGTATCCCAGGGCTCACATAGTTCTCCCAAAAAGGAAGGAACAAGATTCTCATGAAACATGAGAAGCTGTGCAAAGATTGACTAGTCTCCACTCTTGAACATTAATAACCAAAGATATGATTAATACAAAAGAAGTAGGGCTTTGGAGAAGGAAGCTTCAATCCTTACTAAATATTCAGCCAGCCAGAGCAGAAAAAAGAAAAGAAATTATTGTATAGGATGGCAAAAAGTAAACATGGTAATGATAAAGCAAAGATTAACATTTGTTGAGTTGGAGTAGGGAGTGAACAACATCCTGTTTCTTAACTCTGATTAACTTTTCCAGACATTTAACTGAACTGAGAATATAGCAAATACCCAGTTCAATATTCCTATTATCCAAGGCTACTCAAATTCTGGAACTAAGAGAGACAAATAATTAGTTTTTCTGATACCTATTACAGCTAGTCCTTGACTTGCAATAGTTCATTTAGTGAATGTTCAAATTTACAACAGCTCTGAAAAAGGGCTGTTTTTCACACTTGTGACTCTTGCAGCATCCCATGGACATGTGACCAAAATTCAGGACCCTTGACCACTAACTCATGTTTATGACAGTTGCGGTGTCCCAGGGTCATTTGATCACCTTTTGCAATCTTCTGACAAGCAAAGTCAATGGAGAAGTCAGATACACTTAACAATCCTGTTCCTAACTTAACAGATGCAGTGATTCACTCAACAGCCGTGATAAGAAAAGTCAGAAAATGGGACAAAACTCACTTAACAAATGTCTCACTTAACATCAGAAATGTTGGGTTCAATTGTGGTTATAAGTTGAGGATTACTTTGTTAGTTGCTCTAAGTTATGACTACCAGGCCTTGACTGCAAAAATCCAGATGAACACTGGTTGGCAGCGAAATGTATTTCTCCATTTGTTTTTTTTTCTCTTCTGCCATCTAGTGTTAATCTAGATTCTTGCAGCCCAAAGCGAGTAGCTGCAATCCTAGGCAGCCTCCTAATTCTGCAACATGATTTTTATAAATCTTTAATCATTCTCCCATCTTGACATTTGTACCCATACATTGGTCCTCCTCAGTCTGATTTACTCTAGATCAGGAATCGCCAACCTTTTGAACCACCAACCTTTTGGACCACCTCTCAGGGACCACCAAACTCATAATTTTAAATTCTGTGGACCATGAATATGAATTTTGACTGACGGTGGCTTGCTGACATTGGTGGGAAAGTTGGTCCCAGAAAAAGCAGCAGCAGAAACCCCGGGAAAATCCCCAAAAAAGTCTGCAGGAAAATTCCCCACCCTGTTTTCTGACCAATCGATCATTCTTTATTTGGGATTACAGGATACCATTTCCAGCTCCATTCTAAGGGGGTGGAGGAGAGAGAGAGACTTTTAGTTTCATGCAAGGAAAGCAGCAGAAGAAGCAGAAGTCTTTCTTTCTCTCCCCCAAACTCTGCCAGAAATGACTCTTTGTGAGACTTGTTGCACCGGTGCATTCTCTTGGAGCAGGATGCCTTGCAGGGTCCCAAAGACTCATTTCTGGTGGAGTTTGGGAGAGAGAAAGACAGACTTTTGCTGCTTTCCTTCATGCAGCAAAAGCAGAATAAGAAAGAAGCAGCCTGGTGGCCAGGCCAGGCATGCGGGGCAAATGGGGCAAGTTTTTCCCTCTGCTCTTTCCCTCCTCCCCTCCTACCTCATGTTGTTCACAACGCAAGGCTTGTGTTCCCATGGGCCATGTGGGTGGCACAGCCTTGTGTTTCTGCAAAGCATGGATTAATTGCTTGGAGGGTGCTTTGGGGGTGACATTTTTCTGCGGACCACCAAAATTTTCTCACGGACCATCAATGGTCCCCAGCCCACTGGTTGGAGACCATTGCTCTAGATCAAGGGTGTCAAACTGGCAGCCCACGGGCTGATGTGTCACATCCAGGCCACACCCACCCTGGCTCCATAAATGCCAAAAAACGATACATCACACGATACAATTGAGTTTGACACCTGTGCTCTAGGTATCAAGTTATATTATGTGGAATCCCTATTCGTGTCCCCAAAACATTCTGGGCAGAGTAGCCACAAACACATGAGGAGGTCACCAGATGAGAAGGCTGATCGGGAGGGATCAACTAAGAATCCAGCCTAGAATACAGACTTCTGTAGGAATTCAGCCCAATCAAAATTCTTTTAGAGTCACTATGCATAGGTTTAGCTGCCTATGCTACCTTGGGATATGAACTGGTCTGTCAAATGATCTCATGGTACTTTATTCATATGCTTCCCAGTGATTTATGAAACAAAAGGAAGGTCCATTCTTTCATATGGAAAAAACAGGTTGAACAGAATAGCCCTCTTCTCCATACACTGTGCTCAGCTGCTTTGGGAATTTGTTTCCCCCTAGCAGATTCTCTTTCAAAAGTAAAGTAAATATGGGAGAAATTGCTGCCTTGTTCCAATTAAACAGGCTTAGGCAAAGCTTTAGGGGAATGAGACATTCTTTTCTTCTATGACATAGAAGAACCAAGCAGAAACCAGAGGAGTAGCTATTCTATCACATCTACATGGAATTCCCAGTCTGGGATCTCTGCATTTGGGGATAGCTTGCCGTTATGTATTGCTTCTCTTTATAACATTTCAGCAGTTTTTTGGAAATCCACAACAATTTACACTAGCGAAGGAGGCTAGCCAGATGTTTGTCGACATCTTGACGTAAGCAGCCTCAGAAGGCTAAGCTGAAGAAGGCTGTGTTCTCAACAGCCTTTGAAAGGTCAACATTTAGCACTAATGGCTCAAAGTCTGCTAGGTTTTGCTCAGTCTGTAAGTTCGATTTAGCCTCAGCAAGCTAACGTAGGACTACTAGAGGGTGAGTGGCAGTAATCAGTAAACAGTTTCAATAATTCATTCATTCATTTATTCAGTTTATATGGCTGCCCAATTACCAGGTGACTCTGAACTTTGAAAACATCCACATATACCTCCATAATAAAAAGTGAACAAACTGAATAAATACACATAACATCTACACATTGTATAGCTCCCAAACTTTGTGACTTGGCAACCCAGCTGCAGGGCAGGGGAACGGGAACTGGGCCATGTGAGTGGCAGCCCAGTCGTGGACTGCAGCCAGGAGGTTCAGGTTGTCTACATCTCAGAGTAGGGAATGCACAGCAGCAAAGAAGGCATGGTACTTCAGTCCCACAAGAAGACACTGTTTAAAAGACAGGATCTAAAGCATCCCAACCATGTCTGATCTTGTTGAGCAGGCAGACATAATTGGCATAGGAGTTTCCTCAAATACTTTGGCCCTGACCCATGAAGGACACGAGTTCTAAGGGTTAACCACCACTTTGAATTGCATGTCAGAAGTCAAGAGGTAACTAATACAGTTTGTGTAGAAATGTTGTTGTATGGGTACATCAAGGTATACCCATAATCCTGCACTGGCTGCTCATGCCAGAAATGTGTTTAATTTGTCCACGAGATGGATTTGTGCACAGATTCTCCTAGGCATTGCTATTACTTGCTTCTCAAGCAACAGCCACAAGGCCAGTGCTTAATTGTCACACAATATCTTTGTTGCAAAAGACAACAGATTCCACAAAGAGGCAGTTCTTTAATACATAAATCTCAGAATAGTCTATGGGAAAATTATAATTCTTATTAAGATTCCTTTTGTAGTTTCCAAGTTTCACTTACTTCTATGTGATCCAAAACAATAGGAGAAGACAAAATTTCATCTCCTACTTTGTGAGACTTCTGAAAGTTTTTTTCTTTCTTTTTCTTTCTTTCTCTTCCTTTCTTTCTTCTTTCTTTCTTCTGTTCTGTCTTTCTCCTTCCTTCCTTCTTTCATTCAGAATATCATCCATCTAATTTAATAAAAAGAGTCATAGTTTAGACTTTTGGACCTCAGGGATCACCAAACTCATAATTTTAAATCCTGTGGACCACTAATATGAATTTTGATTGATGGTGGCTTGCTGATGGAGGGAGGGAGGGAGGGAGGGAGGGAGGGAGGGAGGGAGGGAGAGAGAGAGAGAGAGAGAGAGAGAGAGAGAGAGAGAGAGAGAGAGAGAGAGAGAGAGAGAGAGAGAGAGATGATCTAACCTCGGAGGGTTGGTGGTGATGTTCTCTCTCTCACACACGCGCATACACAGATTCCTTACACACCCTCACCCCCTCGAAGGCAGTCACATTCCTAACCTGCTTTTCAGCTCTGTTCTCAGGGGGAGACAAAGAGATATAGACACAGAGAGAGAGAGAGACGGTATTCTGCAATCAGTAGGAAAACGGGGTGGGGGATTTTCCTGCAGACTTTTTCAGGGATTTTCCCCCATTCCCAAAATGGGGTGGGGAATTTTCCTGCAGACTTTTATTTTCCTAGGGTCTCTGCAGACAGAGACTCTAGGAAAATAAAAAAGGTCTGCAGGAAAATTCCCCACCCCATTTTCCTATTGATCAATCATTCTTTATTTGGGATTGCAGGATACCATTTCCAGCTCCGTTTTCAGGGGGAGAGAGAGACTTTTGGCTTCATGCAAGGAAAGCAGCAGAAGCAGCAGAAGTTTTTCTTTCTCTCCTCCAAACTCTGCCAGAAATTTTGTCTTTACCAGTCTTTACCAGTGCAGCCTCTTGGAGCAGGATGCCTTGCAGGGTCTCAAAGACTAATTTCTGACAGATTTGAGGGAGAGAAAGACTTTTGCTGCTTTCCTTGCATGCAGCCAAAAGAATATGAAAGAAACAGAAAGCAGCAGCCCGGTGGCCAGACAAATCCCCCCTCTACCCTTTCCCCCCTCCCCTCACTACCTCATGTTGTTCCGACGCAAGCCTAATGTTCCCGCGGGGCATGTCGGCAATACAGCCTTGTATTCCCATGCAGTCTGGATTAATTGGTTTGGGGGGTGCTCTGGGGGTGAAATTTCTCTGTGGACCACCAAAAAAAATTTGCGGATTACTAGTGGGCCATGGCCCACCGGTTGGTGACCACTGGTTTAGGGGCAGGGAGCAGGTCAGTTCAATCTCAGCATCTGTGCTTAGGACTGGAGTTAGACATCACTGTGAAACCTTGGTGATCTGCAGCCACTTAGCATAGAAAATACTGAGCTTGATTATAATGACATGACTCAGTATAATTCAATTTCTTATGTTCCAACAATATCATTATCTCTACAAGTCTAATCTATCCCAGAATTAACAATGCCTCAGCACTTTTACTAGGGAAAAATATGCCTGGTTTTCTCAATGCTGAAAAAGGCATGATTAATCTTAAAAGATCATTAGTACATAAGAATAGGTTGCTGAATTAGACCAAGGCCTATCCCAGCAATTTGTTTCTTACAGTGCCCAACCAGATGTCTCTGGGATGCTCACTGGCAGGAAATGTAGATATATCCCTCTCTTGCTGATATTTTCCTGTACAACTGGTTTTTGGAGGCAAGCCGCCAACAGCCTAGAGGTTACACCGAGTCTTCAAGATTAACAGTCTTTGATAGATCTATTATCCAATTCTTCCAAGTTTAGAGCTATCGCTACATATTGCAGTAATAAAATATACAGATTAATAATTATTGCAACCAATCTTAAATAATGGAGATGCTTTCTGAGTAAGACTTTTTTAATGAATTGCTTCAATACATTTTCTACAGATTTTGTTTATTCTTGTGGTAACTGAAACATCATTTATTGTACATAAGCCACATCCTTTTTGTATCAAAGGCAAAATAATGTTTTAAAGTTGACATTTACAGACATTCATGGTTCATGGATTAAAGAATTGGAATAGCCAATAATGAATCATTAATGGTTGCATATTATTTTGTTTTGATTTATTTTAAATTTTAAATTATTTAATTTAAGCTTTAATTTAAAATGTTTCAGTGGGTTCATGGGAAGACTTTTCCTGTCAAAGTTGAATGATGTCCCTGAAGCTTTAGGCTTTTACTATTTTTGAAGAGTTACGGTTGTATTGGGCCTGTGGCGTTGCCCAGAGAATTATTTTCAGAAATTAGAAAAGTTGTAATATTCCTAATATCAAAGATTAGATTCAAGAGATGTGCGACTTGCCTGTTTTTGAAAAGGCATTTCTCTTCTAATAAACAAAACACTAAATGTGCTTTCCTGTTTCATAGATTTTATATTCTGTAATGTTAAACAATTATAATATCCTATATTCTGGAATATTTTTACATTTAATTTATTAACATGTATCATTTTCCCCCTTTCTATTCTTTGGGGTTTTTTTTTTTCATCTTGTTTTGTCTTTATAGTTTTTCATGTATTTGTTTTTTTTGGGGGGGTACATTTGTATTTTTCTATGTTCTTCTGTAAAACTTGTTAAGAAATAGCCTGTCTTTAAAAGTATTTACCCAATAGATATTTGTGATATAAAAACACTTCCACAAATTGTGTATTCAAAAGAAATGTGTAAATAGAAATAACACTTTTTCTGCATTCCATCTATCCAATCCAGTGAGAAAATTCAAGATTACCAGTAAGAATCTAAATGATTTATTGATGTAATTCTCTTAGAGACGGGTGTCAAACTCAATTGCATCATGTGATGTCATGTGACATATTGATATTTTTTTGCTTTTGTGCAGCCGGAGTGGGCGTGGCCTGCACGTGATGCGTCAATCCTGCGGGCCACTTGTTTGGCACCCCTGCTTTAGAAGAAGCCATAGGAGGTTTGGTTTCAGTTTACTTAGTATATAAAGTAAGAGAGCCAGTTTGGTATAGGCGTTAAGGCATTAGGGTAGAAACCAGTAGATTGTGATTGTGCCTTAGGCTTGAAGCCAACTGGGTGACCTTGGGCCAGTCACTCTCTCAGCCCTAGAAAACCAGTAATGGCAAACCACTTCCTAAAAACCTTGCCAAGAATACTGCAGAGACTTGTACGTTGAGACAAAAGTCAATCATGCACTGATCACTGTTGGAAAAGGGTTCTTTAATTTGTATTCCATAAATTGATTTCAAACTATTGCAAAAGATGAGATCGAGGCATTTGTTAAGTCTAGTATTGTTGGTTACCAGTTGTTCCAGTCCCAGGTTTGTTACAGCATCGTAGAAGGTTGTATGTATGGATTCAGTTTTATATTCATTTAGGGTCCAGTTAATGTGAGGTAGATTGAAGTCACCAAGAAAGATAAAAGAGTGTGGGCAGGATATTGCCGATGTTAGAAGTGAATTTAGCTTGTTTACAAGTTCGATGTCAGGGACACTGTAACATAGTAAGAATCGAAATGTGACATTTAAGGACAGTTCACAGACGATGGGCTCAGGAAAAGCAAGCTCTTGGGTAACTTGGATGTTTTTTAGATGGAAGGACTTTTTATAGAAGACAGCAACACCACCTCCTCTATGGATTTCACGATCAGTAAACATGATTGGTCAACATGATAGTCTCTTCCTGTGGTAATGGAGTCAGGGAGAGAGGCATTGAGCCATGTTTCACAGACAAATATGATGTCAAATTTAGCCATATTTAGTAAGAGAAGAAATTCAGGTATTTTATTTTATTCACAAGGCTTCTTGCACTGAGTAGTAGTTGGAATTGAGGTAGTTAGGGCATGCATGCCTAGTTTTGAGTGATGGTGGGTTGGATGAGGTAGGGTTGCATGTGGAGTTGTGGGTTGTGTGACTTACTTTTGATACAATCAGCACGGTAGTGAATGTAGAGATCCTTCTCTCCATTGTCTTGACGTCTTTTGAGTTCATTGTAGAGTTCACAGGAGTGGATTCTTTGCAGTATGGATAAGTCTGGTTTGAGCAAAGTTTTTTATGGTTGGGACTGCTTTTTTGCAATGGCGTTTATTGTGTAAATGAATATGTGTTTGCTGGACTCATTTTGCAACAACTCTACAAAATTTTGGGGCCACTGAGCCATCATTGTATTTGAACTCAGGGTCATCTCTGGTTATTTCTATGATACCTTCAGGAGAGATGTTTGTTGTATCTGAGTTGCTTATGATCTTGTGAACTTTGGTGATGTCAACTGATTCGTTGGTGTCTTCAAGACCAAATAAGATGGCATTTGGATGTTTCTGATCATGTTCAATGGTGTCTCTGATGAGTAAGGAGATATCATTTGTGGAATTATTTGATGGGATAGTAATTATTTGTAGTTGTGGTTTGGTGGTAGACATAAACAAGAGAATGTATCTGATGCTTCTAGGAGATCAGCTACGTCTTTGTTTAAGTTTAAGCAGGCAAGGTGGGCTTGACTGTCACATAGGTAGCATTTGATGTTATTTTAGCTTTCATTGAAGGTTTTAAGACATCTGAAGCAGCTTCTGGTTTGAGCTTCTTCAGCGACAGACTGAAGCCTCATCTCTCCGAGGCTTTGATCCATTCTCGCCGCTGGAGCACCCCGAGCTGACTGGTTTTGTGGCTAAGCCACCCCATAGAGGTGGTGAAGAAGGGGGAGACTGCCTGCAGGGTTGAGGAGAGCTGCATATCTCCTCCCCAGCTGGCCATTACTCCCTTTCCCGAAGGCAGCTGCAGTGGTGGTCAGAAATGGCCACCACAAAGAAGAACTCGACTGAAAAAGAATGTGCAGGAGGAAGATAAGAAGAGAAAGTTTTGGTTGACCGGGTCAAACAGCAAAAGCAACAAAATTTAAACTTAACAACATTGTTAAGGATTTGGTTTTTTCCCCCTTCCTTCCTTATACTGACAGCTAAGAGACTTAAGCAAGAAATTGGGGAAAAAAATCCACTTTGACATTAATAGGCATCTAAGCTGAAAATAAAAGTCAAAGGGATAATAAAGTTTTCTGGACATTTAAAAGTTTTTAAAAGCTGGAAAGGAGAAAAAAAGAATAGAAGGGCAGGATCTGGAAAATGGAGGAGACTGCCTGGAATTAAGGAATGGAACTGTAACTAAAAGGAACTCACTGTGAAATTTTAACAAGATTCCTCAAAGATACATTTTAATGGAAACTTGGTAACAAAATAATAGAACCCCAGGAAGAGAAAGTGGAAAAAAGAAGCAAATAGAAACAGCCTTGGATTATTTGGAAGAACTGAAGACTTATATTTGAATATTTGAAGAAGAACTAAAAATGAAACTTAAAAAATAGAAAGAAGATGCACAAGAAGGGAGAAGTTCTTTTGGCTTTGTGTTTCAATTCTTAGAAATGGAGATCTGGAACTATGAGAAGCAACAAGAAACGCTTGCAGAACAAGAAGATTGGGACAAAGAAGAAGCCATCTTTAATGATCAAATAATTTTAAGTGGGGGGGGAAAGGGGGGAAAGAGAGTGAAAGGTTTAATACTAAAAAAAAACAACCAAAAAGAAGGACAATTTGAAAGATAAGTATAATATTAAAAAGCAACAGAAGAGGGGATTACAGATGAGAGAGTTAGAAATAGAGAGACAAGTGGGTAAAAAGGGGAGGGGGAAGAAGAGGGGGAAGAAGGCAAGGAAAAGAAGTTGTAAAAGACAGAAACAAGAAAGGGAGAAACAAGGGAAAGATATAAGGATTGTAATCATAAGTTTGCTTAGAGATAATGGGTGAAAATTTAATTGTAAAGGGGATTCTGCAAAGGTACATAAGATAGCATTGTTATATTACAAATAGAAATAATTTCAGAAAATATGATGATGGATGAGGGAACATTTTTAATTATTAGTAATGATTTATAAAAATATAAGTAAGTAAGAAATATGGGGAAAAAAGAATTAACCATGGAAAGTGTATAAGTGTTCCCAAGGAAGTATGATATTTGAAAAGAAATGTTAAAGATGCAAAGATTTTAATGCATATTAATGATAGAATTGAATTGGAATGGAATGTGTATTCTATTTATAAATATATATATTGTTCAGCTTCCTTCGGGTATTATCCCACGTCATTGTAGTTGTGTTTTTAAAGCACAACTTTAAAAGCACAACTACAATGATGTGGGATAATACCCAAAGGAAGCTGAACAGCATACATATGTGTGTGTGTGTGTCTATGTCTGTGTGTATGTATGTGTTAGGGATAACATTGTTTACCCTAACTGGTTTAGGTGAAATAATAACTATGAATCATAGTTAGTGTATGTTAAAGTGTCTGCAGCTTTAACTGTGAAATAGCAATTAAGGGAGTGGTTATGAAAACAATATAAAAGTAGCAAGTCTACAGCTTGCTTGCTCTGGCTTTGATGATCCCTGATTACTGCTTGGAATCAAGACTGCATTGCTCGAACGGGAGAGACAACAAAGGACTGATTTGTAAGTGAACTGACATAGGATATTCTACATGGACTTTGCTAACTGAATATCCCTGAATGGACTGACTACATGATACATGACTATTGGACTGTTATTTGACTATGCTATTAACTTATAATGGAATAAACTATATTCTTGATAGCACAAGCGTATCTGTTATTTTTACTGTATGTTAATAAACATACAAGCTTAGCTCACTCATTTATCTGTGTGCCTATCTGACTAACGCTGCACATTCTGTTTAGCTTGTCTACCTAACCCTGGTTGGGGAACCCAGGCTTAACAGTATGTATGTATGTATGTGTATATATATATATATATGTGCTGTTTAGCTTCCTTCGGGTATTATCCCACGTCATTGTAGTTCTGTTAAAGTTGTAGCAACGTTTCAGCAGAATCTCATCTGCCATTATATATATATATAATTTTTTTTTTTTAAGCTTTCGCGGGTACTTACATGTGTGCTGTTCAGCTTCCTTCGGATATTATCCCACGTCATTGTAGTGCAAGTTGTAGCAACGTTTCAGCAGAATCTCATCTGCCATCATCAGGCTTCTGTATGGATGGGAATCTCACAGCTTTTGGTTTCAAATTCGAGGCTGGCCTATTCTGATTGGCTGGGAGTTTTGGTCTGTGTTCACTGGACTTGCAGTTTGACTGATTGGTGTTTCTGGTTTCTTCTGTCTGTTTTGTGGCTTTGATTGGCTGGCAACACTCTGTTCCTGTGTTGGAGGCTTTCAGTGCAGCTTGGCTTTGTGTGAAAAGACGGCTGCTATCCATTAGGAAGCCAGGTTTCACCTGGGTGCCTGGTGGGGGGGTGTTCGAGTTCGAGGCATCAGAGGGAGTCTGTTTGTGCTCAGGTGTTTGTCTGGTTTGTGGTGTGGAGATCTTTCTATTTGAGAGTGCAGGCTTCCACATGATTGACAGTCTGCTGGAATCATCTCTTTTATTCATGCTGTCAGGTCTTTTTTCAATCTCTATGGCTTCTCTGATGATTCTGTGGCTGGGGTTTTCTATAGTGGCTAGGGTTTTAGTGCATTGAAGTTGATGTTGTGACCTGTGGTTTTCATGTGTTGGACTAGTGAGGAGGTGTGTTCCAGCTTTTTTACTGCATTTTTGTGTTCATCTAGGTGGGTACTTATTCTTCTATTGGTCTGTCCAATGTATGTGTCCGGGCATGATGTACAGGGAACTTCGTATATGCCTTGGTTTTCCAGGTCAATTTTGTCTTTGGGGGTTTTTAAGGATGGCTGCTATTTTTTTGTCTGTTTTGAAGGCAGTCTTGATGTGATGCCTGTGTAGTATCTTACTGATTTTATCTGTAGTACCTCTTATGTAGGGCAAGACAGCTGTTCCATAGGTCTGTTGATCTTCTAGGTCTCTGTTATGTCTTGGTGTGTTTTTGTGGATCAAGTTGGTGATTTTGTTTTTGTGGAAGCCATTGGCTGTCAATACTTTAGTCAGGGTGCATAGTTCAGTCTTTATATGTGTCTTTTCTGCCAGGCGTTTGGTTCTGGTAATTAGTGTTTTAGCCACGGAATTTATCTGTGCTGGGTGGTGGTGGGATTGGGCGTTGAGGTAGCGGTTGGTGTGTGTTTTCTTCTGGTATACTGTGTGTCCCAGTGTGCCATCTGTTCTTTTGTAGATTAGTACATCTAGGAATGGTAGTTGTTTGTTTATTTCCATTTCCATGGTGAACTTGATTTTGGGGTGTGTGCTGTTTAGGTGTGTTAGGAAATTGTTTAGGTTGTCTTTTCCATGGGGCCAAATCACAAATGTGTCATCGATGTATCTTAGCCATAGTTTGGGTTTGTGGGTGGCATTAGCCAGGGCTCTGGATTCGAATTCTTCCATGAACAGGTTTGCAATGACGGGTGACAGTGGTGATCCCATAGGGGCTCCTTCAATTTGCTTGTATCTTTGTCCTTTATATATGAAATATGTGTTGGTTAGGCAGTGTTCTGTTAGTTCCATGAGGTCTTTAGTTGATTGGTATTTATTTTTGATGATTTCAAGAGTTTCTTTTATCGGAACTTGAGTGAATAGTGAAACCACGTCGAAACTTACAAGCAGATCTTCTTGTTCCACGTGTAGATCTTTGATCATTTCTAAGAAGTGGTATGAGTTTTGTACATATGAAGCTGTGGTTTCAGCATGGGGCTGTAGTTGTTTTGCTAAGTATTTAGCTAGGTTTTGTAATGGTGCTCTTATGGAGCTGACTATGGGTCTGAGAGATATGCCTTCTTTGTGTATTTTTGGGAGGCCGTATAATTTGGGGCATCTAGAAGATTTTTCTCTTGGGATGATTGTCTGTTGGATTTCTCTGCTTATGTGGCTGGTTATAATTTTCTTCTTGGTTAATTTTTCTAGATATGTGGTTGGGTCTGTGTTTATAGGTTTGCATGTGGAGTCTTGGAGTAGGTCTGTCAATTTTATTTCATAGTCTTTTCTGTCCATTACTACTGTGGCATTTCCTTTTTCTGCTGGGAGTATTATTGTGCTGTTATCATTTTCAGGGTTTGTAGCGCTCTGAATTCATCTTTTTGCAAATTACTTTTTGGTGGTTTCGTTGTGCATAAGATGTGAGTAATCTGGTGTCTTATTCTGTCAGCTTCATCTGTATTTAATTTGGTTAGGCTGGATTCTACTGCACATATGATGGATTCTGTTGGGATTTTTTTGGGTGCTATGGCATAATTGAATCCTTTAGATAGGACATCTGTTTCTGTTTTGGTGAGTTCTCTGTTGGAAACGTTATATACTAATTGTTTCAGTTGTTGTGAGTTGTTGGGGGTTTCTTGTCATGTTCTAATTTCTTTAGTTTCTTTAAGAGTTTTTCATTTTTGTAAGTGGTTTCAGTTTCAGCTCCCCAAGTTGTAAGTTGTTTTATCTTATCCCAAAGTAGAGGGTGGATTTTGTTGCTCAATTCCAGGTGTAGAGCTAGCAAATCTTTGTTTAACTGATCCAATTGGAATCTTTTACTGTGAACTTCATTTCTGAGTAAAGCCACCTCTGTCCTTTTCAGGATACGTTTGGTAGCATTGTTGTCTCTGCAGCTGCATAGGAATTTTAGGTCACATAGTATTCCTGCTCTTTTAACTTCCAGTTTCTCATAGCTTTTGATCTGGCTGTTTATTTCCTCCCCGTAGAGGTCAGATATTTGTTTTTTTAAGCTTTCGCGCGTACTTACATGTGTGCTGTTCAGCTTCCTTCGGGTATTATCCCATGTCATTGTAGTGCTGTTAAAGTTGTACCAATGTTTCAGCAGAATCTCATCTGCCATCATCAGGCTTCTGTATGGATGTGGGTCTCACAGCTTTTGGTTTCAAATTCGAGGCTGTCCTATTCTGATTGGCTGGGAGTTTTGGTCTGTGTTCAGTGGACTTGGAGTTTGATTGATTGGTGTTTTTGGTTTCTTCTGTCTGTTTTGTGGCTTTGATTGGCTAAAACACTAATTACCAGAACCAAACACCTGGCAGAAAAGACACATATAAAGACTGAACTATGCACCCTGACTAAAGTATTGACAGCCAATGGCTTCCACAAAAACAAAATCACCAACTTGATCCACAAAAACACACCAAGACATAACAGAGACCTAGAAGATCAACAGACCTATGGAACAGCTGTCTTGCCCTACATAAGAGGTACTACAGATAAAATCAGTAAGATACTACACAGGCATCACATCAAGACTGCCTTCAAAACAGACAAAAAAATAGCAGCCATCCTTAAAAACCCCAAAGACAAAATTGACCTGGAAAACCAAGGCATATACGAAGTTCCCTGTACATCATGCCCGGACACATACCTTGGACAGACCAATAGAAGAATAAGTACCCGCCTAGATGAACACAAAAATGCAGTAAAAAAGCTGGAACACACCTCCTCACTAGTCCAACACATGAAAACCACAGGTCACAACATCAACTTCAATGGCACTAAAACCCTGGCCACTATAGAAAACCCAAGCCACAGAATCATCAGAGAAGCCATAGAGATTAAAAAAAGACCTGAAAGCATGAATAGAAGAGATGATTCCACCAGACTGTCAATCATTTGGAAGCCTGCACTCTCAAATAGAAAGATCTCCACACCACAAACCAGGCAAACACCTGAGCACAAACAGACTCCCTCTGATGCCTCCAACTCGAACACCCCCTACCAGGTACCCAGGTGAAACCTGGCTTCCTAATGGATAGCAGCCATCCTTTCACATGAAGCCAAGCTGCACTGAAAGCCTCCAACACAGGAACAGAGTGTTGCCAGCCAATCAAAGCCACAAAACAGACAGAAGAAACCAGAAACACCAATCAATCAAACTCCAAGTCCAGTGAACACAGACCAAAACTCCCAGCCAATCAGAATAGGCCAGCCTCGAATTTGAAACCAAAAGCTGTGAGACCCACATCCATACAGAAGCCTGATGATGGCAGATGAGATTCTGCTGAAACGTTGCTACAACTTTGAAAGCACTACAATGATGTGGGATAATACCCGAAGGAAGCTGAACAGCATATATAATATAGTGTCTATTTTAAGAATGTACCAAGCAGAATCCAATTGGATATGTATTATACTGAATACTATAATCTTAAAGCTGTACATTGAAGCTTAAATAAGAGCTGAATGGATAAAATTAAAGGATATAAAGGCGTCATACTCTAATTGGTAACTGCAGGGAAAAATTTGCTTCATAAGAAAAGATAATATTAAATTGTAACAGGACAGACAAAAGTATAAATATAATGGTTTGATTTGAATTGAGATAATTAAAACACAGTTGAGAAAATTAAGAGTGGAAAAACTATCTAGAAAATATAAAATGGTAATAAGGTATGGAATAGAATATAAAAATGAGCATGAAATTGATTTTTGTGTCTGTATGAAGAAGTGATAACCTGGGACCATGCTATTTTCAAAAAAGATGTTTTATTTGTATTTTGTCTTTGTGAAAACCCAAATAATTAAAAAAAAAAAAGAGAGACATCAGAAGCTTGTACAGGAGTCTGGGAGGTCATTGGTAGAGATATTATTTTTGTTGTTGTTGTTTGGTAGTGGAGGAATTAGAGTTTTTGGAGTTCCTGGCTGGCATGGTCAGTGACAATAGTACACCAAACTATTACAATAGCTAATTAATGTGATAGGTAGACAGTTATTTAATGAATGTTGGTAATTAATAAATATTAATTGATAAGTTAGAGAACAAATCAAAAGTAAGGTTACTTATTACTAAAAAATCAATCAACTTATTACTAAGAATCAATCAATTAATTGACTAGATAATCAATGATATAGTATTAAATCTCTATCAGTTCAAGGAATCAGTTTATTGGACCACCAAATTAGTGGTCATTTAACAATTAATTATTATACCATTGAATGATAAATCAATTATTATAGATAAGGCATTATCTACAAATATTTGGTGGAGATAGTATAGTATTGGAGGTTTGTTGTGTAAAGTTCCTTTGTTTTTCCTTAAAGCCACGTTTTTTGGGTTTTGTTTTGTTTTGTTTTTGTTTTAAAGAGGAAGCGTTGCTGTTTGATAGATTTGAGTGGAGAAGATTTGAATGAGCTCACTAATCATCTACTTTGGAGTTTGGAAAGGATGAGATTTGGGTGGGGGTTTAGTGGAGGTTGTCCAATCAGCTGACTGGGAATTTAAATTCAGACTGACTTATCAGCTGGGTGATTTAAATGGAGCTGGGTGATTTATATGGAGACTATCAATTCTCCATGACTCTTCTTTGTTCTCCCCAATTGGTGGCCATTTAGAATTATTTTTGGTGATTTGATTTAAATGGAGACTGTAGACATCATTCCAGTTCTTCCATCATCGGAATTCACAATCAATCTCAGTTTCAAAAGGCAGTTTTCCTGAATAAAAACCTTCTTCACAACTCTTCTTCTGGTTTAGTCCTCCTTTTTTTCCTCCTTTAATCACTCTTTTCTCAAGCTGCCATTTAACTTCCAGAGTTAGAGGGTAAAAACATAAATTAAGCCGCTGCCGCTTAATCTCCACACTCACCCCTTCCACTCTGGAGTTTTTGCTTTTTAAGTTGTTTCTGACTCGGGTCCAAAGTAAATCTTCGAACTGTTTACCCGCTCCTTTCTCCCACTGAAAAATGTACCACCGATCTATAAGGAGCCGGGGGAGACACTTACCTGCAGGTGGGTTGCTTCTAAGCTTGCAGTCCTTGCCAGCAGTTGCCGCAAACCCACAGCTCATTCGTTCTCTGCGTCAGCTTCCCTCTCCTGAGACCAGGCAGATTCTTTAGACCAGGTAGCTTCTTTTCACTAGGCAGCTTTTTCCTCTCCAGGCAGCTGAAAAAATTGTGATTTTTTTTGTCTAGATCCTAGCAGATTGCTCGATCGCCTCACCCAACAAAGGGAAGCTGCTCAAGACAGGATTCCTGGACCCTGGCAGGAGTCCCTCACTCCAAATCGGCTGGCTGCTTTTGTCCGAATCCTTACGCTGCTACTTTGTAGATCCCTAATCTATGTATTTTTGTTACTTTTGTTACTTCTATTCCTGTATCTGAATTTAGTTACTGGTACTTTTCTCTCCTTCGGGCTCCCAGCGGCGTGACTATGCATCTGCCTTGGTAGCCATCTTAAAGAAAACCTTTAAAAAAAAAGATTTAACCAAGAAAACAGTGCAGGATTAATAGCAATAGCACTTGGACTTATATACCACCTCACAGTGCTTTTATAGCCCTCTCTAAACAGGATATACAGTCAGCATATTGCCCCCAATAATCTGGGTCCTTATTTTACCCACCTTGGAAGGCTGGAAGGCTGAGTCAAGCTTGAGTCTGGTGAGATTTTACACATACACACACATACACACACACACACACACACCGCTTATATCACTGCTCTGACCTAAAAGAGGAAGGGATGTAGAAATTTACAAGACTCTTTTGGTGATACAGGAAGATTTTTTGGGGAGGCTATATAATTGTCAACAAATGGTGTAAAAGTTGCTTTTCTGGGAATCTTTTAATATAAGGCTTGAAGTTGTTATCTGCAGGTAGGATTGCAGAAAATATTTGGAGCAATTTTTAAGATTACAGATGCTCCCAAATTATGTTTTTAAATATTTTATCTCGTTATTTTCTCCTTATTTTTCTGTAATTTGGTTCTTAGGTTTCGATCACCCTACATACACAAGGGATTTTAAAATATTTTCTTTTAAAGAAAATGTATTATGAATCTATGGATCTTGCAATGCAAGAGCTCTTTGCTGAAGTTCAACCTACACATGGATCTCCAAATATAACAGATCCATGACTGTCTCTCCAAGTTTGTTTCTTTAATTTTAACCAGGGGCAGAAGGCCTGTGAGTTGGTTTAAGCCTTAGCTCTGCTCGGAGAAAGTATCAGGTGCTAACAAAATAATTTATTTCACTGAATAAAGAAGTTAATTTTTTAAAAAAATTAAAAGAAGAAAATATTAAAAGATATTTCTATCTCCTAAAAAGAAACATTTGTTTATCCAAGCTATTAGACTTTGAAATACTTTGATGTCCACATTGCTGTGGTCTATTCCTTTAAAAAAAATGCTTCAAGCAACTATAGAAACAATGAAGGCATCCCAGGTCACCAGTCACTTTTAACCATCTTATGTTGGGATTATTACTAAAGAGGGACCTCTGCTGAATTTTCATTTCATCCACAAGAAGCATTGATTGCAATTAATGCTCCCGGCCATTTAAGTCATTATTGTACACTTCATGAGAAATCAAAGTAGAAATGCCATGGAAATTAAACTCCTTGACCTGTAGACATTTTCACTCTCTTTGATGTCAGTCTAAATAGCTGTTTTTACTGGGATATAATTTTAGTTTTTAAGCCTACAAGCTCTCCTGACAGCTAAAACATTAGACATAAAAACGAGGTTATTTTTCCATAAATGACAATTACAATACCCAAAGAACACAGGGTTTTTTTCCCCTGAATGAGAGTGAAATCAAACTGTTTCCATAATGTTAACATTTATAATATATGAAATACTCAGTTTAGTTTTGTACTTAGAAACTTTTCCAGGTAACACTATATCAAAGAATTATTTTTTAATGAAAAATGAAACAGCATGAGTTTTTGTTTCATGATAGGAAATGCATATGTTGAAAGGAAACACTGAAATTCCCCATATTTTAATAATGTTTTTATTTTCCCTTCCATTTAATATGTTGATTATAAATCTGAATGGTCTAAATGACCTTGCATATAAGGGTATATTTCCTTAATGTTTGAAAGAAGATTTATTAAAGCAAGCCTTAGAGTTGGCACAACATTCATTCTGTTTAAATATCTCATCTTATTTGTTTAAATGCTGATGATCCATTTTTTTCAGAAGACTAAATTGGAAGAAAAAGTAATAGGACCTTCAAAGACTTTGAAGGAATTTGTGGAACGCCTTCAAGCTGCAATATTCTCTGTTAATGACATGGTTGAAACAATGCTTTTACTACTATTATGACAATAGAGATTACATCTCTATTGGGGTTAAGATATTCACACTATTCAGATGCTAGGAAGTGGAAGTAAGTCTCTTTCAAGTTCTTCTAGTATCTGTGGCAGATGTTACAGCAGAGGTATTTTCAGCAGGTTCTGACCAGTTCTGGAGAACCGGTGGCAGAAATTTTGAGTAGTTCGGAGAACCAGCAAATACCACTGGCCCTGCCCCCATCTATTCTCTGCCTTCCAAGTCCCAGCTGATTGGAGTCCCAGCTGATCTGCTGGGTCTTCTTTTGTTGCCTGCACAGGAGAACAGAGCTGGAAAGAGGTTAGAGGGGTGGGGAGGGAATGGGATTTTGCAGTAACCTCCCTCCAGGAGTAGGGAGGGAATGGGGATTTTGCAGTATTCTTCCCCTGCCATGCCCACTAAGCCACGCTCACCAAGCTAAGCTATGGCCACCAACCACAGAACCAGTAGTAAAAAAAAATTTGAATCCCACGTTACAGACTCTTTGAAATTGTCACATTGGAGGCACTGTTGTTCTGTCAACTAGAACAAAAGGATTATTAACTTCCAAGTATTATATATTATGCAATTAAATATTTTCCTAAGGATATAAAAAGCTGCCTTATAGTTTTCTAAATCATTGTTCCACTGAGGTTGAAGATCTTAGGGTTTTCCACATAGTTCTGAGCTTCAACTCTCAGTGGTCACATTAAATCACAGAGGTTCTGTGGGAAGTAGCCAGTCAGGAAACAGCAGTGACCACTTGCCATACAGTAGTACCATATGTCTATCCCAAGAGTCCTTCTTTGCTGTTTATTCATGTATATTTGGTTACTTACTGTTTTTCTACCTTGTTTCTCAGAAATTATTAAAACTCGAAGCTGCTCATAGCAAGGAAAAGAAAGGCCCTGTCCTTAAGATACAAGAAGAATGGAGAATAGAGCAAAAAGAGAAAAGGTGATTGTTCTCAATTGACAAAAAATAAGACATAACATTATATATAGTCTGGACCAGTGGTCGCCAACTGATGGGCCATGGCCCACTGATGATGGGCTGAGGAAATTTTGGTGGGCTGCAGAGAAATCTCACCCCCAGAACACCCTCCCAAAGCAATTAATCCAGGCTGCACAGAAACACAAGGCTGCACAGAAACACAAGTCTGCGCCACCCACATGGCCCGTGGGAACACTCCCCGCCCACTCACTCCTTACCAAGGAAACTTGCCTGCTAAATTTCTATTTTTCCTTTTCCTGACCATCATCTGTTCTGTTGCGCTGGGAGATTTAGATTAGTTAGGAAGCAGGAAATGGTTGGATTTCTTGCTTTCTAGCTAGTCTTTAGATCTTCAGCTCTGCTTAAGTACAGCCAAAACTCCCTTAGGACTGAAGGTTTACTTGAAAGCAAATTCAGAGCAGACTCACAGCAAGCAAATTTGAGAGACTGAGCTGGCCAATGGCACTTAGATAGATCACTGAATGATTCTGTGAGCAACTCAATCTGCCTGCTTTGCCTGATTTTGGGTAAAAGTTGTTCTTTTTTAATAAAAAAAATCAATATTTACATACATGGTGTGTTGTGATTTTATGATTTTGCTTGCAAGCAAGTTTTATGTGACAGACTAAGGGAGCCAATGGCAGATAGATAGATTTCTGAATGAATCTGTGATTCAGTGAGCAACTCAATCTGCCTGCTTTGCCTGATTTTGGGTAAAAGTTGCTCTTTTTTTATAAAAAATTCTGTATTTATATAAATATTTATAATATTTACATACAAGCCATGCCCAGCCAGTCAAATGACTACCAAGCCACACCCACAAATTAGGCCACACCCACAGAACCAGTTAGTGGTCCCTGGGATCTAAAATTATGAGTTTTGTGGTCCCTGAGGTCAAAAAGGTTGGCGACCCCTGGTCTGGAGCACCTAATCTTCCTTGCTTATAGCCTAAATTGATCACTTCTGGTCTCTTGACCCAGAAATGAAGCTGAAATCTGCTACTGTTTACCTAAGGCTACCATATTTGGGTAACAAAAGTCCTGTTTACCAAAAGCTACCATATCTGGGTTGCAAAGATTTTATATATATATCTGCTGTTATATACATTTTTACAATTCAGACATCATAGCTCTATCACAGAGAGCAGCAATCTGTTTTCATCAAAGTCATATCAAACTATCTGACACCTCAGTTCTCAGCATCAAAGATTTTGAACAAGGTGAAGCAATTATTGTCTGTTGTATACCAGCCAGAATTATATGAGATGGATAGTCAATAAATAATATCTTAAAAAGTTGTTTTATTTAATTCCTTTTGTGAGTGAAGGATACAGAGTTTGGGATTGCTAATTTCTCTGTTCGCATTATCTACTGCCCATCACATGTCTTTGACTTGAGGAATAAAAAATTTTATACAATTAGACGTGTTGATCAGAACAACTTTATAAACATAAAATTGCAAGGAGCACTCATTTTTCTATCTAAAACAGTATTAGGAATATTTATGTCTCATTATCTTCTATTTGAGAGTGCAGGCTTCCAAATGATTGACAATCTGGAGGAATCATCTCTTCTATTCATGCTTTCAGGTCTTTTTTCAATCTCTATGGCTTCTCTGATAGAGATTGAAAAAAGACCTGAAAGCATGAATAGAAGAGATGATTCCTCCAGATTGTCAATAAGTACCCGCAAAAACTTTATACATACATACATACATACATACATACATACATACATATATATGTATGTATGTATGTATGTTTTCTTAGGCTTTCGCGGGTACTTACATGTGGGCTGTTTAGCTTCCTTCGGGTATTATCCCACGTCATTGTAGTTCTGT
>BLBF01000017.1:788870-824989 GCA_015471245.1 Laticauda colubrina | reverse complement strand
TATTATATTATATTATATTATATTATATTATATTATATTATATTATAACAATACACCATATACTGTATTATATTATACTATATTATATATATAACATTACATTATTATCTGCATATAAAAATATATCTTTGCTACTTTACTGTTGACTCAAAACCCTGCTTATATGTGTCCATGTAATCACCTAGAATCCAACTTGGCTTAAAAGATTTTATTTTGCTTTAAATAAATAGACTTACTGTATCTACAACTACACAGTGTTTGCTGTATGCCAATAGGCACAACCCTCTTTTCAGATATATGTTGCTTCTTCCTCATAGGGATACAGTGAAAGTATAACTTCTGCATAATTGTGAGTTGTCCTGAGTTTCAAACACAAATGCATAATGATTCTTCTGTTGTGATACTCAAAATGTGGAAGCAAGAGATCAGTGTGATATCATGGTTAATTTATTTTAACCCAAATCTCCCTGATTTAAGTCATCTGTTGTAGCGTGGAGCTCACCAGGATAGTCTGCCAATCACCCAGGTCAATCTCACAGTTTACAAATAATAACATCACAGGAACGTTTAGTTTGTTCCATACCCATAAGCTGTCCTCCATTTGTAGGGGGAGGAGACCAAAGATAAATGGATAATTTGATAACCTTGAAAAATTAGTTTGCCTTTATTGTAATCCACTGCCACCTGGATTTAAAAAAGCATCCAAAGTATTGAACAAAAGTTCAGTATCTCTACTTTCTAATTCCTGGGCTCTTTTTAATGACAAATTGCTGCACTTATAATTTTTACAACATTCTCTGTCTTTTTGAATGGAAGATCATGTTACTGTTTTCACTGGCTTATTGTATGCTACCTTGGGCCCCCCATTTAGAACAGAAGGCTAATTTGTTTATTTATTTTAAAAATAATATAGGACAGGTGTCAAATTTACGCACCTTGTTTTGTGGAAACTTAACAATTTCATCAAGTGAAAATTTAGAGGGGGGGAGGGAGGGAGGGAGAGGGAGGGAGCAGAAGCTTCATTGAAGATGAAGGCTCATGCCACTAAAACTCTTTTGTGATAAATTTCTCATAATAAACTTCCTCAAAAAATGGTCTCTGTTTTGTTCGGAAAACACACGGGGTAGACCGGGTTCCAACAACAAATACTTTATTGTAAACTAGTCAGTAAATAGGAACACTTGGCTGAAGCCGGGGCCAGCCTTTTATACAGGCTGGCTTGCCTGCTTGCAGCCAATGGCAGTTGTTTAGATTTGCCGCCTTTTTGGCAGCTCTTTGGATTGGTTCCTAGTGAACCAATCCAGTGTTCATTTTATTAGCCAATCAGGTTTGTAGATTTGGAGTCATCCACTTTACATACAGAACACCCCTCCCCCCTTAGTTCAGTCCTACGTGGTGACGTAGTCTCGCAGGTAGGTGGGGCTTTTCCGGACTCGACTTGACCTGCGCGGTTCATTCTCAGTGAAGACTTCGACCGGTTCGGATGGGGTTGCTGTGTCGTCCGTCCTTCTCCCTGGAACCGTCTGGAAGGGTGAGTCAGCCATTTTACCGCCGCCTGAGTTTCTTAGGCCGGCGGTTTTGCCGCTCCCTCCCGTTTCCTCTGGGCAGGTCGAGCTGGCTTGGCTGGCCCCTTCCGATGGGCTCTTTCCGCAAGTCTCTTCAAACAGTGAGTCTTTTATTTGCTCTTTTTGTTCGTATTGTTTGTTAGGTTTAGTTTTAAACAGTTCTTTATTTGTTTCTCGCCTTTCCCCCCCACCTTGGTTTGCATTTCGCCGGGTTTTTTGGTGAATGTTTGTAAGTCTGTGGTTCTTTCTATAATTCGAGATCGAAGCTGGTCTATGTGCCGCTTCCATTCCCTGCCATTGTCTAATTTTACTCGGTAGGATTTGGGGCCTGTAATTTGGATAATTTGTCCTGGTAGCCATACCGGGTCCCCGGTGAAGTTTTTGGCGTATACCAAATCATCTATTTCGAATTGTCTGAACCGTGTAGAGGAGTCAGGGGGGTTTTCTGGGGTAAAATTTGGGTGTAACCTATCCAGGTGAGATCTTAATTTTCGCCCCATGAGTAATTCTGCTGGTGACTTATTTGTTATAGTACTGGGCGTTATGTGCTGGAGTGTGAGCAAACGGTTTACTTTCTGTTGGACATCTCCAGCGTCCATTCGTTCCAACCCTTCTTTGGTAAACCGGACCATTCTCTCAGCCCTGCCGTTCGCAGCCGGGTGAGCCGGCGCGGTTAGTGCATGTCTTATACCTAGGGAGGCTAGGTATTGCTCAAATGGTATGCTGGTTAGCTGCGGCCCGTTATCTGAGACGAGAACGTCCGGTATGCCATGGGTGGCAAAAAGGCTGTCCAGTTTTTTTATTACAGCTTCTGTTGTCGTTGATGGCATAATTTTTACTTCAAGCCAATTTGAGTAGGCATCAACGACAATCAGAAAGGTATGCCCTTTGGTAGGCCCCGCGAAGTCAATGTGTATTCTTGACCACGGTCCTCGAGGGGTTTCCCAGTCCTTAACGGGTGCTTTTGGTGGGGATGGTCTAATTGCCTGGCATTTGTGGCATGAGCTTACCCAATACTCTATGTCCTTATCAATACCCGGCCACCACACATAACTTCTGGCAAGGCTTTTCATCTTAACCATTCCCGGGTGCCCTTCATGTAACAGCTTAAGTACCCTGGGCTGTAATTTGGCAGGGATTACTACCCGATCACCCCACAACAAACACCCCTTTTTGGATAGAAAGTTCAGTCTGTCTGGACCGGAAAGGTTTAAAGTTTTCAGTTTTTTGATTCTCCGGCCAGCCTTTACCTACCCAGCTAAGAACGCGGGCAGTCAATGAGTCTTTCGCGGTGGCTCTGGCGACATCATACGCTGATATGGGTAGATCGGGGCAAGTCTCGATTTGTAGCGTTGTCATCGCTGGTGCCAGGTCTGCATCGGTTGCTGGTAAGGGTGCTCTGCTCAAAGCGTCCGCATGGGAAATTTGTTTCCCTGGCCGATGTGTCAGAGTGTAGGAATAAGCTGCCAGGAACTCTGACCATCTCGTCATTCTTGGGGACAGTATATTAGGTGTTGGCTTGTTTCCCGCCAAAATCCCCATTAGCGGTTTGTGATCCGTTATGATTTGAAAAGTCCTCCCATATAAGTATTCGTGGAATCGTTTTACTCCAGCGACAATTGCTAGAGCTTCCCTGTCCAATTGGCTATAATTCCGCTCGGTTTTTGATAGAGTCCTAGAATAATATGCGACGGGTGCTTCTCTGCCATCAGGTAGTTGGTGGCTCAGGATGGCACCTACTCCATATGGTGAGGCGTCGCAGGTCACTGTTAATGGCAGAGTGTCGCTAAATTGGATGAGGACGTTTGTTGATGTTAGCAAGCTTTTAATATTTTGGAAGGCTTTTTTTTCTTTGTAACCCCAAGTCCAAGTTGCCTTTTTGTCTAGCAGACGGTGTAACGGTTCTGCTATAGTGGCTTTGTTTGGCAGGAACACGTTATAAAAATTAATTAATCCTAAGAACGCTTGTAGTTCTGTTTTATTTCTTGGTTCAGGGGCGTCTTTGATCGCTTTAACTTTTTTATCTGTGGGGTGGATACCCTCTCCGTCTATTGAGTAGCCCAGGAATTCGACGCTGTTCTTAACTAAACAGCACTTTTCTCTTTTTACCTTGAGGCCAGATTCCCTAAACTTAGTTAGAACCTCTTTCAGTCTGTTCCTTAATTGAGTTTCATCTCTGGCCGAGATTAGGACGTCGTCAAAATAGGGAACGACTCCTTTTATGCCATTTAGAAGGCGTTCCATCAGACTTTGGAAGACGCCAGGGGCTACGCTTACTCCAAATTGGAGCCGGTGGCATTTGAATGCGCCCTTATGGGTGACTATAGTCTGTGCTTCTGCTGTTTCTGGGTCCACTGGGAGTTGTTGATAGGCTTGTGCCAAGTCGAGTTTGGCGAAAACTTTGCCTTTTCCCAGGGAATGAAGCAAATGCTGGACTACTGGCACCGGGTATGCGCTTGGTTGTAATGCGTGGTTCAGGGTAGCCTTATAGTCACCACAGATTCTGATGGACCCGTCAGGTTTAATGGGTGTGACAATAGGCGTTTCCCACTTGGCATGGTCCACAGGTTCTAACACCCCTTGGGCTACTAATTTGTCCAGCTGTTCCTCTATTTTTGCCTTTAGTGCAAAAGGAACTCGCCTGGCTTTTATTCTTCGTGGGGCTATTTGGGGGTTTAGATTGAAAGAAATGGGGTTTCCCCGATACTTGCCAAGTGAGCCGTCAAAAACGTCCTGGAATTCTCGGATGAGGTCGTCTTCCCAGCCGGTTGTAGTCACTCAATCGACCCCGGTCATCCCGATGCCCAATGGCGCGAACCACTCGATGCCCAGGAGGCTTGGTCTGTCTTGGTTGACTATGGTCAGTGGAAGCACCTTGATGTGATTTTTGTAGGCGACTCGGAAATGTCCCATGCCAATCACAGGGATTTGGTTTCCCTGATAGTCCTTGAGGGTTAGGTGCTGCTTCTTCAATTCTTTGGGTTTGATACCTGGGACTAGCTGTTTAATTGTGTCCCACGATACCATGGAGAGGAAGGACCCCGAGTCCACTTCCATCTTGCAGTGTTTTCCTTCGATTTCCACGATGACTTTAATTTTTCTCCCACTTTCCGTCTGAGCGCTCTGTATAATGACAGTTTGGTGTGTATTGGCTCGCTTCTCTTGTTGCCATTTTCTTTCAGCTCGTTTAGGCTCGGCTCTTGTTGGGGAATTTCTGCGTCTCGTCGGGCTGTAGAATTTTTTGTTTCTGCAGACCTTCTCGATGTGCCCTCGTTTTTTGCAATGTCGGCAGATGGCATCGAGAAATCTGCATTCGGCTCGTGGATGGTTTCCTCCGCAGCCAGCGCATTCCCGCCAATTTCTCCTTTCGCGCTCTTTTTTGTTCGTGAGCAAACGGTGGACCTCGTCGTCCTCTTCGCTCGATTCATTTGTTTCGCCCGACTCTTCGTAGTGGGTTGTGGTGGCAGGGTGCTTTCTGTCTTTGGCTGGTGTTTCTTCGCTGTGTGTGTTCATCTTTTTAATGGCTACCGCAGATTTTTTCGCGGCTTCAGCGGCTGTAGCTTCCGCGATGGCTTCGGTAACGGTGATGTTGGGCTTGTTGAGCATTTTACTCTGTGCGGTCGAGTCTCTCAGGCCTAACACCACGCGATCCCTCATTGCCTCGTCTATGTTCAAAAATTCACACTCACCCCCTATTTGTCTGAGGACAGCGATGAAATCGGCGACGGTCTCTCCCTCTCTCTGGTCTCTGCGGTAAAATTCGTGTCGCTTTATTAAGTTAGACACCATCGGAGCGTAGTGTGCTTTGAGGAGTCTCTGCAATTCTGTCCACGTTAGTTGTTTAACGTCCCGGGGCTTCGCGAGGGCCTTTGCCATTTTAAAAACTGTTGGCCCGCAGTGCGTCAGGAACACAGCTCTCTTGCGTTGCTCGGAAATGCCTTCCATTTCATTGCTCTCCAAGTACATTTGGAAGCGATCAGCATAGGAATCCCAATTCTCTTCGTTGGGATTGAAGGGTGCGGGCGGTGCGTTGTTTCCAGACATCTTGCTTGTAATCTGGACTTCTTATCACCACGTGCAGGTTTTTTCCTTCAGGACAATCCCATCCTCGTCGCCAGTGTTTTGTTCGGAAAACACACGAGGTAGACCGGGTTCCAACAACAAATACTTTTATTTGAAACTAGTCAGTAAAACGGAACGCTTGGCTGAAGCCGGGGCCAGCCTTTTATTCAGGCTGGCTTGCTTGCTTGCAGCCAATGGCAGTTGTTTAGATTTGCCGCCTTTTTGGCAGCTCTTTGGATTGGTTCCTAGTGAACCAATCCAGTGTTCATTTTATTAGCCAATCAGGTTTGTAGATTTGGAGTCATCCACTTTACATACAGAACAGTCTCCCTTGCCTTTGAACATGCTTTGTTACTGTATATACAAATGTATACATTGCCAATAAATTTCAGTCATTACTTCTTGTTGATTATTGTTTAAGATTCAAATGACAGCATGAGGGACAATGACTTTTCCAGGATGGTACTTCTGGTGTACAGTTTCCTTCTCACAATGTCTTTATAATTACTATAAAGTCCTTTTTTTCTGCTACACTTTTCATAATTACTTATGCAAATTCTATCTGTTTAAATTTAAGTGAGAGCCAGTGTAGGGCTAAAGGCACAAGGCCAGTGGTAGGATTCAAATTTTTTTACTATCGGGTCTGGGGCCTGGCTTGGTGGGCGTGCCAGGGGAAGGATACTGTAAAATCTCCAGTCAGAGGTGGTATTTGCCAGTTCTCCAAACTACTCAAAATTTCTACTACTGGTTCTCCAGAACTGGTCAGAACCTGCTGAATACCACCTCTGCACAAGGCTAGACACTGGGAGACTCTGAGTTCTAGTCCTATTTTAGGCTTAATGTCAATGGACTAATCTTGCACCATTTTTATCTCAGCCCTAGGACAAGACAATATCGAACCACTTCTGAAATCTTACCAAGAAAACCTGTCCAAACAGTTGCCAGAAGGCACATACACAAGAACACAGATACAAAAAGCTTAACTATTTTAAAGAGTCACTTAGGTGAGTTAGATTCTATAGAAATGTAATGAATGAATCAATGACCTTTAACAAACAAATACATGAGAAAGCCTAACTATATTAAAAGAGATATAGTATATACATACTGTACGTGTTTAGGACGAATGCTGTTATTACATGATAGTATTTAGAAAGAAACTTTGGCAAAGTGTTTGATACTATCGTGCTTGATAACATTATTTTCTATTACTTCATTCATTCATTCATTCACTCATTGCCATTAATATCCTTTGAAGACAAGGTATGGAATGATCAATCAATTCCAGTTTTAGAAAAGCTTGTCATAATACACTAAGCATGTGTGTGTCACAGTGGCTGAGAACAAGGCAACAGTTCCATCCTAAATGGTACCATCCTTTGGTAATCCTCAATTTGCGACCACATCTGAGCCCAAAATTTCTGCTGCTAAAGCCCCTGTCACACTGCACCAACGGATGGAAAGAGGATGTAAAACGGAGAGAAACACTTGCCATCCATTGGCTAACGTGATGCATCCATTCTGTACTCACTGCGTCCGTTTTTCTTCCTCTCTATCCGTCCAGCATCCGTCGACTGAGGTTCCATCCGCTCAAGTTTTGAGCTGCTCAAAATTTTCTGAGAGGAAAATGTATCCAACGCGTCCGTTCTGCATCCGCTACACATACGGGGAACATCCATTCTGCATCCGTCATCATCCGTTACGCGTCTGCAACATCCGCTAGGCATCCGCTGCGCATCCACGCAACTCAAATCCGCTCCAGCAGAAAGCGGACACAGGGAGGAAGCGGAACGGACGCGGAACGGACGTGCAGCGTTAGTAGCACGGATGGAGAAAGGATGAAAGTGGATGCAGCTCGCAAAGAAAGCATTTAAAATGGAAAAAGCGTTCGCAGAGGGGATCTATCTCGGATATTAAGGATGTCTAGAGGATGCCTAGAGGATGCAAAAGGACACAAAGGGGAAAACCTATATTGCCTATAAAAAGGGGGAGCAACTCACCTGGATCTCACTTTCAGACCAGCAGCCCTGCTGTGCAGACCTCTGCAGCCTTCATCTGCCTCTTGCTCTTCCACAGCATCCAGTCGTGTCCACCATGGACCGTAACACAGTCCTTTTGGTAGCCACCATCATTCTGCAACAGTGCGAAGCCATCTACAGGCTCTTTCAACTCTTCTACGGGAAGAAAAGGAGGTGTTCAAGAAGCGACTGGGTCCAAAGATGGATCGGGAGAACAGCAGAGTAGAGACTGTACAACAAGCTGATGGTGGAGCTGAAGAACGAAGACCCTCGTGCATTCCAGAACTTCATGAGGATGCCTCCAGCCATGTTTGACGAAGTTGTGAGGCGGGTGACACCCAGGTTGACCAAGCAGAGCACCAACTTCCGGCCCAGCATGGACCCTGGTATCAAGGTGGCACTGACTCTGCGCCATCTGGCCTCAGGGACCACATACAGGAGCATGCAATATGGCTGGAGGGTGCCACACAACACCATCAGCATTGTGGTCAGAGAAGTGATGCAGGCCATCATCGAAGAATACCTGGAGGAGCTCCTCCAGTGCCCCTCCACTGAAGAAGGCTGGAAGAAAGTTGCAGAGCAGTGGTATCAGAAGTGGAACTTCCCACGCACCGTTGGAGCCATAGATGGCAAGCACGTGGCCTGCAAAGCGCCAGCCAAGTTGGGGTCCACTTATTTCAACTACAAGGGCTTCTTCAGCATCATCCTCTTCGCCATGGTCGATGCTGATTACAAGTTCATGTACATCGATGCTTCAGGCAATGGCTCATCTTCAGATGCCCAGGTATACAACGCCAGTCACCTCAAGGAGGGGCTTGAACGCAACCTCATCATGGGCTTCCCATATCCAGACCCCCTGCCCAACGACACGCAAGATGTGCCCTACTTCATCGTGGGGGATGACGCCTTCTCCTTCAGAACCTACCTCATGAAGCCCTACACTTCCAGACTCCTCACCCATGAAGAGAGGATCTTCAACTACAGGCTGTCCAGGGCAAGGCGGGTGGTGGAGAACGCCTTTGGCATCCTGGCCAACAGGTTCCAGGTACTTCTCACCACCATGCAGCATCGCCCAGAGACTGTCAGGAGGATCGTGGAAGCTTGCTGCATCCTGCACAATCTCATGCGCACCCGCTACCCAGTCTTACAGAACAGGCTCGTGGACCTCCAACAAGGCAATGGGGACGTGGAGCCTGGTGAATGGAGGCAAGGGCGAAACCTGATAGACACTGAGGATGTGCAAGGCCCCAACAGAGCCTCACGTGAAGGGAAGAAGCAGCGCAACCTTCTGAAACACTGATGCAACTCCCCAGCTGGAGCAGTGGAGTGGCAAGACAGGATGATAGATGATTAATGGATGCTTCCTTCAGCCTGTCTCATTACACTGATGAGATTGGGCCATGTATGTTGGGTGGGCCTACAATGAACAGGGCATTTAATAAAGAGTTGTGTTTATGTTGACATGTGTGGATGATTGATTACATTGTTATTGATAATAAAGGGCGATAGGTGTGGCACCTGGGAGGGTGGACCATACAGTCCCACTATGCTTGCACTGGAGGTTTATCTATCCCAAAGCTATCTTAACCCATCCCACAGGTATCCTAACACATCCCACAGGTATCCCTGCCCATCCCACTGCTATTACCCATCCCAAAGGTATCCCTGCCCATCCCACTGCTATTATCCATCCCAAAGGTATCTCTACCCATCCCACAGCTATTAACCATCCCACGGGTATCCCTGCCCATCCCACTGCTATCCTTACCCATCCCACAAGCATGCAAAGGCTTAAACCATTTCTAAAAGTTTCCACCAAGACTTTATTTACAAAAATAAATGAGGCAAGTGTGTGAAGCAAAGATAATCTTTATTAATAACAAGCTGTAAAAGAAAAATGATCCAGGTCAAGTGTCCAAATAAAGTCTACAGGTAGCCACCCAGTCTCTGGCACTCTTCTCTGTCACTCAGAGGTGTGCCCAGTCGCAGGGGTGAAGGGTCCAGGTGCTGTGGAGGTGGCTGCTGCCGGAGTGCTGGTCTGAAGCGTCCCTGGGGTGCCTGGCCACAAGAGGACAACAGGGGACGGTGTATTGAGGAAGCTCTCAGACAGCTGGCTCAGCCCCGTGATGTTGAGAACTCCTTCCTCCATGCCTTGGGGTGTCAGCCCCAGGACTGATGACAGATGTACTGAGGCCGGGCTTGGCTGTGGCGTGGAGGAAGGACCAGTGTAGTGGGGCTGTCTGGTCTGCAGCTAGATGAGGACTGGCATGGGTGGCATCGGTGACGTGGGTGGCATTGGTGGCATCAGTGGCATCGGTGCAATCGGTGGAACCGGTGGCAATGGTGGCGTCTGATGAACCTGTGCCTGGACTGGGAAGGGCTGCTGCCTGTGCTGCTGGACCTCCTGGTAGCCGTAGCCCTGGTAGGTGAGGGCCTGTGGGAAGCCTTGGAATGGGAGGGACATCATCTAGGGTGGAGGAGCAGACCTGGACTGGGTGGGAGCAGGTTCATCTGGATCTGGAGGGTTGTGAAGAAGATCGGTGATCCTGTCCTTCACCACCTGGTACTGGGGTTCCGCCATGTCCATTAGGGTCTGGTTCACATAGGTGAGGAAGGGCTTGCAGTTGGAGGATGAGGAGTCGGTGTGTACCAGTTGAGAGAGGAGCTCTATGCTGCTCCTGATGGTGTCTCTTATCTCCAGCAGGACAGTGTGGCTCTGTCCCTCCTGTCTGGCTCTCTGCCTTTCTGTGGAGGTGGAGCTGGGGGTGGATGCGGGTTGGACTGTGGTGGAAGTGTCATCTCCTTTCTCCCACTGCACCAGGGGGTCCTCCACGCGCTCCGCCACGGTTAGAACAGCTGTCGGCGGGTTCTCCGTCATGGCACGCTCCACAGACACCTGCCTGGAGACAGGAGTTGACTCTCTGCCGGAAGAGGACTGGCTCTCAGCAGGCTGACTGAGAGAGAGGATTGTGAGAGGGGCTGCTCCTTGGGAGTGTATCTCACCCTCCAGGAAGCTGCACTTGGCCATGACGTAGGTCTCTCTGTCCGTCAGCTTGACCACGGCCTGGCCAGATTTCTTGAGGTGCAGCTTCCCGTACCAGATGTGCATGTCCTTCCACCAGCCGAGGAGCACCTCCGAAGTGTAGCCCAGGCTCTCCACCTTCTCTCTCCAAGCAGCCTGCTTCCTTTTGGTGTCCCTGTAGAGCCTGTGTCCCTTCCGCCATAGATACTCATTCTCTCTCAGCCACTCCAGCACCTCATCCTCATGTTCCTCCTTGATGTTGTATTGCCTCCTCTCCTGTTCTCGCATATGCCTCTTCCTCCCTTTGGCAGGACCACATTGACCCTCATCAAAGGGGCTTCCAGGTTGTAGGGGCTGCTCCTCCACACCAGCAGCAGCAGCAGCACCAGCAGGACCAGGATCAGCAGCAGCAGAGTAAGCACCAGCAGCACCAGCAGGACCAGGAGCACGAGCAGGACCAGCAGGACCAGGAGCACGAGCAGGACCAGCAGGAGGAGCAGCTTCAGCAGAGTAAGCACCAGCAGAAGCACCGCCAGAAGCAGCTTCAGCAGAGTAAACACCAGCAGAAGCACCACCGCCAGAAGCAGCATCAGCAGAGTAAGCACCAGCAGAAGCACCACCGCCAGAAGCAGAAGCCGCAGAAGAGCGAGCCCGTGCTACAGAAGCCCCAGCAGAAGCAGAGTGAGGGCCAGGGGGTGGGAGGCTGGCCCTGTCCCTCTTGCCAGGGCTGGCAGCAGATGGCTGAGGCTTTCTCTTCTTCCCCATGGTTGTGGGGTTGCTGGCAGGCAGGCAGGCTGGCAGGCTGGCAGGCTGGCAGGCTGGCAGGCAGGCTGGCAGGCAGGCATGCAGGCAGGCTGGCAGGCAGGCAGGCTGGCAGGCAGTCGATGTGTCTGGAAGCAGGTCTTTCCTCTGAATGTTGACCTGGTTGGGAGCTGCTTCCCTTTATATCCGCGGGGCTGACGCAATGCATCGTCCCCGCATGCGCATTGAACGCTAGGCATCCGCTAGGCTTCCGCTGTGCATCCGCTTCATCCGCTCGGCATCCGCTGTGCATCTGCTTCATCCGCTCTGCATCCGCTATATCCGTTCCGCGTCTGCTTCGCTGGGCTCCCACGGAAGCCCAGCGGATGTGCCATCTGCTGTCATCCACTTCCATCTGCTAGGCTCCCGTGGAGCATCCACTTTCCATCCACCCTGCGTCCTCCCCCCGTCCGTTCCTTTCCGTGTTGTCCACTCTCTTTATGCAAATTCGGGGCACTTTTGAGAGCGGATAACAACGGATGGAACATTTTTCTTGTCCGCTGTGTCCTTTTTACAAACGTTTTGCATCCATCGGCCAGTGTGACAGGGCCTTAAGTTGTTGAGCCAGTTTTGCCCCTTTTTACAGTCTTTCATGCTACAATTGTTCAGTGAATCTCTGCAGTTGTTAAATTAGCAACATACTTGTTATGTGAATTTAATTTCCCTGTTGTCAGAATCTTGCAAAAGGTGATCACATGAACATAGGCCAGCTGCCAAGTGTCTAAATTTTAATCAAGGGATTCTGCAACAGTCATGTGAAAAACAGTCATAAGTCACTTTTTTTCCCAGTGTTCTTGTAACTTTGAAAGATCTCTAAATGGATGGTTTGTAAGTCAAGGACTACCTATATCAGATCTACTTTGTGTGCTGATGGAAAGGAACTATCCAATCAAACTGCTCCTTTCATTCTATCCTGTATCTTCAGTAAGATATAAGATAACCCTGCTACGAATAAGAATGACCTTACTCATAGGAGCATTGCAAGAGGAAACGTAGTGAAAACTAAAGTATTAGTCAAAAACAAAAAACTGCATAAATTATGAAAGTACAATACAGTACCATTATTCGTCTATGTAATATTTGCCTAAGGCTATTCAGTTGTAATTTGAAAAGCATATAAAACTGTGCATGAGAAAGCATTCTCATGGGAAAATTGTTGATATATGCTTGGAAATAATACACATTTCATACTTTTGGGGAAGGTTGATTATACTGTTTTACTATAATACCTGCATGTGGCTAGCAATGAAAATAATCCCAAACTTTAGCTGATAAACATTTTAAGACAGAGCAGAAACAGGAGAAAATTCTTTGATTCCCCTAGTTATTCCAATGTCCTTGGCAATCAGATAACCATAGTCCACAAAATGTGAAATATGTCATCAAAACTTTATTTTACTGCATGATGTTCCTTGGCTCTGTTGCTTCTCTCAGACTTTGCTCACCCACGCAACATCTGCTAGACAATACAAGCAAAACCAAAGTCAACAAGAATTAGAGGTATCTAAAGTGAAAAAATAATACGGCAGAGGCGTGCTGTGAAAGATAAATGGTTCTAGATTCAATTTAATGTCCTAAAATAAGATAATCCAAACACATGCTTAGCCAAATATTTTGAAGTCATCCTTCTGGCAGCTCACCAAACCAAGCTACTGTTTAGCCATCAATCTGGAAAGGCACAGAAGTTCTGGGGGATTTGGGATAGCCAGAATTTTCATTAAGATACTTGGTATGGGAGGGGATAGAAGAAGTCTTATAAGTATGGGTGGGATTCCTTCAGGTTCGCACCTATTCGCTAGAACCACTTGTTAACATTCTAAGCAGTTTGGATCAGTGGTCCCCAAACTTTTTTGTACCAGGGACCAGTTTCACGAAGAAACACTTTTTCAAGGATTGGCAAAATCAATTCTTCCCCAATAGTAAAGGGCTTCTTAGCTTTGGCTAATATAAAATATATATTTTAATCACAATTATTCATTCTTTGCGGCCCGGTACAAAATGATCCACGGACTAGTACTGGTGGTTGGGGATCCCTGGTTTGGAGAACCAGTTGTTAGAAGAAATTATTGGCCTAATCCTGTAAGGAAGGCAGGAAGGAAACATTCTGGTGTTGCTTACAGAAACTGCCTCTCCGTTAACTCTTAATACATTCTTGGCAGGACTAGAGTTCCTGTCTCTGGAACTTCTCTGAAGTTTTTTTCCTCCTTTGCTGGTACTTTGCTTGTGTAGAATGACCATTCAAAATTACAAAGGCACTGAAAAAAGTGACATGACTGTTTTTCACACTTACGACTGTTGCAGCATCCCCACAGTCATGAGAAGCTAGGCGAGGAGATGCGTGCCTTGAAGTGAGTGATGTTGAGTTGGCTATGCCCAGCCAGTCACATGACCATCAAACCATGCCCACCAACTAAGCCACGGCCAGAGAAATGGTTGTTAAAAATTTGAATCCCACCCCTGCTTATAAATAAATAAATGTCAAATGGATAGAGGAGGTTCCATTACCAAGAATGGCCAGCACAAGATGTTTACTTTGGAATTATGGATTTTGCTAACTCATGTTTTGGAGGGCATTCATATTATATCAGATTGCTGATTTACTATGTTATTCGTGGCTAAAAGATGAATTTGTACTTTAAAATAAGAACTTGTTTCACCCATGAGAGATGCAACTTGATTATGATACAATTATGTCAGATATAAGAAGATATTTGTTCACTGATAAAACAAACAACGAATCCAATTATAATGCTAGATTGATATTCTAGAGCCTTTCTTAATCCATTTCTTAAAACATACCTTTCTTCAATTTTAGCAACATACCTTTCTTCAACTTTTCTACTTCAAAAAATAGACTCCTTGAGCACACCAATTTGAAGGTCTCAATGCAATTTTGAGAAGCTGCAGAAATCAGATTTTTTATGGCCCATGAGAAATGTCTTACAAGTCCTACTATACGGAAGCACACAGCTTAACTACATTCCTTCTACTCCTTGAACAATGTGCTTAGTCAACAATCTGATATTTCCAGAACCTCGTATTACTAGTTCTGGCACATTCTGGGAGATTGCACCTTTTGTGTAGTGTGAAATTTTTACTTAGGAATTTGTTTATTAGAAAATACAGATACAGATGCAGCTTTCAGTTTCCATTTTTAAAAAATCCCAATAGTTCACAACAAAATTATATTAAAATGTGTTTTGAATTGTCAGTACACTGGAAATTCACTGGATCACAACAGCAAAATCAATCCATATGGTACCTTGGTAGAAAGTAAATGGGGAAAATGACACCAGTACAGTGATGGGATTCAATATTTTTAACTACCACTTCTGCGGGTGTGGCTTGGTGGGTGTGGCAGGGGAAGGATACTGTAAAACATCTAGTCAGAGGTAGTATTTGCTGGTTCTCTGAACTTTTCAAAATTTCCGCTACCGGTTCTCCAGAACTGGTCAGAACCTGCTGAATACCACCACTGCACCAGTACTATTATCAGAAACTTAAGACAAGAGTACTAATATTATTTATTATAATCTTAAACATTTTGTTCTTTTTTTCCACTATAATTGTGACCACTGGATTGGATTCAATTGTAGTTTAGTAGAGTAGATTCTCTAGTTGGGTTCATACACTGCACCATGCTGTAATACTATTTGTTTGGTTTTGCCTTCCATGCTGTACAGTCCCAAGAGCCAGGGTGGTGCAGTGATTAGAATGCAGCATGACAGGCTAATTCTGTCAACTGCCAGCTTTTCATTCAATAATAAATCCAGGTATCCAAGTAATGATTTTCTCCTCTAGCCTCCAAAAAGATTTTTTAAACTTCAATAAATCTCACTATCTAAATGACTTGAATTGTTTTAACATTTTGAGCATAATTGGTTTCCTTTGTAGTAAAAGCTATTAACAGAAAGATTTTCTCCAGGATGAATGTTCCCATTCTAGTCCTTCAAGTCTTCCAGTCTACATTCAGTACAATAGTCTCCAACTTATGACTGTTCATTTAATTATGGTTTGAAGTTATGACAGCCTTGGAAAAAGTGCTTAACTATCTGAACTCGCTCTTACAACCAATCCACACTCCTGTAGTGATGTGATCACAATTGGGACACTTGAAATTTACAATCAGTTGCAGTCACATGATCATGATTTGCAACTTTTGGATAACAAAATACTTCTATTTGAATTCACTTAACAACTATGTGATTTGTTTGATGACTATAGTGACTCATACTGACTATGGTAAAAATGGTTGCAAAATTCTGTCCAGTCACATGATAATAACCACACCAAGTAAGGGCCAAAATCTTAGTCCCAACTGTGGTCATGGATGGAGACATATTTGTAAAACACATTTGTATATATATTTTATTTAATGCATTTAAATTCAATTTTTTCTAAGAAGGGGGTCCAAAGATTCCATCAGATTCTCAAAGGGATCCATCTCTCAAAAATGTATTATTCTATAAAATCCATGGGCACCAGTTTCTTCCAGACTCTGATAAAATTCTAATTTGCTCAGTTTCAGCAAAGTCCTTGCAATGGTGTTTTACGGTAACTAAATCCTAAACAGTTTGTTTAGTTAATTCATATTTTAACTCAACACATTTGACAAGGTTTCATGACTTTTTCCCACATCAATTCCTATCAAAAAAAATTTAAGTTCCACGTTTCTCTCTCTCTCTTTATGTTCTGGGTGAAGAATGGAGGCTAGGCCAGAGTGATTTCTAACAGCTCTTTATTCAATACTGCCTGTGAGGCAACTGACAGAGCTCCTTTTATAGGAAACTGATCAGCCAACAACCAATCGGGGGAACTTCAACCAACAACTATACATTCATTATATACAATACATAACACTCTCGCTAGGGCATATTAAGATATTCAAGCCTGGAAAATTCAAGTCACCTTGGGATCCTTTGTGACTCAAGTTATCTGCATTCTCCCATGAAAGAAAATTGCTTTGCAAACATATTTAAACAAGTTGCCTGAACTCTAGATGATTGAAATTCCATTATAAAGCAAAGACAGGTCTATCATCTACCCAAAACTATTTCAAATCTTTATATGCTCATTCAAAAGGACTCCAACCTATATCAAATCTCAGGATAAGCAAGCTGCCTGGGCTTTCAAAATACCTGATGAACTTATCTCTTTCTCTAAACTATCTTGTAAAGGAGTATGCCAGCTTCTTTACAGATATGTCAATAAAAGAAACTGTCATGCCCTTGGTAGAGTTGGACTCTGAGGGAGAGGAAGAACAGCCGACAGGGAGTGGAGGTGTGCTTCAAGAGTTTGTGGAAGAGGCTGGAGAAGGGCTGAGGCCAGCTGGGCAGTCAGAGGAAGAACCAGGCCCATCCTCTCTGCATCCTAGGACACGCAGGGAGGAAAGGAGAAGGCAACAACTTGGCTTGTGAGAGAGGAAGCGGCAATGATCCTCCTCACTGATTGCAGCTGGGGAGAATAGCATACAAGAGAGACGGTTAAAACAGTGTTGCCAGAAGCAAAGCGTGTTTTATTTTGTTCTGAAGTTATCTTGGTCGGTGTCCTTCCAACAAACTGTGCTGTTATCTCCTTGAATTTGGTAAATACTTCTCCTGTTTTGTTGTGGAAATTTCATCATTGTAGTTTGTTTGGTTTTTTTATTTCACCTCTATCTGCTCATTAAATTCGGCCTGTACTGCTTTTTTTTGAAGACTATTTTTGAGAAAGTTTTATCTCCAACTGAGTATTAAGCCCATGTCACACAGCACCAACGGATGGAAGGAGGATGTAAAACGGAGAGAAACACTTGCCATCCGTTGGTTAACGCGATGCATCCTTTCTGTACTCACTGCATCCATTTTTCATACTCTCTATCCATCCAGCATACGTTTACTGACATTTTATCTGCTCAAAAAGTTTTGAGCTGCACAAAACTTTTTGAGCGGATAAAGTATCCAACGCGTTCGTTCTACATCCGCTATGCATATGGGGAACATCCGTTATACATCCTTCGTCATCGGTTACGCGTCCGCTATATCCGCTAGGCATCTGCTGCGCATCCACGCAACTCGCATCCGCTCCAGCAGAAAACGGACACAGGGAGAAAGCGAAACGGATGCGGAATGGACACGTAGCATTAGTAGCACGGACATAGAAAGGATGAAAGCGGACGCAGCTCGCATACAAAGCATTAAAACGGAAAAAGCGTTCGTATAGGGGACGTATCTTGGATATTTAGGATGTCTGCAGGATGTCTAGAGGATGCAAAAGGACACCTAGCGGAAAACCTATATTTCCTATAAAAAGGGGGAGAAATCACCTGGATCTCACTTGCAGTCCAGCAGCTCTGCGGTGCAGACCTCTTCAGCCTTCATCTTGCTCTTTCTCTTCCACAGCATCCAGTCATCTCCACCATGGATCGTCACACACTCCTTTTGGTAGCCGCCATCATTCCACAACAGTGCGAAGGAGCCCCTATGGGATCACCACTGTCACCCGTCATTGCAAATCTGTTCATGGAAGAATTCGAATCCAGAGCCCTGGCTAATGCCACCCACAAACCCAAACTATGGCTAAGATACATTGATGACACATTTGTGATTTGGCCCCATGGAAAAGAAAACCTAAACAATTTCCTAACACACCTATAACAGCACACACTCCAAAATCAAGTTCACCATGGAAATGGAAATAAACAAACAACTACCATTCCTAGATGTACTAATCTACAAAAGAACAGATGGCACACTGGGACATACCGTATACCAGAAGAAAACACACACCAACCGCTACCTCAATGCCCAATCCCACCACCACCCAGCACAGATAGATTCTGTGGCCAAAACACTAATTACCAGAACCAAACGCCTGGCAGACAAGACACATAATAAAGACTGAACTATGCACCCTGACTAAACTATTGACAGCCAACGGCTTCCACAAAAACAAAATCACCAGCTTGATCCACAAAAACACACCAAGACATAACAGAGACCTAGAAGATCAACAGACCTATGGAACAGCTGTCCTGCCCTACATAAGAGGTACTACAGATAAAATCAGTAAGATACTACATAGGCATCACATCAAGACTGCCTTCAAAACAGACAAAAAAATAGCAGCCATCCTCAGAAACCCCAAAGACAAAATTGACCTGGAAAACCAAGGCATATACGAAGTTCCCTGTGCATCATGCCCGGCCACATACATTGGACAGACCAATAGAAGAATAATAGAAGAATACCCGCCTGGATGAACACAAAAATGCAGTAAAAAAGCTGGAACACACTTCCTCACTAGTCCAACACATTAAAACCACAGGTCACAACATCAACTTCAATGGCACTAAAACCCTAGCCACTATAGAAAACCCCAGCCACAGAATCATCAGAGAAGCCATAGAGATTGAAAAAAGACCTGAAAGCATGAATAGAAGAGATGATTCCACCAGTCTGTCAATCATTTGGAAGCCTGCACTCTCAAATAGAAAGATCTCCACACCACAAGCCAGGCAAACACCTGGGCAAAAACAGACTCCCTCTGATAGCTCCAACCTAACCCCCCCACCAGGCACCCAGGTGAAACCTGGCTTCCTAATAGATAATAGCCGTCCTTTCACATGAAGCCAAGCTGCACTGAAAGCCTCCAGTGCAGGAGCAGAGTGTTGCCAGCCAATCAAAGCCACAAAACAGACAGAAGAAACCAGAAACACCAATCAAACAAACTCCAAGTCCAATAAACACAGACCAAGACTCCCAACCAATCAGGATGAAGAAAAAAACATCCTGCCACAATATTAGGCTAGCCTCAACTTTAAACCAACGGCTGTAAGACCCTGACCCACATACAAAGTCTATACAGAAGTGTGATGATGGCATATGAGATTCTGCTGAAACGTTGCTACAACTTTAAAAGCACTACAATGACATGGGATAATACCCGAAGGAAGCTGAACAGCACACATGTAAGTACCCACGAAAACTTAAAAAAACAAATATATATATATATATATACACACACACACACACACACGTAATTTCTTAAGGATATAGTGTGTATTTTAAGAATGTACCAAGCAGAATTCAATTGGAAGTTATGTGTTATATTGAATGCTATAATCTTAAAGGTATAAATTGAAGTTTAAGCCCATGTCACAATGCACCAACAGATGGAAAGAGGATGTAAAACAGAGAGAAACACTTGCCATCCGTTGGTTAACACGATGCTTCCGTTCTGTACTCACTGCCTCCGTTTTTCATCCTCTCTATCCGTCCAGCATCCGTCGACTGAGATTCCATCCGCTCAAAATGTTTTGACCTGCTCAAAACTTTTTGAGCGGAAAATGTATCCAACGCGTCCATTCTGCATCCGCAATACATACGGGGAACATCCGTTCTACATCCGTCATCATCCGTTATGCATCTGCTATATCCGCTAGGCATCCGCTGCGCATCTGCGCAACTCGCATCCGCTCCAACAGAAAACGGACACAGGGAGGAAGCGAAATCGACGCAGAACGGACACAAAGCATTAGTAGCATGGACGGAAAAGGATGAAAGCGGATGCAGCTCGCATACAAAGCATTTAAAATGGAAAAAACGTTCGCAGAGGGGACCTATCTCGGATATTTAGGATGTCTGCAGGATGTCTAGAGGATGCAAAAGGACACCTAGCGGAAAACCTATATTTCCTATAAAAAGGGGGAGGAACTCACCTGCATCTCACTTTCAGTCCAGCAGCCCTGCTGTGCAGACCTCTTCAGACTTCATCTGGCTATTGCTTTTCCACAGCATCCAGTCATCTCCACCATGGATCATCACACACTCCTTTTGGTAGCCACCATCGTTCTACAACAGTGCGAAGCCATCTACAGGCTCTTTCATCTGTTCTACGTGAAGAAATTGAGGCGGCCAAGAAGTGTCTGGGTCCGAAGATGGATCAACAGAAGAGCAGAGTACGGACTGTACAACAAGCTGATGGTGGAGCTGAGGAACAAAGACCCTCATGCATTCCAGAACTTCATGAGGATGCCTCCAGCCATGTTTGACGAAGTTGTGGAGCGGCTGAGACCCAGGTTGACCAAGCAGAGCACCAACTTCCGGCCCAGCCTGGACTCAAGGTGGCACTGACTCTGCTCCACCTGGCCTCAGGGACCATGTACAGGAGCATGCAGTACAGCTGGAGGGTGCCACACAACACCATCAGCATTGTGGTCAGAGAAGTGGTGCAGGCCATCATCGAAGAATACCTGGAGGAGCTCCTCCAGTGCCCCTCCACTGAAGAAGGCTGGAAGAAAGTTGCAGAGCAGTGGTATCAGAAGTGGAACTTCCCCCACACCGTTGGAGCCATAGATGGCAAGCACGTGGCCTGCAAAGCGCCAGCCAAGTCGGGGTCCACTTATTTCAACTACAAGGGCTTCTTCAGCATCATCCTCTTCGCCATGGTCGATGCTGACTACAAGTTAATGTACATCGATGCTTCAGGCAACGGCTCATCTTCAGATGCCCAGGTATACAATGCCAGTAACCTCAAGGAGGGGCTGGAAAGCAACCTCATCATGGGCTTCCCAGATCCAGACCCCCTGCCCTATGACACATAAGATGTGCCCTACTTCATCGTGGGGGATGATGCCTTCTCCCTCAGAACCTACCTCATGAAGCCCTACACCTCCAGATTCCTCACCCGTGAAGAGAGGATCTTCAACTACAGGCTGTCCAGGGCAAGGCGGGTGGTGGAGAATGCCTTTGGCATCCTGGCCAACAGGTTCCAGGTACTTCTTACCACCATGCAGCATCGCCCAGAGACCGTGAGGAGGATCGTGGAAGCTTGCAGCATCCTGCACAATCTCATGCGCACCCGCTACCCAGTGTTGCAGAATAGGCTCGTGGACCTCCAACAAGGCAATGGGGACATGGAGCCTGGAGAATGGAGGCAAGGGCGAAACCTGATAGACACTCAGGATGTGCAAGGCCCCAACAGAGCTTCACGTGAAGGGAAGAAGCAGCGCAACCTACTGAGACGCTGGTGCAACTCCCCAGCTGGAGCAGTGGAGTGGCAAGACAGGATGGTAGATGCTTAATGGATGCTTCCTTCAGCCTGTCTCTTTACACTGATGAGACTGTGCCATATATGTTGAGTGGTCCTACAATGAACAGGGCATTTAATAAAGAGTTGTTTTTATGTTGAAATGTGTGGATCAATGATTACATTGTTATTGGTAATAAAGGGCCAAAGGTGTGGCACCTGGGAGGGTGGGCCATACAGTCCCACTGTGCTTGCACTGGAGGCTTATCTATCCCACAGCTATTACCCATCCCACAGCTATTACCCATCCCAAAGGTATCCCTGCCCATCCCACAGCTATTACCCATCCCACAGGTATCCCTGCCCATCCCACTGCTATCCTTACCCATCCCACAAGCATGCAAAGGCTTAAACCATTTCTAAAAGTTTCCACCAAGACTTTATTTAATAAAATAAATGAAGCAAGTGTGTGAAGCAAAGATAATCTTTGTTAATAACAAGCTGTAAAAGCAAAATGACCCAAGTCAAGTGTCCAAAGCAAAGATAAAGTCAACAGGTAGCCACCCAGTCTCTGGCACTTTTCTTAGTCACTCTGAGGCGTGTCCAGTCTCAGGGGTGAAGGGTCCAGTTGCTGTGGAGGTGGCTGCTGCTGGAGTGCTGGTCTGAGGCGTCATTGGGGTGCCTGGCCCTGAGAGGACAACAGGGGATGGTGTGTGGAGGAAGCTCTCAGAGAGCTGGCTCAGTCCTGTGAGGTTGAGAGCCCCTTCCTCCAGGACATGGGGTGTCAGCCCCAATACTGATGACAGATGTTCTGAGGCCGGGCTTGGCTGTGGGGTGGAGGAAGGAGCAGTGTAGTGGGGATGTCTGGTCTGTAGCTGAGCGAGGTGAGGCGTGGGTGGCATCGGTGGCGTGGGTGGCTTCGGTGGCATCAGTGACGTATGATGTACCTGTGCCTGGACTGGGAAGGGCTGCCTGTGCTGCTGGACCTCCTGATAGCCGTAGCCTTGGTAGGTGAGGGCCTGTGGAAAGCCTTGGAAGGGTAGTGACATCATCTGGGTGGAGGAGCAGGCCTGGACTGGGTGGGAGCAGGTTCAGCTGGGTCTGGAGGGTTGTGAAGAAGACCGGTAATCCTGTCCTTTACCATCTGGTACTGTGATTCCGACATGTTCATGAGGGTATGGTTGACGTAGATGAGGAAGGGCGTGCGGTTGGAGGATGGGACGTCGGTGTGTACCAGCTGAGAGCGGAGATATATGCTGCTTCTGATTGTGTCCCTGATCTCCAGCAGGACAGTGTGGCTCTGCCCCTCCGGTCTGCCTCTCTGCCTTTCTGTGGAGGTGGAGCTGGGGGTGGATGTTGGTTGGCCTGTGGTGGAAGTGCCCTCTCCTTGCTCCCACTGCGTCAGGGGGTCCTCCACGCGCTCCACCACGGGTAGTGCAACTGTCGGGGTGTTCTCCGTCGTGGCACGCTCCACAGATACCTGCCTGGACACAGGAACTGACTCTTGGCCAGAAGAGGACTGGCTCTCAGCGGGCTGCCTGAGAGAGAGGATTGTGAGAGGGGCTGCTCCTTGGTGGCGGATCTCACCCTCCAAGAAGCTGCACTTGGCCATCACATAGGTCTCTCGGTCTGTCAGCTTGACCGCAGCCTGGCCAGATTTCTTGAGGTGCAGCTTCCCATATCAGGTGTGCATGTGCTTCCACCAGCTGAGGAGCACCTCCGAAGTGTAGCCCAGGCTCTCCGCCTTCTCTCTCCAAGCAGCCTGCTTCCTTTTGGTGTCTCAATAGAGCCTGTGTCCCTTCTGCCATAGATACTCGTTCTCCCTCAGCCATTCCAGCACCTCATCCTCATGTTCCTCTTCAATGGAGTATTGCCTCCTCTCCCGTTCATGCGTATGCCTCTTCCTCCCTCTGGCAGGGCTATATGGGCCCTCATCAGAGGGGCTTCGAGGTTGTAGGGGCTGCTCCTCCACACCAGCAGTAGCAGCAGCAGCAGCAGCAGCAACAATAGTAACAGTAGCTTCGCTGTGTTCCCCTGGAAGATGTGCCATCCACTCCCATCCACTAGGCTTTCATGGAGCATCCGCTTTCCATCCTGGCTATGTCCTCCCTCTGTCTATTCCTTTCCGTTGTTGTCCGCTCTGGTTATGCAAATTCGGGGCACTTTTGAGAGCGGATAACAACGGATGGAACATTTTCTCGTCCACTGTGTCCTTTTTACAAATGTTTTGCATCCGTCGGCCAATGTGACAGACCCTTTAAATAAAAACTGAATGGATAAAATCAAAAGATATAAAGGTGTCATACTCCAATTAGTAACTACAGGGGATAATTTGTGTAATGAGAAAAGATAATATAAAATTGAAACAGGACAGACAAAAGTACAAATATAATGATTTGAACTGAGATATGAGATAATTAAAAATAGAGTAAATTAAAGGAGGGGAAAATCTATGTAGACAACATTAAACAGTAATAAGACATGGAACAGAACACAAAGATGAACATGAAATTGAGTGTGTGTCTGTATGAAGAAGTGACAACCCATGATCATGCTACTCTCAAAAAAATATGTTTTATTTGTATTATGTTTTTCCTTTTTTGAAAACCCAAATAAAATTTATATTTAAAAAAAAAAAAGAATAGGACAAAGTCATCCAGCTGACTTCCATTCCAAAGGAAGAAATAAATAAAACTCGTGGCCCCCTAGTTTCTATTCCAGTAACTTAAATATTACCTTGAATATTATCAATGGCATTGATATTGATTAGAACGGGTGATTAACATGTATATCTCATCTCAGTCTACTCAAAGTAAGAGGGTTTATCTTCCTCACATGACAGCTTTAGGATACCTAAAGATTTGCATACAATATATATATTATATTAAAAGTACATACACAAGCACAATTAAATAAGCCCAAATCGAAATAATTAAGGGTGGAATAAATCCCTGGAGCTTGCTACTGTTGACAGGTATATTAGCAGTGGCATGATTATTTTAAATAAGCAAATTGTGAAGAATTCAAGCTTAAATGGTATTAGAACACTGTGTACAGATTGCAAAAAAATTCATGTTCTTACCTCCACCTGTTAAAAAAAAAAAAAGAGTCACAGTACTGTCAATACAAATTGATTTATGAGCAGATCACTGCTGAAACAATTGGGTAATTGCTTTGTTCTCTATCAGTCACAGATCAAGTCTCACTGCTCAATCACTCTGGTGCTTTCAGTTCTCTGACAGGTTAACCATCCATCAAAGTATATGATATGATAAGCTATGTTTCATGATTTTTGTTCAAACTGTTGTGTCCCCCCAAAAGCATCATTTCTGTTTTCATCTAAATGATTGTCCCAAAGCTGCTGGTGTTCAAAAGGCAACTGGATTCTCTTCTTGTTGTTGTTGTAGCTTTTTCTTCTTGAAAATGATTTACTTCTTGCCTAGGAAAATTCAAGGAAATCTCATCCATGGAAATCATCCAATTAATTAATTAATTAATCATCCAATTAATTTTCAAGGAAAAAAGTACCTTGAAAAGCACCTTTGGGACAACCACTACCTGGATGATTGTGGATCTCCATAAACAACTGACTGATCCAATAAATGTAAAAACTGCACATACATATAGAAGTTTCCGATATAAATCTGTGCTACAACATTAACCAAAACTAGCATTTCAAAAAGCTTTATAAGACCTGATTCAGTATTCATTGTTGTTGTTTGAGGTGGCCGATTGTTTATGGTTAAACTGCAATATCTTTTATATTTTTTCTCCCTAATCATTCAGTAAGTGCAGTAATTTCTCCATTTTTTCCCTAACCAGAAATATCCCACAGGTGAAGACTATAAATTCAACCAGAATAGTAAGCTAATTCCAAATGAAAATTACTCAACAAAACCAATTCAATTAAGCTTACCAGAAGGCTATTATCATACTTTACATTCCCTGCTGTCATGGCCAAATGACCAGCAAAACTCCTCAAATTGGGAAACAACACATATCCAAGGACTGAAATGCTTGCACAACAAAAATAGATGAAACATATAGCAACACAAAATGCACTCTTGTGTGACTTATACATTTCTGAAGAAATTCTAGTAACTGTAGATGGATCTCAGGAAAGACAGAATGGAAATAGATTGTATGAACTGGACTTTGGCTTTTTTTTGATGGATGCTAAGCTCTTTCAGATTACTTATTTCATTTATTCATGCCAGAATTTCTTCAAGAAAAGGAACAACGACGTAGTTTCCAGGCACTAAATTGAACCAAACTTGATGCACCCTTACCTTCAGGCACTGAGAAGGCAACCTGGTACCTTCTAAATATTTTGGACATCTCCATAATTCCTACTTTATAACTGTCCATGTTGATTGAGATTTGTGGTTTATTGCTTTTTATTGTTTTATACTGGAGGTTTTTTTAATCTTTGTAAGCTGTCCAGTCACTGAGAGTGAGCTGGGTGGCCAAATAAATGTTCTTAAATGAATAAATATTTTTGAACTTTCCAGAGGTGTTGGACTTTAATCAGCATGGCCAACATATCTGAATATTTTCAATGGGAAAACCTGGTTTGCCCATTTTCTTATTCACCCTTTTCAAGCTTCCCATTCACAGATCAAACCATGGTTATTGACAGAATAGCTTTTTAATGCCCAGCAAATACATTTTTAAAAGGCATTCTTTTACAAAATAGAAAGCAATATAAACTGCAAAAACAAACCAAAAAAAATGTCAAAAGCAAGCTCTCCATTAATTATCTTAGCAGAAATAGGTTTGGTGATAAAAGAAAATGCTTTGTTCCCAACAGATGCTGATCTTTTCTTCCATGCTCTACTATTGATACCAAAACTTTCCAAAGGAGCATCCTCTTTCCATGAATGGGACAACATCCAAGAACAAAGCCAGATCTATGTTATTTATTTATACAGATTTTTTCTTCATGGCAATCCTAATCTTATCCCAGTTTGATCCACCAGAAAGTTTACTTCTAATACAAGGAGGTGTATCTTACTCTCCAAGTCATAAGTGTTTCTCACTGAATGTAAATTCAATTTCTTATTATAACTAACCGAGGAAAATAGCATTTAAATATCACTTGATCTGTCCCATTTGTATCATGTGGATCCAACAAATTAAATAATAAAACATACCCAAAGGAATGCTAATGCGACTTCTGATGGGGCTTGTCACTTAAAAAATAAAAGCAGTAGTGGATCACAATATATTCCAGCATCCTACAGTATTCTCCATAGCCAGGCCAGTGTTTCTGAAAGACACAAAATCAATAGATTTTATCCATCTCCAACCAATGAGCCAAAAGGCACAAATTCACACTACGTTCTGCTGGCTATCCAAAAGTACAAAAGCACCTGACAAATCCAAAAATATCAACAATTCACAATCTTTCAGAGCTAAGGAAATGGCACTTCCAGGCACAGGAATAGATATAGAATGGTCCAAACTGTAGTTTTTCCCTCTTGAATAATGTTTTTTAATCCAGCCCATGCTTAGATAACTTGTCCAAGAGTGAAGTCATGATGATATGTGATACAGCAACTTTGCTGAATTTGTGAGTACCCTACCTAGACTTCCGGGAGGAAAGATGGAACACAAATCTACATAAAAAAGTTTGAAGCAAGCTCAATATTATTTTTATTTATTTATTTAGATTTTTTTATCCCATTTATTATTTTTATAAAGAACTCAAGGTGGCAAGCATACACACACATACACACACATAATCCTTCCTTCTCCAATTTTTCCCACAACAACCCTGTGAAGTGGATTGGGCTGAGAGAAAATGACTAGCTCAAAGTCACTCTTTAGCACTATACCAAACTGGCTGAATATTATTACTGTGTAAGTCCTAAAAGCTTCATGTATTCAGCCTTAATATCAAACTAAGATGCAACACACATACCTAAATGGACAGAATCTATTCAAGCACATTTCTTTCAAAGATGAAGAAAAAAACAGCATTGGAAAGAAGATGAGATGAGCACAAGTGCAAGGAATTGTACCCTGACACTACAGTTCTCTTCAGTGCTAAATGCCATAGCTATACAGTGTTGAAGAAGATGGTGAATTATGATTCAGCCTGGTGGGAATGCTACCGATTTCTCACCCTTGGAATAAAAAAAGTCTATGTTCATTGGCAGATAAACCAGGCTGGTTGTCAGATTTCTTACAGATCCTGTGCACATCCTCTCTGACAACAATGCCTGAAATCCAAATAATTATGATCAATAGAAGGTAAGAGAAATTACTGGAACAAAGATAACAGCCTTTCATTTTATCATAGCAAGCACCTTTGCTTCTAAAGTGTTTTCAGCTATTTAAACATTTTATAGACTAAAAATAAATATCCTGAAAAGTACCAAACTGCTTTTTTAAAAAAGCTGCTATATCCTTTAATCCTAATACATTTCATGAGCAATATTTCCAACTAAATTAACTTAACAGGTTTGAAATCAGATATATCTTTATTGTATACAAGTAAATTTTATGATGTTCTCTTGGGTCCCATTCAGTTACTTCAAGAGCTGTATCATCTATCCTGGTTGCTATTGATTATTACTATATTTGATGTTTATCAGACATTTTTCCAAAGATATCTAAACAGATATTCGTGATCTTCTAAAGCCAAGTTTATCTGTATAAATATATATCTATAAGCCCATTTTAGGAGCAAGGTAGGGAATGACTCAAGGTTGTAGAGAAGATCTCATTGCTGAGTGGGTATTTAAAACTGGAATTTCCTTAACCTAGTCAAGCACTTTTTAGTAATTTTCAAACCTAGTGGCTAGATTCAGATAAAACAAGATGCCAAACAAAGTAAACCACATTGTGATTTTAGAACATGTGTGAACCAGATCAAAGAGAGACAAGAAAAAAATTATCTGTATTAAGCAGCACATTTCAAACTCTGATTGGATTAAGAAAGGGTGTTGTTCCTGTTATCTATGGCATTCCACCATATTCACATGTTAATATTTCTTTCATTCTTTAGGGCAAAAAATGATAATCCATATCACTTGTCTAAGAAGTTTATAGTCTAAATAAGACCTTTATCAAACCAGATGAAGCCAAAACTTTGTTTTCTTCATTCAAGTAAAAGTAAGTTTGAAGCGTTCTTCAGAAGATAACAAAACCCAAGGCATTTTCCACTGTGATTTAACTATTAACATCCTGGCCCACCACATTTGTTGTTATTTACATTTGAGAGTCACAATGCAATTAATGACTCTGCAATGATGTCCAAATGCCTTCTCCTACAAAGGCATGTCTGTCTTTTGATGCATTCATATGCTAAATGCCTTAGCAGAAATGAACTATTGTTCCTTTTTGGCCTGCCTTCATCTGCACTCAGGCTAGTCTATTTAAATGACAACATTCAAAAGGTTAACCAAACCACCCAAGTGCCTTTCAAAAAAAGAGAGAGAGAAGAGGAGAAAGAGAAAAAAGAGGAGGAAATACTAATATAGTAAAAGTAATAAAAAAGCAAAGTAAATTGTAGCCGGATAAATGCCAAATAAAAATTAAGAGGAAAAACTTAAGAATTTGTTTTTTGTTTATTACTTAGAAAAAACAGGACATAACTAAAGAGTGGAGAGATGTTTGGGATTAGATCTACAATTGTTCAAAATCTTTTTCCAAGAATTATACATTCTTACCAATTCTTTGCAAATAAATAAATATAGAACTTATCATGTCTCCCGCTTAGGTGGGGGGTTGGACTAGATGATCTACAAGGTCCCTTCTAAGTCTGATTATCTGTTACGTATCATGCTTTTTATGATGTTACTAGGAAGGATTAAAAATATGTCCTAGAAAAAGGCATGTTTTAAACCATTGAAACATTGAATGGAATCTGGAAAAAAAGCAGCAAAATTTACACAGATATTTAAATTAAAATGCGGTTCACTGTAATTTGCAGCGATCTTATCAGCATTCTGCTAAATTTGTTACAATAATCCATTTCTAAGGGAAAACTCATGAAAAAAAATTGTGTTCTATGTTATATGTCCTGCATGTTGAGAGGATTCAATCTTATATACTCTTGTTTTGATAATAGGAGTAAAAGAAAAACTATTTACTACACTTACACCCAAAAAACCCTAGGATCTAGATCAGTGATGGCTAACCTTTTCGGCACCGAGTGCCCAAAGTACATGTGCACCCCCAAAATACAATATATGCATGCATCCTGTGGCCCCCCTGCACATGCGTGGCAGAGACCTGAAGACCAGGTGGCTGGCAGGAGGCATGCACACATATGCAGCAGAGCTGAGCTGACAGCTTGTGTGCCACAGAGAGGGCTCTATGTGCCACTTCTGGCATGCGTGCCATAGGTTCGCCGTCACAGATCTAGATCAAGCACATGGAAAACACATTTTGTGACCATTTGTTTTTTTCTGAAATTCAAAATATGCTATTTCCTATTTTTTTTTACCTTATCCAAAAGAGCCCAGGGCCGGAATTAAATTAAGTAACTTCACATGTACTGTATTGACATCTGACTTCTCAAAAGTTTTTTCTTCTGTGAAACAGGCTTTCCTTTACATTGTCATTATTTTGTCAAAATTTTATTTTGAATTGATGATGAGGATGGTAGTACTATGGTGGTGGTGAAGTGTCTTTGTGTCAGTGTTGATTCCTGGAGATGTCTGGACTAATACCTGTACTTTTCTTGGTGAGGTTTCTTTGGAAGTAGTTTGCCTGGTGAAAGATCACCCCAGCTGGCTTTGTGCCTAAGGTAAGACTAGAACTCACAATCTAGTACTAGCCTGATATCTTAATCACTGCACCATACTGCTCTCAATGAAGTCTTTGAGCTAACTTTATCAAGTACTAGTTCTATACCTGAGCTTGGCAATGAAACTATGAGATCGGGCTTAGTTTTGGGGGAGGAAAATAAGTGGGGGGGGGGAATTGTGCCTCTGCCTACCAGCTTCCATCAGTATTCATTTGGCTAGTGTCCCGTCAGTGTGTGAGAGTTGAGGGCTGTTGGGAAACTAAAATATGGAAACTGAAACAGTATTTCCTGTGTGAGCAAGGACAGCAAGGAACCTGGGCATGGCTTAACTCAGCTGCTCTGTACTAAAGCTGGTTATTGCTGTGAAACTGAAACTGAAACTCCTCTCCTCTACTTGTGTTTTGCATTTGCAACAGATTTCTTTTCAGGTGGAGAGGGGGAGTAGAACTCTTTAGCATCAGAGCATGTTAATCATAATATATGATTGTCCATTCGAAAAATCCTTTCTTAGTGAGGACCTAGAAGCCAAGAGGAACATAACATGCCAAATTTCAAGTTTGTAGGCTTCACGGTTCTGGAAATTTTGTAATGATGCATGAGTAGTATTTCGCTATATAGAGAGAGATAGATTGGAAGTAGCAGGAACATCTGAAAATGTTTCCAAACTGAGCAAGATTAATGAAAGGCGTTTATTCAGATTCTCTTCCATTGGGATTTGAGGGAAGCATGAGAAGCCAGTGAGGTTTCCAACTGTTGGAAAGGTGACTATACAATGAAAAGACTACATATTAACACACACACCTTGGGCACATCTCTACTAAGACAGGCCAAAAGCACCACTTCCCACTGATCATGTGAAGAACTTTTCCATCGATTGAATTAGTCTTGATTTCAGTTGCACTTAGACAGATTATGTGTCTTTTAGAATTTAGAAGATACTATTAACATAGCCCAAGTGATCCACACTATCCTATTCTTTGGATTAGAGGGTGAGGACTTGTATTTAGAATTTACAAACTGCCCTTCCTCCAGGACAAAGCAGTACTTCTGATTTTCGAGATCCATAGTCCTGAATGGACTTGAATCTAGATCTCACCAGATGTATTACACATTATATACTATAGTGGCACTTTTTTCATTTCTGTATTTTATGTAAAAAATTTGAAAATCTACACATATGCTTACCAATCAGGTATGGTAGAATTTTTCACCTCAGATTCTGGAAGGATGGAACTTAACAGGTTTAGCTGCAAGTTACTGAACAATAAGGAAGCAGTACACCAATGGTATGTCTCAGGCTTATTTTATGCTATCAAATAGTTTAGGCTAAGATACACAGACAGACTTATCCCATTTTTATCCTTGCAACATCTCTTTAAAGTGTTTAAGCAAGCTACACTGAAGCAGTAATCTGAGTTCTTTCTATGCATATAGAAGTCTTCTACCCGGTGCAGTCCAAGTGAAGCATTTATGGGATATTACAGACATCAGCAACAGGACAAAAGTAATAATCTGGTCTCTATCTCTTCAATTCAAAACAGTGAATGAAGGCTGAAACTTGCCTGGCATGCTATGGTTCGTATGGTTTACTACTGAATAAATGGCAATTAGCTGGCACTATGCAACCTGTTAAACTAACCTTGGCTCATAAGAGATCCTGGTTTGGGTTCACATAACATGAAAAGCCAAAACCAAATTAGATTATAGTATAGTGTAACATAATGCATGATCCAGGACAATTACTGCGAAATAATCAAACAAGACCATCTGCAGTGAATATATTCCAAGAAGTTTAGACAGTTACATATATGCATGTACATATTTAATCTAAAAACTATAAGCCGAAATCAGATGCCTTTAAAAATACTGATGTTATCTTCTGGAACAGCTGAGTCACAGTACAATGCTTGGCTGATTGACTTTTCCTAGCTATCCAAACTATTTACAATACGTCATCAAGTTGGTTTTGCTCTTTTTCTACTAAGAAGGTTCCACTTATTCTTCGACTTGTGTGTTTTACTTCTAGTTTCACTGATTTGTAGTTTTTTCCATCTTGTGAGTCCAATTTCACTCAATATTATAATGGTACTTTCTGAATATGTTTGGGGAGGAGGGAATGGAAAGGGAGGAAGAAAAAGGGAGAATTTGTTGCGTATGTGTAAATTAAACTCAAACAAATTTGGCTTATCCCCAAAAAGTGAAGTTGTGTCAGAAATTAGTACATTAGACCCTAAAGAAATTCCTGGGCCATAAACAAGACTGGAAAATAAGAAAAATATTCCATTGGAACATAGCAGTAATTTCTGCATAGTTGTTGACAGGATTCAAACTCAACTTGAGGAAAACTTTATTTCATAGCTAAGAGAATTCTGAATGGAATGAAGCTGAAATATTTCCTAGAAAATAAGCCCACTGAACCCAGTGCAGTATTAAGACTGCACCAACTCTAGAAAAGGGAGTGAACTGGAACCACACTTTCTTGGAATACCTAGGAAAGAAACATTTTTAAACAAATGTGCACTTTTAAAAGTACCAATTGGAAAATGATCTCATGGGACAGGACTATGTACATTGTAAAACAGTGTTATCATCAGAACAACAAAAAAAATTGTATCCCGACTTCTGGTTTGAGTCTCTTCACTGACAGACCGAAATCGCGATCGTGCACTGTTTCGATCCGTGTTCGCCGCTGGAGCGCCTCGAGCCAGCTGGTTTTGGGACTAGGCCACCCTGTAGAGGTGAAGAGGGGGGAGATTGCCAGCAGGATTGAGGAGAGCCGCATCTCTCTTCCTCAGCTGGCCATTACTCCCCTTCCTGAAGGCGGTTGCAGCAGTGGTCAGAAATGGCCACCTCAAAGAACTCAACTGGAAAAGAATGTGCAGGAGTAAAATAAGAAGAGAAAGTTTGGGTTGACTGGGTTAAACCGCAAAAGCAACAACGTAAGGTACCCTGGAATTTAAAATATAAAAAATTAACATTGTTCTCAAAGAATATTTTGAAGCAGTGAAGGAGAGAGGGAAGGGAAAGGTTTTTTTTTTCTTTCCTTCCTTATACTGACAGCTAAGAGACGTCAGCAAGAAATTGAAAAAAAAATCCACTTCGACACCAATTGGCATTTAAGCTGAAAATAAAATGTCAAAGGGACAATAAAGATTTCTGGATACTTAAAAGCTTTTAAAAGCAGGAAAGGAGAGAAAAAGAATAAAAGGGCAGGATCTGGAAAAATGGAGGAGACTGCCTGGAATTAAAAAGAATTTACAGTGAAATCTCAACAAGATTCCTAAAAGATACATTTGAACTAAAACCTGGTAACAAAATAATAGAACTCCAGGAAGAGAAAGTGGAAAAAAGAAGCAAGAAGAAACATTCTTTGGATTACTTGGATTACTTGGTGATCTTTGGATTTTTGGTTCTTGCATTTAAATGACTAAAATCAATTGGGTGGTTGTTTAAAAGTGTTTAAAATGGCACCACTTTTAGAAGAACTGAAAATGGAACTTAAAAAGTACAAAGAAGATGCACAAGGGAGAGGTTCTTTTGACTTCGTATTTCAACTCTTAGAAATGCAGATCTGGAACTATGAGAAACAACAAGAAACGTTTGCAGAACAAGAAGATTGGGACAAAGAAGAAGCCATCTTTAATGATCAAGTAATTTTATGTGGGGGGAAAAAAGGAAAGGGGGGAAAGAGAATGAAAAGTTTAAGATTTGAAAAAACAACCAAAAAAGAAGAATAGTTTGAAAAATAAGTATAATATTAGAAAGCAACAGAAGAGGGGATTACAGAAGAGAGAATTAGAAGTAGAGAGACAAGGAGGTAAAAAGGGAAGGGAGAAGAAGAGGGGGAAGAAGGAAAAGAAGTTATAAAGAACAGAAACAAGATATAGAGAAACAGAGAAAAGAATTGAAAGTATAAACCTGTTTAGAGACAGATTTAATTGTAAAAGGGATTCTGCAAAGGTGCATAAGATAGTATTGTTGTATTACAAATAGAAATAATTTTAGAAAATATGATTAAAATGATGGATAATATATTTATCATAATCTAGTGGAATGTTTAATAAATAAATGAAATAAAGTGAATGAGAGAATTAAATTTGGAAAATATGGGAACATTTGAACTATTATTCATGAAGATGTTAAGATTTTAATGAATATTAATGATAGAATTGAATTGGAATGGAATGAGTGCTTTATTTACATATATATACATATATATAAAACCTTGTTTTAAGAATATAGTGTATATTTTAAGAATGTACGAAGCAGAATTCGATTGGAAGTTATGTATTATATTGAATGTTATAATCTTAAAGTTATACATTGAAGCTTAAATAAGAGTTGAATGGATAAAATTAAAAGATATAAAGGTGTCGTACTCCAATTAGTAACTACAGGGGAAAATTTGTTTAATGAGAAAAGATAATATGAAATTGAAACAGAACAGACAAAAGTATAAATATAATGATTTGAATTGAGATGAGATAATCAAAATAAAGTCAAGAAAATTAAAAGAGCGGAAAAACTATGTACAAAATGTAAAACAGGAATAAGATATGGAATAGAACACAAAAATGAGCATGAAATTGAGTTTGTGTCTGTATGAAGAAGTGATAACCTGGGACCATGCTATTTTCAAAAAAAGATGTTTTATTTGTATTATGTTTTTTTCTTTGTGAAAACCCAAATAAAATTTTCAAAAAAAAATTATATCCCCAGCACGATCAGTACCATATACCGGACATTAGGAATATAAAAATAGAACATTTTGCTCGTGGTGGGCTGCAACCAATTTAACAAGTTTTGTGAGTGCACAAAAGAACCTGTGCGAACCAGCAGTAGTCCACTACTGCATTTTGCATATAAATATTCTACCATAAAGTAGAGGAAATTTCACCCATCCATCCCGGTAACTACTTTGCCCTTTTCCAATTAGTTTGCTAACAAGAATCAAATTACTCAGCAACACAGAATTCATTATCTGAAGTAGAAGATAACCCTCCCCTTCCAGAGGAATCAAATCTTTTGAGTTTGTTGGGTAGAGCTGCTTTACACATCACTCCTGTCAACTAACTCTGTTGTGTGTCGGTTCATTCACATACCCTGCTTGTATGAAGCTGTCTTACTAAATATTTGTAAAGAACATGTCTTCACGAGATTGCCTATCTCTTGTTGCCAATCTGCTGCTGAGGCAGCTTGAATTAAGTCTAAGGAAAGATGTACGACGGGGGTGTTTTCTCTCATGATGTGACACAAGATCTGTTGTGTGGACATTCTAGAATGCATAGAGAAGGAACCTTCAAAGGTGGCAACATGCAGGGTTCCAATCAATACAAGACTCCTCCTATGAGATTCCTGAGCTCTGTACTTCCTTGGCCATTATTTTTGTGGCTGGGAGAGAGATCAGACATTTTTAATTGTGCAATCTATTTTTTCCTAATATTGGAGAGGGTAGTGGAGAAGGCAATATCGATCTCATGGTACACCAAACTAAAGACTTTGGAGGACTCATGCAGTAGCTGTCTTCTCAATTATAAATGCTTATTTTCATTAAGTTACTTCTAGTCTTCAAAAGGATGGAAATCATATACAGGCAGTCTTCATTTAGTGACTGTCTTATTTAGTGACCATTTGCAGTTACAACAATGACAAAACTGCAGTTCTTGCATTTATGATCTTCAAAGGTATATAAAGCAAAGGAATGCTGAAATAAGATCATAAGCAGAGCTGTAGTTTCACCTACAAATTCACCTGCTTTGTTTAATGACCAAGATGCTGGTTCCAATTGTGATCACTAAAAAGATAGATAGGTAGGTAAGTAGGTAGGTAGGTAGATAGATAGATAGATAGATAGATAGATAGATAGATAGATAGATAGATAGATA
>BLBF01000017.1:724659-780528 GCA_015471245.1 Laticauda colubrina | reverse complement strand
AATAATAATAATAATAATAATAATAATAATAATAATAATAATAATAATAATAATAATAATAATAATAATAATAATAATAATAATAATGCATATAGACAGACCTAAAGGCATACATGCGCACAACCAGCTTGAAGGAAGGTCAGCCTGAGTTGTGTTTTTGGGAGGGAGAAAGCTCCACCACAAAGTGGAACTTCTGAGTAACATAGGATCCGAATCCACCGTAGAACTTACCTCTTCGCAAAGTCATATCACAGCCTTGCCCGAGAATTGCATTTGTTTTATTTGTTTGATTTGTCAATCGCTTACAAGATAATAGATATAAGTAGGTATATGCATAGTTATGAATACACGAAATGGGTACATATAAGAAAAAAAAATAAAAGAAACAATAGGACAGGGATGGTAGTAGGCAGGTTGGTGCCCTTATGCACGCCCCTTAAATGTGCGCCCTTTTATTTTGGATTAAACCTCACTGAGACTTGGAGTAGAAGTAGACACGAGGAGGGTAAGGCACCACATGGGCAAAAGGTTATATATAATATGCACAAAGAAAGGAGCAGCACGAACCCAGCCCTCGAAGTATGAATTACATTTGGAGGTTGAAGATTTGAGATTTCAAATGAACACTGCGCATCCAGGGTCTTCAAAGCGGTTTTTGCTAACAAAAATATTAAGCACAGCGTACTTGGGACTTTTAATTGATTACTTAGAATTCCCACTCCCAGGGGTTATTGCACATCTTTTTATTCCCTGATAATAGGTGTGTGTGGGGGGGGTGTGTGTGATGCAATTGTTATTAATTTTCATGTTTGAAACCGGGGGACAGGAACATTTTTAAATGCACAGAGCCACCACCGGCTTGCGAACCCACTTTGCCACGTGCTTTCTAAAAAATGTTTGCGGAATGCATCCGCCTGTATAATTCACGGTGGAAGTAAAACCGAACCGTCCTATTGAAATGAATGAATGAGAACTTCTCCCCGGGGTTTTGCGCAGGGCTTCAACCCAGGGGCAAAATGACTGCACTTCCTCTTGTCTTTCTCTCGGGTCCCACTCAAATGCCCTGGAAGAAACCGTAAGCCACCATCTTGGTGAAGTACGCTTGAGTTTCCTTTTTTTATTTTTTATCTTTTTTGGGGGTGGGGTGGGGGAAGATTGAACGTCCCCTCTCCTAACTCTGGTCACCAAGCCTGGGTCCGTCATGTTGCCCTCCCGCAAGTGGCACACAGCAGTGACATCCTGGAGAGCTTGGAGCCCAAGCCTCGTGCCAACGGGGTCCCCCAACACCACGCAAGGTCGCCCTTCAGAGCAGGGTGGTCTCCTTCAACACGGAAAGAGAGCAGAGTAGATCAGCCGCGGGATTTTGTAGGCGTATATTTTGGATCACTAGGAAGTCCTTCATCCACGAGGAGGACCGGGGTGGGGGGAGGCGTTTGACAACTACCGCCCTTTCATTCGGGGAACTCTTCTTTCCTGAAAATGGCGGGGTTCTCATCCCCCCCCTCCCCTCCCCCCCCCAAAAAAAAAGAAAGAAAGAAAGAGGGGGGGAAATGAAAAATTCAACACTCGGCTGTCTCGATCCTGGTGCTCTGGCGAAACCGGGGGCGGCAATATGCTTTTCGTTGGGAGGTGGGGTGGGGTGGGGAGAAGAGAAGCACCCGGAGCCCGTCTTCCAACCCCTATTCTGCCCCAACATGCCTGTGTGTGGCCTAGCCTCATTCATCCTTCGCCTGGCGAATGAGCCCTCTCCATTTTTAAAGAAATTCTGCCTGATCGGGGAAGGGAAAGGCAAAAAAAAAAAAAAAAAAAAAGAGGAAAGACCACTTGGGCTTCCCCCAACTCTTCGCTCCTTTCCCCCTAAAAAGAGAGAGAGAGAGAGAGAGAGAGAGAGAGAGCGCGAAAAGAAAAGAAAAGGGAAAAAAAAAAAAAAAAAAAAAAGCGAGCGAGCCCTTGTCCTCATTTGCATTTTGCATTAAAATTTAGCCCTGCGTCTGTCTGTTCAGCTCAGCGAAGGGGGAAGGACTTGAAGCCTATGGGATGGCTTTTACGGCTCGCTCGCCGCCTTTCCCCCCCCCCCCCTCCCCCTCCCCCCCCCCCCCCCCCCCCCCCCCTCCCCGGGCTCTCTCTTTCTCTCGCATTCTCTCTTGGCGCTTTGATCTCTGCTTAACAACAGTAACGTCACACGGGGACTCATACAGGAGAGTTTTGTTGGAAGTTAGAAAGTTTTGCAGCCTCCAGAGGGCTGTAGCAGTAGCAGCGGCAGCAGCAGCAGACGCCGCCGCCGCCGCCACCACCACCACCACCACAGCCGCGAGCAGCATCTGAGGGACTCTCGCCCGGGGGGGGGGGGGGCGGGAGAGAGAGAGAGAGAGAGAGAGGAGAGAAGCGCCAGAACCGACTGACTCAGCCCTTGGAGTCCGCAGAAGAGGAAGAGGAAGAGGAAGAAGAGGAGCGGCGGCGTTGGTGGAGGCGGCAGCGGCAGCGGCGGCAGAAGAAGCCATGGAACATCAGCTGCTCTGCTGTGAAGTCGAGACCATCCGGAGAGCCTATCAAGATGCCAACCTCCTCAATGACAGGGTCTTGCAGACTATGCTGAAAGCGGAGGAGACCTGTTCGCCCTCCGTCTCCTACTTCAAGTGCGTGCAAAAGGAGATCTTACCATATATGAGGAAAATAGTGGCCACTTGGATGTTGGAGGTAAACGCGCTTCGCATTTAAAAAAAAAAAAAAAAAAAAAGTTTCGGGCTTTCTAGAAAATAAAAAGCCAGCCCTTGTGTCTTAGGCGTCCTTTCCTTCCTTGTCTCTTCCAACCCCGGGCCCCGCTTCCTGCACCCGAAAACATCGTTTGCACCGAGAGGTCTCCGTCGCCCCCCTCCCAGCGGGTCGGGCTTGTCCTCCTCGGGCTGCACGGATTCGGGCGAGAGATCGCGGCATGCCGGTCGCGCGTCCTGTCAGCCCGATTCAGAGCTTTCGGGGAACCCCTTGGAACAGGAATCCGGGCCAAAAGCCGGGGGTGCCCGCGAGTTAAGTTTTGGAAGTTTCCGAAGTCGCCCTCCCCCAACGCACACACCCCTCTTGTTAGGTCGATGGATTCCCAAGGCGGTGTCGTTAGAGCCCGCGAACCCAGAATATCGCCCCCGGGTTCTTCGGTGGCCCCTCAAGCTGGCCCATGCATTTGATGGGGATTTTATTTTAAATTAATATCCGTGGACACGTATGCAAGTGCTCCTGGTGCCAGTATTATGCGCCATCTTTGTTCTTTTATTGCAAAGGCCAAGTGTTATTTAATAATTAGAAAGGGGGAAAAGCTCGGCGGAGAAAAGTGGGGTCCCCGCGGGGCCAGCGGGCCAAGATCTTGGCTTGCAAATCTCGGGGAGCTGCTGGTTGAAACTTTCCTTTGTTCAGAGCAGAGGGGTGGTTTTTGTCTCTTCCTTTCCCTCCCCCCCCCCCTTGGAAGACATGCTTTTGCTACAGAAACTTGTCGGCAAGGTCGCCCGGTAAAAAATAGTATGGGTTTCGTGTTTTCCCCTCGAGACATATTTCAAAGGGTTCCTACCAGGATCAGGACGGACTGGGCGACATTTTCAGCCTTTTCCCGAAGTTCTAGGTGCTTGCGATCTATTTTTAATTAATTTTTGAAACCCTGGGTGCGAGCAAATGTCGCACGTTGCTTCTCCAGAAAGGAAAGAGAAGAGGAATGGGGGGCTCTTGGAGTTTGACTTCGGGGAGGCTTTTTTGGAAGATCCCCCTTTTCTGTCACAACGGGGATCGGTAAAGGATCCCCTCGGGGGTGTTTTCAGCCCATTTGCGGGGCTCTGCTGATTTTTTAAATATTTTTAAATATTTTTTGAAAAGATGACGTCTGGAGAAAATGCTTGCAGCTGCCTCTCGACGCCACCTTTGTGTCTCGAGGAAAGGGGGGGGGGATCAGCCACACTCAAGCCAAATGGAACCAATAGGGGGCACCAAGGCAAATGCCCCCCAACATTTTGAAGCCCACATTGCTTCTTTGAGGTTACCTGTAGGTAAATCTTGGGGTCTCGGACATCTATTTTGGTCTTTTCCTCCAAATGCCCCACTGCATTTCGGAAAAGCACATTTTCTTCTCTTGCGACTTTCTCTTTCACTTCTACACATTACAGATTTCATAGTTTTTTTCTTTTTTCTTTTTATTAACGAAATAAAGGATGCTGATTTATTTGTGGATTATTTTCTTTTATTTTGCTTTCTGCCCCACCCCTCCCCAAATATATTTGTTGTCAGAAAGAAAAGAAACCAGCTTAATTCAGGGAGTAAAAGCTTTCTAGCATGTCTCTTTTTTTTTCCCCATTTGCCCCCTTCCTTACAGGTTTGTGAGGAACAGAAATGTGAAGAAGAAGTTTTCCCCTTGGCAATGAATTATTTGGACCGATACCTCTCTTTTGAACCCATCAAGAAAAGCCGCTTGCAACTACTCGGAGCTACTTGTATGTTTGTGGCTTCAAAAATGAAGGAAACTATTCCTCTAACAGCAGAAAAACTGTGTATTTACACTGATAACTCCATTAGACCTAATGAATTACTGGTAATTTCCTGTTTTTTATTGCATTGGGGGAGCAATAAATTATACGGGAGGAACTATTTTTAAAAAAAAAAACTAATTTCATTCTCCCGGATGATACTTTTTGTTTAAGATAATGTGGTTTTCCCATACAATTATTTCATACTTTAAATGTGCAAACTATTAGACTTCCTGATAAAATAGAATATATACAGTGTTCTCCCTATTTTTGAATGGAAGCTGAATTGCAGTGTTTTAACCGCACTAGAGAAAGACAAGTCCCATTGAACTCAACCACATTTATCCTCAAGTAAATGCATCAGAATCAAACCACCCAACCAGGCATTTTTCGGGGGAAGGGAGAAACCAGTAGATGCATTTAGTCTTGGGATATTTGTCAACCTCTGGGCAGCTGCAGCCCACATGGTGCAGTAGATTAATTGAATGAAAATTTCCTAATATGTTAAATCCTTATTCACTCTAGGAAAAATACAGTAACAAGATAGGGGGATAAAATGAGTGGCTGGCGCCCTCTTGTGTTAATTTGAACAATTTGCGTGGTTAATGCACAATAGTTCAAAACAGCTGGGTGATGATAGAGCTTGGAAATGGTGGGGGAAGGGAACAGAATTATGTAATTTTCATCTCGAACGGCGCCCATCTTGCCTATTTATGTTCTTCTCCAGTAGCACAATTGTTGCTGCTAAATTTGGCCAGGGTTCAATTTCTGTTAGATGAAGCAGAAGGCTTAAAACGGAAGTGATGTAGAACAGGGTGAGAAGAGCACAAAACAACTTGTGTGCCTAACTATTGATAAACAGATAACTTCATAACCACATATTTTTTTTTCTTGTTCCTTCTCTTCTGTTCATCCCAACCCAGCAAATGGAACTGCTTCTGGTGAATAAGCTGAAATGGAATCTGGCTGCCACGACTCCTCATGATTTTATTGAACATTTTCTAAATAAAATGCCTGTGGCTGAGGACAGCAAGCAGATCATCCGTAAACACGCCCAGACTTTTGTGGCTCTCTGTGCAACAGGTATGAGCCTTGCACTCTCCGAAGGCGTGTTATGTTTCTATGTGCCCCAGCAAATGCACCCGCTTCCCTTTTCCACTGTCCAGAATTCTTACAGGGGCACACTATAAAATGGGTGGCAGTAGCTCAGCAAAGCTAATGCTTGCAAAGAACATGAGCTTGCTCCCAGAACCTGGATTACTTTGCTAAAGGTGAGTTGGCCTCTGCAAGTGGCGTTTCTGGGATGGCTTCGAGGTTGAAATTGGTACTTTGAGATCTGTAGTATCAAGAGTAGGACTTTGCCAGCTCAGCTAGCAAGAATGGGTAAATGGCTGCAAGGTCATTAGGCTCTTAGGACTTGAAAGCTGTTGCATTAATGTTTAAAAAGAATTTAGAGTTCCAAACACATGTCAAGTTTTCCCCTGGAACCTCAGATTTCATTTTTGTTCTTTCCCAGTCTATGTCTTTCCCAACTGAATTCTTTATAACTCTGTTTCTCCTTTCTGGGAGAAACAAGAAGAGGGGACTGTAAAAGGTTCCTGGCTAAGGGTTGAGTTTGACCACGTGCTTGGCTGCAGCCATGTGCACTTAAAGCCTCAGGAGGAGCTAGAGACACTGACTAAGCTCCAGGATTTCACAGAGAGGCCTGGTGTTGGGTTTCAAGGGCAATCTGTGTGTCTGCGCATGCTTGCATTCTCAAACTCCTCCAAACTTTGCCTGCTGTTGTTTCATTTCCTTGATTGCTGCTGCCACACCCATTCAAACAAGCAGGAGCATGGGGTCAGAAATGCAGCCTTGCATTCCCGTTGTCCAGGTAGTCTAGCTGCTTTTTTTTTTTTACAAAAAAGTGGGATAGGCCAGAGAAGAGAAAATGCCAAATCAGAGTAATTAGGAAGAACAAGACAATATGGACACATGGTCCTTCAAATGCTTATAAGGTTGATTAAAAAGGATATTGTACAACCTGAATTGGAGTCTTCTAGGTATGAAACTGAATTGGAGTCTTCTAGGTATGCTGGCTGGGAGGTTGCAGTTACAACATACCTAAGAGGTCCAGTTGAATGTTTTTAAGTCACCCATACCAGGGTTGCGTAGATTGATTTGCATGTATCTGACTCATCTGATTCCAGATGGGCACAAGAAAATAAAGATTTATCTAAGATTGAAAACCTGAAAGGCATATACATTCCAAGGGTCAAGTTGATGCCAGAGGTGACACTCAGCAGTGTTTGTGATATGGCACCTGAAATGGAATTGGTGGAAAGATCCAAGAAAAATAGCAAACCTTTAAAAAATATGCAGTTTTAAATGGCTTCTCCATTGCAGTCTGGTGTGGAAAGCTGGCCACAGAAAATATGTAAACATTAGGTATTTTTCAAGCTTACTTTTCTTCTAAGCCTAGCTACCGAAGAGAGACAGCAGTTTAGCGTTTTCTGGAAAATGGGTTCTTTGCCAAGCTCCTAAAACCCTTAGAACATTTTAGAATAGTTCTAACAAATAACAATCATTTAATTTTTTTAAGTAAAATGGTTGTTGTTTTTTTAATCAGCCTCCTTTGCCGCCACGGTGTTAGTTTAATAGACTCTTTCTTTCAAGCCTTTTCTTTGGGGTATGGGGATGTTTAACCTGGATTGTGGCGCTGGCAGAAAGAGTCCCACAATGATGAAAACAAGAATAGTTCAAAGGTTGGAGGCTTGCAAAGGGCCAAGTACTTTGATCTGCTGTCAGCGTTGTTATGTTTCTCTTTAGAAGGCAGGTCTTGAGGCCTATCTTAAACATTGTTCTAAATGGCCATACGTAGAACCGGAAAATGAATTGATGAATGCAAACCTTGTCTAGAAACGTTTTACACAAGCTTAAAGGAAGTGTGGAGGTCAACAAGGGAGCCCCCAACCCCAAGGAAGTCAGTGTGAATTTTGCCAAAGTCAACATTAGTTAATAGGGTTTTATCTTAGCAAATTTATCCTTAGCAGTCATTAGATTAATTGCGGATGCCTAGATTAAGATGTGGATGTTTGTCTTTCTGTTGCACACTGAGGACTTTCTATGTCCGTGTTGTGTTGCCTGCCCTTTTGCCAAGTTTTCATCTGGATTAATTACAAACTTTTTCAGTTGCAACTAATGGAAGTTTTATTGAAAGTTCATTGTTGGAATTACCTATTTGCCTGACCAGTGCTTCTTTAAAGGACAGATATGTAAGGTAGAGAGGTCCCCTGGAAAAAGATCTAACCCAACATCTCTCAAGTTTTAATACTGGAAGAAAATAGCTTACACAAAGTTGGAGATAGGGGAAGAGAGAAAGAGATTGAAGATTAGGGTGAGTGTGGCTTTCTCTTAGATACAGAGAAGATTTTTCTAAAAGTAAAAACGATGAAAAGAATTTTGTCTCCTCTTTCCATTATATCCCTGGCCCAAATGTATTATTTTGCAGTGTTTTTGTTTTGTATATGTTTTTAACTAAAGATAATATTTTCTGCTTATATGAGAATTGGGCTGCAAAAAAGAGGAGGGAGGGAGTCCTGAGTTGCTTCACTTAAAACGAATAAAGACTTGCGGATCAGAACAGGAATATAATAAAAGAGTAAAAGCGATGCTGAGGCCATTGCTAAGGAGAAGCTCTTGCACATAAAAGCCAAATGATTAATAGAAATACGTATCAGTCATGACCATTTTTCATTGTGCTCATCTGGTTGCCTAGGCATAATCAAGATAATTACTATTAATTATTACTATTGCTGTTATTAATATCCCCCCCTCCCCAACAAAAGTCATTTTATTTTGAAACCTGGATTGCCCTGGTTGTTCCATTCTCAAGGTTTTTAAAAATTTAAAGTCTCAAGGTATGTGACCAGTTGGAACTTGTTGAATCTTGCAGCGGGTGATTTATGTTCAGAGTTTTGATTTGGCTCAATGAAAAGATTTTCATTCATAGCCCCCGGCTCTCCAGACAGATGGAATTGCTGCTCCATTGAAAAAGGAAAAGGGGGTGACTTGCCTTGTTAGGAATTTTTTTTAAAAGCGCCACAGTGCCTAGATGCCTGCTTTGTCTTCCCTTCAGGGTGGCTGGCATTCTTCTCCCTCCGCCACCCCTCCTTTTTTTTTTTTTTTTTTTTAACCACACTGAAGTTGTTTATTCTTTTTGGATGAAGTCTCAGATAGGCTGCTGGGGATGTGTGCTTCAATTGAGGGGGCCTCTTCCCCATTGTAGCTATGTCAGGTCTAATTCATCTCACCGAAGCCCCCTTGTTCTGGAGCGTTCAATAGTGCAAGATGAGGCGATGAAGGCTGACAATGATGCCACGCTCTTCACTTGCGGGCATCCAATTACAGCCAAGAGGGGCCCCCTGATTAATATGCTGAAATTAGTGGTCTCTGCCACAAATAATTCCTTGTTGGGTCGCAACAAAAAAAAGTCTGTCCATGCGGCTTGTTATGGGAACATGGGGTGGTTATGAGGACAGACACAAACTGGTCATTTAAACTTCATTAACACTTTTCCCATCTTGGAAAGAAAGAGTGGGACCAGGAATTCATGTTCTCATTTATTGCCATCTTGAAAGGGAGTTTTTTTTTTTTTTAAATGGATTCCCAAAAGTCCCTGTGAGTCCATCTAAATATGATCGATGATAGATCTGGCTTTTAAATACAGAATTCTTTTTACTCAAAGGGGAAAAATACTACTAACAATCCTTCATAAATGGGGAAATGATGTTTGATGAATCAAATGTCTTTTGTAATTTCTTCAATAAGCAGTCATTATTCAAATGCTTGTAATAAATAAAATTGGAACTCTGTCTCTTAACAAAGTCTACACAATGCACGCACAGTAGCAGTTCAGACCTCTCCAAAATAAGAACCTCAAACATTAAACAGTATTTCACAAATATTATGTATTGTCTGTGTATACTGCCTGTATATGAATAATGGGACTTGTAAAGCATCAGAGTGGAAAAATTGCCTGAAGGAATCTTTGCATACCTTGTAGGCTACTGTCTTGGAAGCCACAACTGGTTCAGAAGGCCACATTTATTGTTCCCAGAAGTAATGCCATGTCAATATCACTACTTTATGAACTGCAGTAGTCTCCGAGAGGCTTCCAGATTCAATTCAATATGCTGGTTACCACAAAAATCACCCATCAAGGCATAGGGACATGGGTTTTTTTGGAGGCATCCATCTAATTACCTTTGTCCTATAAAGATCTATCAGGATGAATAGGTGTGCTTTTGATCACAGGATGGACTACCTCTGGTGGGTGGTCAGCCTATCCTGTGAAACCGCATCAACTTCCCCTTCCCATACACAATTTGAATGTCCCCACCCTTGCAGAATAAATGGCTCTTTTCCTAGGACCAGGATATTAAATGAACCTTTTTTGCAAAAGTTCAGAAAATATGATTGGCCTTTGATGTAAATTATGTCTGTTTGCATATTTTTTGTTTGCTTGAATTTAAATTGATATTAATTGCCCAGAGTAACAGTCTTGGATTGGGCAGGCAAACAAATTGATTAAATAAACTTAGTATGTAATTTGACACCTTCAGGATGTGCAATTGCATGTTACGTTTGTAAATATTACTACATTATGAATTGCCTTTGCTCTTCAGGGAAAGGACCGATATGAATTACAGATTGACTCTCGGTCAAAATGTTAATTTGGAATTGTTGCTTTTCTTGAGTGGCATAAAATTAATTCCCACCACTGATCAAATAGATCTGAAAGCCAGCTGGTTGACTGGACCATTCAGGTTTCTCTCTCTCTTCCCCCTCCCTCCGCCCCCCACACATATGTAAATGAATGAAATGGAAAATCCTCAATTTACCTAATGAATAGGTAAATTGGAGGTGGAATGTTAGAAGAAGTCTCATTGTAGATTTACCATTTTGGCTCTGTCCACTTAAGAAGAATAATTACTATGATGCAATGTGATAAAATTTAAGTGACATGCTATTTCAAAAGTCATAAAATGTTATATATCAAAACTATTCCACACACAGCTCTTCAGATCATTTATTTGGAGGATTCTCAGCAGCATAGAGAGCTGCATTGAAATAATTAAGGAACGGTCCAGGTACAGGCTGCTAAGAATATTTATTAAGCTGATGATGATAGATAGCATATATTAATTAGATATTAAATTAATATCTTACCTCTTAGCCCTGGTCAGATGTGTGAATCGGATCCTCCTTAGAAGGAATTTTAGCCTAAAAGTGCAAATGATTACTTTTGTTGTTGTAAGAAGGAATAACATTTTTGATGGCAGTTACAGGCCAATCAAATCAGGAGTGGTTTTATACCAAGACCTACAGCAATGCAGCCTGGAAATTAGCCCAGGTTCTTGTCAGCAGGGTGTCACATCAGAATGTAACAGATTATCTGCCAATTTGTGGGACCCCCTTCACAAAGTAACATCATCCCTATTGCCAATGCTAGCAAGCAGTTGCTGATAAGAGAAAACCGTGAAACAAAGCCTTTGCAAAAGGAAATGTTTAAACATATATATTTACTTACAGATTTGAGGGTATTGTAATTTGATGGGTGTGTCTGACTTTTTCTAAGAGGTGACTAAGATGTGATGAGGATACCTCATCACCTACCAACAGGATATGTTGGATGCAAGAATAAGATGTGTTGCATAGCTCTCACAAAGAAAAGTATGTTAGGTGAGAAGACTGTCAAATATAGGCTGCAGAATACCACACAACCACTGGGTGGCAGCAGCAGTTTATTTACTGCCATCTAGTGTTACAGATTTATTTATTTTTGTTATTCATATCTGTTAGTCCTAACATAAAATGCTTTGTCATTGATAGACACAATTAACTTAAGTTCCTCTTAATTCTTGGTTGATTTACTTGGGATTACTTATAGGGCACCAGAAATAATCCAGAGAAATATTCTAGGAATAACAATATACATAAATGCCTGTGAATATTGGAATAGGGTCTTCTGTGTTTTGTCACAGGCTGCACCTTTAAATTGTCTACCATTTCAATGTTACCTTATACACAATGGTTTATACGATAATGTCTTTTTTTTTGTTTTCCAACAGATGTTAAATTTATTTCAAACCCACCTTCCATGATTGCAGCTGGTAGTGTGGTAGCAGCAGTGCAAGGTCTTCACCTTGGAAACACTAATTCTTTTCTCTCTTATCAATGTCTCACACCTTTCCTATCAAAAGTTATCAAATGTGATCCGGTAAGTGATTCTTGATCCTCAAGTGAATCTGTTTTTCTGTCACTGAATTCTAATCTGTATTTTAATTGATTACTATATACCTCCACATGGTGTTTGTTCTATTTTTGATTTCCAATTCTGAAAAGGCTGAAAGGTTGCTTTATTTATTTAATAATTCACTCATTTATTCATTCATTCAGTTTGTATGGCTGCTCATCTCAGCAATTAACTCCGGGAGGCAAACTATTTTAAAATAAATTAAAAATAAATTTCCATTATAAATACAAAAATAAAAAAAGCAGTCAAGGAGAATGCTTCATAGCAAATCACCTTGTCTTCTGCAGTGTTTTTCAAATACATTAATAAAGATATATTGTGTGGACTAAAAACACCACTAGTCTAAATTTAAGCACCAAGAAAGACAAAAGGGAACTCTTAACTCAAAGTCTACATTGGTTTGGTTTAAAGGTAATTGCATTGCAAAAGAAAGTAGCATTTAAAATAGGAGGAACATAGCTATTGCAATGAGCAAACTTAATAGTATTTTTAATTCTATGTAATTTACGGTGAAGATTTCTCTCTACTGCTAAGTGGTTAAAAGGGAGACCCTCTTCCTAAGGGTATTCTAATTATATAATTGGTTTACTGCTTGAGAGTTTCTACAGAAAGTAATTCTGAATTACTCCTTCCTTAACCTCCCTCTATTAAAATGCCCCAAAATATATGTCTCATAATTTTGTGAAAACCTGGATGGTCCTTTTCTTGCTTCCCCTGCCCCAAAACTTCCTGGAGATGCTCATCAGTAACTGATGAGCAAGAAACTTTTCTTGAATGAATGGGCAGGAAAGGCGTCTACAAGGGAGACCTAAAGTCAATGATCCATGCTATCATGGTGTGTTAAGACAGAGTTTAGCTTAGTTTTGGAACAATATGAAAACACAGTAAATAGATGCTAGAAATAAGTTCTTGTGAGGTCTCTAAATGCCAACAATGCACCAAATAAAATAAGCATTATGGTTTTGCATCCAAATCTTGACACAGCTAGAACCATCCTAAAATATTTTTTCTATCCAGCTAGTTTGTATAGCAGTTGTCCCAAAGTGTCTTTCTTAGTAGCAGTAACAGCATTTTTAAATAAAAATACAGTATATATTATTGAAGACCAAGTTTTTAAGATCCTTCTCACAGGACAGCTAGTAATGGCATTATGTGGAGAGAAGATCAACTAAGAAATCCTTACCTATCTCTTTTCCAGGACCTTTCTACTCTGAACAGATTCTGAGGTGCCCGTTGTGTATTTCCCCCAACCTCCTCTCAATTCTCTCATTGAGAATTGTGGACAGAGAACAATCACAGACCTCCCTCCTAAACATACTAAGGGCTCATAAGGAATAATATATTGAGGCATTTTGATGGCCAGCTTTGTTTATTATAATATTTCTCAAACAATTTCTCTTTCACACACATACACCCTTAATTTTTTGACATGGATTGGGGGCAAACTTTTATAAGGATTAGGTACATTTAGTGTTTAAAAAAAAACCAGGAACCACAACTCTCCTAAATTCATCACCTAAGTATGCAGCAAGAGTGGCTAAATAAAGTTTGCTTAGAGCAAAGAGCATGTACAATTCAAAATGCCATTTTTGGACAAGGTTCTGCTGCTTTATAGGCCTTCAACATGCTTCCCAATTGGGACTAAATAGGTTTCAAATAGATGTGTTTAAGTTTAATAGAAATTACATTCCACTGAGAGCAAGGCAATATATTTTGGGGTCATATGTTAAGATTCTTCAGACATACTCATAATTTTCTCTATTTGAAGACTATCCCCTGTCCTCCATAATCTCCATTATAAGAATGAAAAATATTCAGACATGGAAAAAATATGTTTTGGTGCTATTTTTTTGAGTATAGATAATAGTACTAAGAACCAGGGAAGCTGCAAACATACAAGGTGTACCTTATGCAGAATTGCACTTCGTGCCAACCCTAATTAATTTTATTTTTTAATATTAAAAATATTAAATATAGTTATGCAATGGCATAGGTTCTGTCTCGGTGGTCAAATGTATATGTTCAGGATTAGTGAGTCTGTGTTATTGATAATGCTTCTCTTTCCCTCCCTCCCCCCTTTTGCAATAGGCATCCCACCCCACATGGCACTCATATGCATTGCACAGTTTCCGCACTGGATTACGGCAGCCCTGCTAAGAATGTTCTGTCTGAAAGCCTATATGGGTTCAAAATGTTAGGGTGCAATTTAGCCAAAATTGATGAATGTTTATTAAGTTACTCTTATGAAAGTCTTTGCAGGATTTGTGAATTAAAGCAGTTATTTTTGATGATGTCCAGAGCTAGTGCTTAGTATATAGAGGTCTTCACCTGAAACGCTATCAACTGTTCTCAAATTACATATATTTTAATGAAATGGGTTGTTGTTGTTTTTAAAAAAGATATCTTAGACATATTTTAACTGGAAATTTTCTGTGGAAATAAATCTTGGGCAACCTGAAATGTTCAGATAAGAGAGCAGAATTGTTCTAGCAATTCACAAGCAGTTTAGTTTGGTTCTTTCCTTTTCTGGAAAATTAGCAGAAATGATTTACTATATTGATAATAGCACAGTAAGCAACATGATGGCTGCAGGGACCACTGTTACTCCTGGAGTCTGAAATAATGTCTGCTAAAATCCTTTCCAAGATGACTTAAAATGTTTTTCTAGTAAAATATAATGAGAAGCTAGCCTATTGAGAAGTGTTGTGGAGTCATAATGGTGTTACAAAGTTTCAGTAGGATGGTAGAGAGCATCTTGCAGGGGTCTAATTCAGTTTCCGAGCAAGTGACTGTTTTGGGATTGGCCATGCCTACCATATGGCAGCCATTTTGTGAACAACCATGTCATAAATAGAAGCCATTTTGCCCTGACGCATGTTCTCAAAATTCCATCTAGGCTTTTAGCCTCTTATCTTGAATTCAAAAGAAAATCTTATTTAAGCATGCTTCCTTCCTACGTTTGTGTTAGATCCTGTCACATGACATGTTTCTGACCAGGTGTAACAGTGCCTTTCCATTTGACGTGATCAAGGGCAAAGCTACCTTTTCAAAGAGGAGCTTTATCGCTGAGAACAAAGGGCCTCAGTCTATGGATTTCATTCGTCCTGAGGAAGGTGTTTTCCACTTTACCTGGAAAGCTGTGCTGCTCACAGAAGAGCTTTTTTAATTTTAGGCTAGAATGCCATCTTTATTCTTATAAAAAGTGATCACTAAACCCAGTGTTGTTTTATTTCTTAACTACAGTCTAGCCTAAGCACAGGCTAGAACAGCCTTCTCCAACCTGGTTAACCCAGATGTGTTAGATTTCAAGCACCACCAATCCCTTCAGTTATCACAATGCTGTGCAAATCTGCTAATCTAGACCCAAAGCAACAGCAGTTTTCTCAACGTTCAGACATTTTTGGACCCAGCTCATGATAAGTTAGAAGTCATATGACAGGACTTTAAAGGAGCTGTGACCAACAGCACTTCTTGTATTCATAGTAATACTCTATTTTTTTTCTTTTTACCAAAACAATGATAGGATGATCTCATTTGTTTCTTGATGATTTTCTTGCAATTCCTTATTTAGATTAATATAGGATGAATTAGAATTTTTTTTTTAAAAAAAAATGTGAATGTGAGTTAATATAGTTTCTAAAGAATGTGAGTTAAAATAGTCTGTAAAATGTGTGTGTGTCTATTTATTTCTGGCATAACATTTGGGCAGTCTTTATTTTGGTCTTTAACCAGTGTAGTACAATTATCATATAGCTGTGCCATAAAAAGTCTGAGTAAGAACTTCAGAATGTAAAACATGCTGCATTCATCAAGTAATTCCAATTTAACAATTTGAAATATATTTCCAGCTATTATCCAGGATAGATGGCTAAGGGATTTCCTTTTAATTACAAAAAAATATACTATGTTATAGCATCTGATTGGAATTCCTTTATGGTTCATACTTATATTATTAGGACTCCATTTTCCCCATTTTGCTTTTATCTGAGGTAATTAGAAGTCTGATTACCATGGTAAGGTCTCTTGAACTGTCTCCCATCGATTTGGCTTCTCATCTGATCATTAGACCATTTTCACACCTTCAGATAAATGTCAGGCAAAAGTCAGTTTGATCAGGTTTCTGTGTTGTTTATTAATAAATGGGAGTTTGTCAGCCCTCCTCAAACCATAGAACATTTTGTCTATATTCCAAATGGACAATAAATGTTAAAGCTGCCTCTCTTTTTGATGTTTTTCTGTTCTTACCTAAGCATGTACATCTTTTAAACTAGTGAAAGTAACAAACTAATTTGATGGCAACTCAGGGCTGGCTTAAAAAAGCTGTAAGCTTACAAATGCTTAAGTTAAAGTATAATGTTGCTGCTTGAAATCTCTCCTTTCCTGCCACAGTACAGAGGAAGAAGCATGAAAGTACAGCCACTCTTTCTGTACCCCATCCTCAAGTTCTTAAATCAGATATCATGGTGGTGAAGGTGAAGTCTGTTTTATAGCTATCTTACTTTATTTCTTGAGACTTTGGGCAGCTTAGACAAATTAAAAACAAAACTAATTGATAACACAAACACATAATAAAATCATGTAAAAATAATCAGTACACAGAAATGATAATGCAATACAGCAATAGAAGAGCCCTCTGATAAATTTTGATCCCAAAGCTTAGTGAAAGAGTATTATTGTTGCACTATAGCATTAATACAATTTAACAGGAAAAATATTTAACAGAAATCCATGAAAATATGATTGTTTGAAAAAAAAAACAGTTTCTGGTTAGAATGGTATACTCTCATATGTTGCTTTCTTCATTAGCAGAGGCAGGGATTAACAATTTTAATTATAGCAATAATACATATACTGTTTCATAGCGCTTTACAGCCCCCTCTAAGCAGTTTACAGTCAGCATATTGCCCCTCAACAATCTGAGTCCTCATTTTACCAACTCAGAAGGATGGAAGTCAACTTTGAGCCAGTTAGAATCGAACTGCTGGATTTCTGGGAGTCAGCAGTCAGCACAATTAGCCTGTAGTACTGCATTCTAATCACTGCGTCACCATGGCTCTTGTGGTGGCACAGTGGTTATTATATTGCTTATTATATTATTGCCTTAATATAGCTCTGGCTGAACCTAATATATATAAAAGAGAATTCCATAGACATGGCCTCTGAAGTTGCCTCTGCCAGCCAATAATTTGTATTCTGTCATCTGCTTTTATTTCCCCAGATACCCAATACCTTTTCCAGATGTATGCATTAGATATGGCCCTCTATCACCCTTATCCTCCATGTATTCTTATATGTAGAAAAATTCAGTGGCTATTTTGTCTTTTACTTTATGATGGCATGGGAGAAAATAAGTTTCAGTATTAGCTTGCTCTGCTTCCAAGATTCTTTATTGGGTTAAATCCAGATTTAAGCCATAAGTAAAAGGAACAAAGTTTGAAAAAATGATCTTTCTCTCATCCCCAACTCAACCTCCAAAAGAAGATTGGAATTTAACTACGTCACCTTGCTTAAAAATGGTGATTGGGACCAGAATTTCTATAGCTAAGCAAAATGGTAATAAACTGTGATGACTGAACCACTTAGCAGCAGCTGTCCCCAGTTATTGTTTTAAGTGAGACCCACACTAGATAAGCGAGAAGTAATTGCAACTTTCAACCTCCTCCCAACTTCCCATAGACTGTTTGGGACGTTGGCATGGAATCTCACAAATGGCATTCATATCACTGTAGGATGCTATGACATCATAATCATGAGACGAGTGCCTAGCACTTAGGTTATAATCACGGCATTGTAACAGCCAGAAATTACTTGTTTACCTCCCCCATCCCATTGCAAGTTCAGATGATCCTGACAAGGGTTAATTAAATGAGGGTCACCTCTATAGACTGTTACTTTCTTCTTTCTTTGCTCAACCACAGGTAGGAGTGCTTCCTGAAGTGCAGTGGGATAGAAATGAATTTCAGTTTGACTGCTGAGAGCAGAACCAAAAAGGAACAGTTCTTGATAGTGTGTTGAAACTGTAAAAGACACGATGAAAGATAGGACTTGGATACCCTATTATTTATAGTTGGCATCTGGTCCTTAGGTTTGGGATTTTTTTCTTCATTGTCAATCTTAAACAATCTACTGAATTCCAACAGAGAACTTGGGAAGATAACACTTCACACTTGATTAGTCAGGAATGGAACCATGAGAGAAATATGTATCCTGTTTTCCCCAAATGGAATTGCTGAATATGGCGTATAGTTATGGTTGAGGCAACCTCGGAAGTTTCCCAGACTTTGTGAAAGCGAAGTGTGGAAAGGGGGAAGGGAAGAGAGAAGAAAAATATGGTGGAAGTCTTCCCTTTACGCTTTCTTTGGAGATGAAATTTATGGGTATTTAAAGAAAGATATATATGATAAAAAGTGTTATTTCATATAATCGACATCCCTTCTTCATGTCTTTATTGAGAAAAGCCAAGAGCAGAGAAACCATATATGGCATAACAACTTAAAGATATGGGGTGTTTCTTTTTGCTAGTTAAAATACTGAGTCTCCGTCAAGAGGAAATATTACACTAGAGTTTAAATCAGTAAAGGTCAAGGGTTATTTGTTTTCAGTGAGCTGTAACTGATGGTCTGATCTGCTTAGAGGTAGGATTAACCTCCCTCTCTCAGAAGAGCCTTGCAGGGAATTGTAAGCTTGGATTTTTAATCTTATTTTATCCCAATGCTATGTGGTAGAGAAAGTTCTTGTGGCAGTAGAATCAGTGAAAAGCTGGTAGATCACCCAAGAAGCCTCTGAAGGCAGAACTGAAACAGAAAAGAAAGAAAACAGCAGGCAGGTCACCATCTCAGGAAAGCAACATTCATTTTCAGTCATGCACATCCTAACACTTTTGACGGCAATTTATCATGGAAGACTGGGTTCGCCACAAGGGCTAGTGCATGTCATAGGTTAAATCAGAAAAGGCAATCCTAAAAGAAAACTTCAAAGTTCTTAATGCACAGTGTTGAACATGTTGAGACAATGTTTGTTAGAGACAGGAGTAAACAAGATGCTAGGGAAGTTGAGCAAACTCCTGTGGGATTGTTTTTATTTTGTGCATTTAAGGTAACGATTATCGCAGTGGTTGTAACTGAGAAAGGTGTTACATCAGCACACAAGTATACCTGTTAGTGGCAGTTTGCTATGTTTAATTTCTAATTGATAATGTATATTTCTATCAGAGATGCTCCAGATCTGCTGTCGGAACAAGGAAGCAACTCATGCCATCAGATGTATACACTGAAATACATAGATGATTATTTGAGGAAGACGCTTGGTTGTCTTGTTTTGTCCTGTCAGGATTTCCAGAAACCTTAATATATCTTAATATAGATTGAAGGACCTCAATGGAGATATTCTATAGGCCCATTGGTGCTGCTGAATCTCAAAATCCTTAACTTAACAACCCACTTGACCAATAGCAAAAGAAAAAAAAATCACAAATCGCAGTCACACGACTGCAGGATACTTCAAATGGCTGTAAAGATAAGCCAGTTGCCAACCAACAAAATCCATTCATGTGACCATAAACAAGTTGTAGGGAGTTTGGGGGAGGTTGATTATAACTTTGAATGGTTACCAAGTAATAAGTTGTAACTCAAGGACTTCCTCTACCTGCTGGTATCTTCACAATGGCTATTGTCCTATTAATTTTGAATCCAATTTTTTATTCACAAACACTTGGAATAATTTTCTTATTGCTTATAGGTTTGCTGTATTAAAACAGGCAACAGAATGAATTTGGATCTGCAGGAAGCTAGAGTATGATTAGGAATAAATTTCTGAAAGCTGACTGATCAATTGTAGGAAAAAATCTTTTTCTTCTTTTGAAATTATGTTATTAATGTGTCTGATTTAAAATACTTCGTATGTTTTGACTTTAAGATAGAATGGCTTAGATGCATAAAGATCTTGGTATTTTACATTCATTCCTCTTGTGCTCCATCCCAACCTTCCTCTTTTTTGTTTTTTAAAATAAATTTTCTGGAAGCATAAAACCTGTCCATGCTGCTCTCTAATATTTTTTATTTATACCAGAAAAAAACACTACAGATTTTTTTTTCAAAGTTAGGAAGTAACCATTTTGCAATGAAGGCAAGCATTTGTTGTTCCTTTATTTAGAATAGTGGCAAGCAACTGCTAGAGTTGCTTACAAGGTTTGCTGATGAAATAGATTTCTTAACCTTTTCTGTCTTTGGCCTTGAGTCAATGTCTCCAAATCATATATATGGCTGAATTCTTTCTGTGGTTAAATATCATGGATAGACCAAGAAACAGACAGATACATACTATCTTCAACCAATAGGTCCAAAGTTTTTGAAGAAAGATAGTACCAATAACTATTGAAAATGGTCTCCAGTGAAATTGGCCTTTGAGTTAGGAGAATGGAGGTTGGGATTGTTTGATGCCAGAATGAGATTTGCCAATGGAATGAATTCCCCATTCCTCATTAACAGAAGAGAGCAAGGAAAAATCCCACTGTGTAGATGGAAGCCATGGCATTTAACCCTTTGTTTGGAAGAATATGATAGCTCCCCATATTTCTAAAGAAAATGTTATTGTCTTTCCCCTGCCCCTTTCTCTTAAACATCTACAGGATTGTTTACGAGCCTGCCAAGAACAGATTGAATCTCTCCTTGAATCTAGTCTTCGCCAGGCACAACAACACAACGTATCTTCAGAAACAAAGACTGTTGAAGAGGAAGCTGATCTTTCCTGCACACCCACTGATGTTAGAGATGTGAATATTTAAGGAGGACTTCAGTGATTGGATTTACTTGGCTGTTCCAGCAAATGACAAAAGGGCATCTGAGAAGGAATTGGTATCAAGATCTCCCCAGAAAACCTTTTCTCCAGAACTTTTTATACCAGAAGGGAAAATGTTATTCATTCTTTTTTCCTTGCTATTCCTTCCTTCCCTTCAGTTTAGCAGGCAACCTACCCTCCCTAATTCCCAACTGTCTTAAAAAAAGAAAAATAAAGTAGTATCTGCATGATCTCTCTAGGAACTTGTGCTGCATACATATGTGTATGTATGCGTGCATGTATGTTACAGACTAGGCATTACAAGCAACACACGTCACCAGGGGAGTATTAATTTGTTTTTTGCATATTAAAAAGCCAACCATTTTTAAAGTAGAAGAGGGTGTTTTTAGATAGATTGTATGTTTTGGGTTTGTGTGTGCGTTTTCCCTTTTAAAAAGCATAGCTTTAATGCAGTTCTAGGCTTTTCTCTATCTTGCTTGCTTATGCATTTAGTCACTTTATAAGTCATCTGCAAATGTTTATTTTATTCTCTTAGGTTTAGCCTCTTCACCTTATAAATGGTTAATGTAATCTTTACATTAGTATATGTTAGCATACATCATTATTATATGTTAATCTTCTCTGCCTGTGGATTGCCTGTGCATAAGCCTTATAGAGTTCCACCTTAGCATGGCCAGAGAAAGGCATTAACATATGTTCCAACAATAAAGAGAAATCGCAATAGTGACATAATATATTTTTGTAACCTTCCTGTTTTTTATAGTTACCTGTGTATACATAAAACATACTAGTTTTAACCCAAAAGATACACAGCCTACTTATGTCCAGGTTGAATCCACAGCTTATCTCTTAAAAAAAGTTGTAAAACCATTCCATTTCAAAGCACTTTCAGTTCATTAGGTATAGGAAATACTTCCTTTTTTTGTGTGTGTGGGAATTTTTTCTTCAAATGGAATGGTTTGGAAATTATATATATAAATATATATATAAATATATATATATATATAAAGTGCTTGTGTGCAAACTTGGAATTGCAAAGCAAGTGCATTTAACTATGGTGTTGAGGAAAGGTGTTTTTGGTCTTTTTTTTTTTTTCACCTGAAGGTTGTATTCCAGTCAGAGAAATTGCATTCACAAAATTGCCAGGATATCTTCCTAAACTTTTTGATAGAAAAGATATTTAGATAATTTTTTGTGCCAATTCATTTTGTTAATATAAATTTAGGGGCCTAAAAGGTTTACCTATAGAACGCATATTTTGAGAGTGGTCTCTAGATGTTGTACAACTGAAGGCTTTTAAACACTAAAATGTATAATTTATAGTTGAGGCTAAAAAGAATATTTATTACAGAGGATGTTCAGAAAGGCCAGTATAATTTGTAAAATAAATCGCCCCCTTGATTCTAACAAAATAAAAAAATTCTTTTTACCCTCAATATTACGGTTTAAGTTCATATTCCTGAGGATTTAAGATATTTTAAGATAGTTACACATTTGGCCTAGATATTTTCAAAATAGCGTTAACCACGAGAAAGGACCATAGTTAAAACTGTACAATTGGTGTACTTGAAAAAAAAGATCTTAATCCAGTGTATTTCCCCTTCCTTTTTTAAAATTTAGCTACAAATAGAAAATTTGCACATCTTGGCTATGTATCTATTATTGTAGAAGGTAGCTGAAGGGACGTGGACATAGCTGTTGAAGTTGATGCTTGAGGAGAATGTGATGGCAAAATGTATGTGAGAAACTGCCGCTAAGGTGTTGATTGTAAAAAAAAGAAAAAAGGAAAAAAAAAAAAGAAAAGTTTTTAAAAGGAGAAAAAAAAGGAGCAGATGCTCCCACATTTTCTGTTGAGCTGCTATGGATAAATTCCCAGCATGAATTGAAAAAAAAATTAACATTGCTTTTCTGTATCTTTGTCATTGTGTTTTGCTGCTATTTTGTGGTCATTTTTTGTTTATACAATGTCATTATACTGCCATGTTATAGGTTTTAAATTTTCTCATAGAAAATTATACTATTGACATCATTTTTTTTGGTAGATTTTTATGTGATCAATTTTACTTAATGTGATTACTGCTCTATTCCAAAAAAGGTTCCTGTTTCACAATACCTCATACTTCAGTTAACCGTGTTTAGATCAGGTTTTAATGTTCGTTCACAATGCCTCCTAGTTTTACTGCAAACAGAAATGCATTGGACATTATTCTGAATGGGTCTCGGCGATTTGCAACTAATTTGTGCTTATTTTAAAACAGCAAACATTTCAGAAGATTGAGTAATGTCAGGTTCTTTTGTTAATGCGTTTTTATAAAGTGGATTCTTTTTCTGATCTGGGGTTTATTATCATAGTAGTTTTAAGCTGTGTTATTAGCCACATTTGCTATATGAAAGGTGCATTATAATATAACTCTTATATGCCTTTTGATGTTTTCCACCAGAAAGGATTCATCATGCGGTATGATAGGTTATCTTCTGGAATTAAGTATTTTGTGTGTTTAATCTGTTATGATATATTAGGGTTTTTTGTTGATGATGTTAATTATAGCATAATGCTAATTTAAAACAAAAACAGAAAGCAACACCTCTAAATCTCAAGTAAGCCAGCTAACCAAGTTGTACGGTGAAGAATAATCTAGTTGCCTGTATGCTGCTAAACCAAAACAGAATTAGAACTTCATTTTGAGGGCAATTGCAGTTAAGATCCTACCTAAAGACAACAGCCGTGTAATGCTACTAGCAGTCGCAGGACCCAGGAGGACTGGATAGATTCTGTCCACATTTCAGGAACATTTCTTACTGCTTACCTCATAGACACTTCTGTTTGTGGCATCTCTGTGTCTCTGAACCAACCAAGAAAATTGATGAGTTAATGGTTGTTTGTTTTATGACGTGTTTCACTGAGAAGTGGCAGCGTGTACTGCAGATTTTTAAAGTATTGTATGTACTAAAAGGCCAAATGCTGACAAGCAGGTTCACGTGCCAACAGAGATGCTTTATTTGTCACATTGATATAACAATCTATAGAAATCCAAGCAATTCAGAATTGTACTTTTTATATATATATATCTATATATATGTATATTGTACTTATTGTCACCATTGGTCTGAAATGCACAGTCACCAACAGACCTGTAACGTAAGTTTCCAGCAAAAGAGAAAAACCTCCCCTAAAAGACTAGAAATAAATTTGTAAAACCCACTGCTGGTTTTCTGTTTTGTTGTTCAGTATGAACAATCGTCAATGATTTGCTGTGTTCCTTAGATTATTATTTATATTTAGTGTTCAGCATACAATGTATACAATCTGGTGTTCCTTTGGGATGACATTTGGGATATTGAATAAAAGTTGCAGAAAAGATTGACTTAAATTGACTGAAATACAGATCTATTGAGAATATAGGAATACAATGCTTCCCAACCCAACCAGTACAAAGTGTCCACATTAACTTTAATTTGCTACTGGATAAATGTTACTATTCCCAAGTAACATTTATCCAGTAATTTATCTACTAGTCATTTGGAATGCATAAAAGCAAAAAATATACTAAAATGGAGTTCTATGTAATGGAACTGAACTTAAAATACAATTTTTTCTCTTGTGCTCCAACAGAGCTTCCTTTCTGAACAGACCCACATTTTCTTTTTGTTTGTGCTTTTGGATTCAATCTATACAGCTTCTCAATGGAAGTGACAAACCACACATGAGATTTTTTATCTCTATAAATGTACTTTTGGCCCATGCTCAAAAAGGACATGATCTAACAGCACCCAGGAGATCGGGTGAGAGAATGCTCTGACAAAGGCTATTGATGAGCAGAGATCCAAGCCTAGATCGACCTGTCCATACAGATTATAACTGGTTTACTTCCTAATCCAATACTTAACATTTTCTGACAAAGGAGTTGCAGACAAATCTGATCTCAACAACCAACATAGTTTTGAAGTCATCCAATAAGAATACAGCAGAATGTGTCCTTTTCCCATCTTAATGAAAAAGCCAGATAATTCCTTTAAAATTTACAATTCCAAAAGGACCAAAGCACATAACAAATTCAAATGAATTATTTTTTGGCTATAAATTTGGATTGTTATGAATAGGCAGCAGATTAAGATGCATATTGATAAACTATGTTTATATGAAGAGTCATTAGAAATCATGTTTGAGTACATTTTGTTATCTCTACAGAGGCCTTTAAAGTTCAGGCTGCACTTTGTTCATAATTATGTAGTCTTCATGTTGTTTAGAAATTGATGGGAATTCTAAACCAATGGAGGTCATTAGTTATAGAAGTTGACTTGATCTTTAAATCAAAGTTTCAAATGAAAGCAGGAACATTGAAATAAATGGTCATGTATTGTTAAGCAACTTCAACTTCTCTTAGACAAAAGTATCAGGTTTTGGCTCTGCAAATCAATCCATTTTGCTTTGAACCACAGATTATAGCTTTAAGCATATGAAAGCAATCAAGGGGTTAAACACTGGTTTAAAACAAACCTTAATTCAGTCTGGTGTATAAACAGCATTAAATTTTTGCTCCTGCTGTTTTAAATTTAATAAACTCATCCAGAGCATCTTTTGTGAAAGAACAACTTAACAATAAACCTGGATTAGGTAGAATGCCAGCAGCACTCTCTGTTCAAGGATAACAAGATCTGCTCAGTTTTGAAACTACAACATGGGGTTGCTGTATGGAAGTATTTATACCACACTTTCCCTGCCTCTACCAGCTGCAGACCTGGTCGCAGTAACAGACTTTATTTTACCTTCTCACTCAACTAGGCTCATATTTGTAGAGAAAGGCAAAAGGAAGAAGTTACCATGGAAACAGGCAGATGCAGGAATAAGAAGCAGCACGGTCACTAACTAAAAATGGGGATGGTCAGGAGATGTTTTCTAGACTCAGGCATTGCCTCTAGTCTGAGATAGTTTACAATCTAGTTAACTTTTAAAAATCCAGCTGTCTATATTGTCCTGAAAATACTGTTTGAAATTTAATTAAAATAATGGAAACCAAATGATACTCCATATTTGCCATCACTATTTGATCTGTATATTTCACGACCAATATTTTGTTTGACCAATCTGAAACCAAATCATTTGCATTTAAATAAAATGTAAAGAGTTAACACAAATATTTGTATAAATCTGTTCAGCCTTTCCTGCATTCAATTTAAAACATATTCAGAAGGAAAATACGAAGACTCTACGTGAGTAATCATCTTGCAACCTTCCATGCTTAAGCCTAATGCTTAGTGCAAAACTGACACATGAATGGCAGAGTACAATCCATCCCAAGCTTGGGCAGCTCAGCTTCAACTTCAATTTCAAAACACCCGTTTGGAACTTGAAACATGGAGAACGATTGGAACAGCTTCAAAACATTTTTAGTAAAGTCAGAACACATTCAGACCTGAAACTGCTGTTTCAAATTACACATCTCCACTTACTATCAGCAAAACGGCACCATTAACATAATTATCATTAAAGGTGGGCCATTTTCTATATTTCCTTAGCAGTTTTTATAACTAGGAAAATCTTGAAACTGCGTACAAAACTTATTTATTCCATGTCATCCTAGATCAGGGGTCTTCAAACTTGACAGCTTTTAAGACTTGTGGATTTCAACTCCCAGAATTCCTCTTCCAGTCATGTGAGCTCAGGAATTCTGGGAGTTGAAGTCTACAAGTCTTAAACTTGCCAAGTTCGAAGACCCTTGTCCTAGATCAAGCCTTTATTTTTTTAAAGTCCATCCTAATGGGTTGGATTACAGTTTCAAAGTTTCCAGCCAGCACAACAATGGTCAGTCTAAGAATTATGAGTTATAGTTCAAGTTGGACACCTAATTCAAAGACTATCGTCATTAAAGAAGAAACTGATTTCTGGGGGGAAAATTAAAGAGCCCAACAGAAAACAAGATGGATAGGTGCTATACCCAATGACACAAACATGTTCTTATAATTCAAAGAGTAACTGACAGACAGTCCTGGTGACATGGCACTTTTCAAGGTTTTGGAAACACTGAATGACATAACAAATCTAACAATCACAGGGCAGGAAACTGGGAGAAAGTGCTTTGGTAACAATTACATCCAATGACAGTCGGCAGAAATCTTCCTGGACATCAGACAGGCAAGCTTTTTTCCACATTTTCTATAGGCCAAGGGTCTTTGAACTTGGCAAGTTTAAGACTTGTGGACTTCAACTCCCAGTAGTCCTCTGCTAACATGACTAAAAGGGGAATTCTTGGAGTTGGAGTCCACAAGTCTTCAAGCTGTCAAGTTTGAAGACCCCTGCTATAGGCTGTGAGGATAGTAGTAACACCAAAACACCAGAGAGGGATTTTAACATCACTCCCAATTCCCATTCCAGCATTTTTCTTTACTCCTTTTCCAACCAGACATGTAAATATTTAGCATTTAAATGCTACATTCTATTGTAAGCTGCTTCAGAATCACTGAAATGAAATCAGGGTAAAAAAAAAATGGCATTATCAAATTTAATACATGACTATAGATTAATAATCATTTATTTCTATTTTGATTTTACTGTGCGCAGTTGCATTTGTAGAAACAATCAGATTGATAGGAAGACAGATAAGATACAGATGTATGCATATAAAATAGTACATTAAGTCTTTATTTTTTTAAGTGTGCCTAAACCTAAATTTGTTGTCCTTTTTTAAAAAAGAAAAAAGAAATAGCTTGTTAGAGAACAATGTGGGCATGTGTTTTTAAGCTACTGTTCATGCAGTCTGGTCAGGACTGTGTGACACAGTATACAGTGTTTTGTCATCCAAGGAATGTCTTTGATCAAGCATTTATGCAAGAAGGGGGAAGAAACCATGAAACCCTAATCCGTTCCCACAGTCCAGTAAACGTGAGCTGGACAAACACTGGACAATAGAAGTAAAGCTTGCTGTTGGAACAATAGCACCAACTAAAAAAATTAAAGACCTGCTGATTCACATTCAAAAAAGATTCCATGCAATATTAGTCCTGAGCTTCTGAATTATAAACTTCATTTATCTTCCACATATTACTAAAAAGCAACCGTGTTTCAAATGCAAGGAAAAGCCATAGTTATTTTTACCATTTTGTACAACAAAGAGTAAATTCCTAAGCATCATATATTGCATTCATTTATATTCTTAAAAACAGGAAGACACAATGCAACTACCGTTTCATTTGGTGTTATTTGATTAAGAATCATTTATGAAATAAACTTGTTTCACTAGAGGGAAGAGAATATTTAGTCTCGTCAGGATTATTCTAGCTATTGTTTCCAGAGACATTAAAAACAGGCTTATATTTAAGGCACATGGAAAACGATGAACCATTTTTTAAAAATCCTGTCTATTATTTTTATAAATAATTCAAGGCAGCAAGCATATTCTAATACTCTTTCCTCCTATTTTCCCCACAACAATAACTTTGATTGGGATGAGAAAGAAAGATTGGACCAAAGTCACCCAGCCACCCTCATGCCTAACTTAAAATTAGAACTATTTCCTGGATTCTAGACTGTTGCCTTAATAAAAAAAAAAAAGTTACATACACAAAATTAAAAAAATTAAACAGGAAATTGTATTTTTCACAGATAATGTTCAATCTCATGAACTTTTCATGAGAATGTCACCAAACACGGATGCAGATGATTATCTACAAGATCAATTGTATTGGATTTACAAAGGGCTTTTCACGAAAGTACTCACGACACTGAGTAGACCTAGAAGTTTGAGAAGAAAATTAGTTATTAAGCTAATTTAATTAGAAAGACTGGGTGGGGGGAGTATTGAATTTTTATAAACTGGAGGATTGTTGGGATTAATGATTTTTTAAACTTACAGTACTCATAAATTATCTGCAACTGACATAAACAATGAGATGTCTGGGTTTGCTGAAGATCGCTATTTAATGAATGAATTCATTTTTGGCACTGGCCAAATATGGACCGATTCTGGGCAGTTCATAATATAAAAAAAAACAAATACATCAGGACAAATGCAAAAGACACAAGCAGAAATGAAAGGGCAATTCTGGAACACTAATATCAAAATGTACAACAAATGCATCTAAACAAGGAATTCCACCCAACCTATTGCAAGCCTGGGAGGACATTCTTTAAGACCTAGAATGCCATCAGAATGAGAGCCATTTGAATTCAGTTGTGTCCCAAAGGATTGATCAAGAGAGTTTGGGATTATAATTGCTAATGCCATGAAAACTATTTAGATTTTAACTGCTGAGAAAAAGGCAAATTCAAGAGGAAAATTACAATAATAAAGAACATTTCTAGAAGTGTCATACTTATACAGATGCAATCTGAATCTGACCATTCCTGATTCCTGCTGGAATGTCATGTATAATTAAGGACCCCCCAGCTTAAACAACTAAAAGAAGATGCGGAAAAGGATAACATGAATCATACACAGTGGTAGTGAAAATGATTTCTATGCTGGATGCAATAAAAAATTGCAAAAATAAAATTAGTTCTTCCCTCTTCCCTCTTGTTAGGTAGGTTGGATCAGAAAAGATGTGATACTATGTACAGAAAGAAAAGACTGAAAATACGAGAAAGAACATTGTACAGTATTAACTTGCATGAATCCCACCACAATGTTCCCTGGGTATCTATCTTATACTCCTTTCATGTCGATAGACATACTGATCATGGGACTTCAATATATATGGGAACTGCAGTCCAATAGATCATCAGGACATAGATTGGAAAAAAACTAACTGTATCAACAGAGTTTGGAAACTTAATTAATTTAAATAAAACTGCATGTTTATTGACTAGAAATAAGTGATATGACCACTCTGTCAGTCCTTTCCCAGCAGTCAATCAACTTACAGGTCCGCTTTGATCTTTTGGTGCTGACATTAAAGCCTTTGGTAGCAAGCTAGAAAATCTTAAGCAAATCCTTCTCCCTTATCTCCTTACCCCTATCCTGATGAGAGATGTTTATGGAATGCTTTCTGCCGGACAATATAGGCTGAACAAAAACATTACTTTTTGAGTGGCTTTTCTACAGTTTGAAAAAAGTCTGAATGCCTACTGTTCAAGGAAATATTTTCTATTTTTCACATACTGTCTATATATTAATTGCATTTGACTATTTTCACGATCTTTCTTAAATATTCTGATAATGTTTCAAGGGGTTCAGGTGGTGGGCAGAGAAGGAACACAATAAATTCAATGCAAAAACAAGATGTGCTACACCAAGTCAAGCAAAGCATCACATTTAGGTTTTTTAAAAAGTTTTTTATTCTAAATCTCAATAAATACTCAAACATTTTCCCCAAATACATTCAAACAATTATCTGGCTGAATGTACTACATAATACATAGGAAAACAAAAGGCTACACTATTTAGGATCAAAGCAGAAGGGTCATTTTTGTCTGTGTCAAACATCACTGCAAATTTTTAAACAAGGGAGTAAATTCTTATACATGTTAATGATCTGGGTTGTGTTACTCCCTGTACAGTCTTTGATATAATTAAATCTTTACCTTAAAAGTGCCGCCTGGAAAAAGACATTATGCACTTGGCATAGTGTATATTTAATTTGGTAGCATGAAGAACAATGGGGTAGATATAAAAGCATTTTTGGATCTTAGGTTTTAGAAACCTTTCAAACTGAGATTAATCTCTGTTGTGTAAATCAAGTTCATATAAGGCAACCAACAATGCCTTTTCTAAGCAATTTTTGCAGGTGGATTTGGACTTTTTTAAAAAAAGTTTTTCACATCTTCAAAGTGACATTTGTTCTTGTGTCACAATCATTTCTTACCATAGTATTTGAACAAAGAACTATTTGCACATCATAGTATTTGAACAAAGAATTCTTTGCATAAAATACTCTTTTGCTTCCTCCTTGTATTATCCAAAAGTGTTTCTGGAAAATTAAAAAGGACTCTTGAAAATCACATATTTTGATTGCAAATCAACCATATTATCAACTGCTTTTCCAGACTCCACTTACACAGGGATATGATTAAGGATTTTCGCATAATTCATTTTCTTTTATGCTTCCATATTAGTGTTTTAATTAATTTTCTTTTTCCCTGAAGTAAAAACATTATCAATAAATGGGTTAAAACAGAGAACTTTCACAGATGGCCACTTTAAGTGACAGACTGAATTACAAGAAGAATCACTTTGAAGAAAATAGTATTTTAGTACAAATATCAGAATATAACACATAACAGGCAGTGAATTTGGCCAACCTTATGATCAATACAACCAATAATACTAACAGAATTCAATTGTGAATGTAATTTCAGTTATGGGTTTACCATTACCATCAGATTTACCATTGAATATATAAATGAACATTCAGCTGCTTCAGCAAATACTCAGTTATTGCACTTCCATTTTTTAAAACAAAAACTTTCTTCTTAAAGCCAATGTAGTTAAAACGATTTACCATTTCTAACGAAAACATAGGAATTTTAAGTTTGAAAGCTGATATAATTATTTTTCCCACTAGGTGGCCCTAATCAGAGGTTTCTAATATCTCAATAATTTAAAGTTAATCTGATTCATACAGATACAGCATGAAGGAATTTAGTAGGATTTTAATACAATTCAGGTTTCTCCTAATCTTTGTCAGTCCAAAGCAACAAATACAACCAGCACAGCAATGCAGTACAAGGAATGGGAAATGTATCCCCCATGATTTAGTTACTATAGTGTTTTTCAAAATAAATATACTCAACTTTTTATTTAAAAAAGCATACTGAAGATAAGGGCTTAGTTCTTTGGACTTTAAAGCAAGAAGAAAAATGTTGTCATTTCAAAACAAAATTTTAACCCTGCTCCCCTTCAGCTCCCTTTGTTTTCAGTGCCAGGCAAAAGAGCTTTCAACTTCAGGACTTGGTAAATATATGCTAAATTGTAACTCTTATTAATTGACTATTGCACTGATTGCGCTATTGTATTTTAATTATTATTCTCGTATGTTGTCTCTAAGCACTGTAAACCATTCAAGGAAGACCTGAGCCTGAGATGCAGCATGCATACTTTAAAAATGAATAAATATATAAATATGCAATTTCAAATGATGGCATAAAAGAACTCATACAACGGCCTGTATTTGGGCTGGCAGTTAAGTTTGCAACTTATTTCCTCTAAACTGCCAAAGGGAAGGAAAATAATAAGAGGGAAACAGGACATAATAGAACATGCCCACAAGCCAAATGAATCTCACCTTGTCTATTAAAATTATTCATAAAATTGTGCAGCAAGAGTGCCAGATTGGCCTCTGAGGGCACTTTCTGCAAGCTACAAAATCTCTACAGGTCTTCATGTGTTTCTTCCAAATAAAGTTTATTTTCAAAATATACCTTAGCACTTTCATAATGATGATGGTGATTACTATTGTTCCTAAAAAGAAAGCTACTAACAGAAAAATCAGTTTATCTGGGAGCCTCCAAAATTAATTTACAAATAAAGTACACACCCCATCTGAGATACACTTGTAAAAATAGATACACTGATAACATGTTTCAAATTTGTGGTCTTTGCACAGAATGCCAATTTTAGGAAGGCGCTTTTCAGAGTGTTTACAAAATCTACTTTAAAATGTTTAAGCTGCTTTATGGATAATCCTCATCTTACCATTCATTTGGTGACTCTATCTGTAGTTACAACAGCATTGAAAAAAGTGTTACACGACCACTGCAGCACTCCCACAGTCATGTGATCCAAATTAGGAGACTTGGCAACCGGCATGTACTTACAACAGCAGGTCACATGCTTGCCATTTGCAATCTTTCCAGTCAACTTCCCATAAGAAAAATCAATGGGGAAAGACAGATTGATTTAACTACTGATTTACCTATTGACTACAGCAAAAAAGATCATAAAATTAGGTGTTTATCATTTAAAAAACACATCTAATGACAGAAGCCCCAGTCTCAATTGTGATCATAGGTTGAGGACTACTTACAGTCACCTTTTCAATATAAATGGTGGCAATAGGTTATTAATGAGTCAGATTGGTATCATGGTTAAGGCTTCGGGTTAAAAACCAGAAGACCATGAGATCTAGTCCCATCTTTGGCACAAAGCCAGCTGGATGATCTTGAGCCAGATACTTTTCTCAACCTTAAGGCTAGGTCCACTGGCCGACGGACGCAAAACGTATGCATAAAGGACACAGCGGATGAGCCAAATTTCGGGGGTGGCTCCATCCGTTGTCATCCACTTCAAAAAGTGGTGAAAATTTGCAGAAACAGAATGGAAAAGAACGGAAAAGAACGGACGTGGGTAGTATGTAGCGGGGATGTTAAACGGATGTTCATAGGAAGCCTAGCGGATGACAGCGGATGACAGCGGATGCATCACATATGCCTAAAGGGAATGCCGCGCGGATGTATATCGGATGCAAATGCATCCTTTCTATTTCCGTGCTACTAACGATGTATAGACGTTCCATGTACCCTTTCTTTCCTCCCTCTTTCCGTTTTCAGCTGCAGCGGATGTGAGTTGCGAGGATACCCAGAGGATGCAGAGAGGATACAGTGAACATTTAACAGATGATAAACGGACATAAAACATTTGTTGCTCGTATGTCAGAGATTTACATCGTACACGGCAGAAAGTTCATCCATTCACAAAGTTTTGTGCAGCTCAAAACTTCTTGCACGGATGAAATCGCAGTGGACGGATCCTCGACGGATAGAGCGTATGAAACACGTATGCAATGAGTACACAACGGATGCAATGAGTACACAACGGGATGTTTTCCAACAGATGGCAAGCCTTTTTTAACTTTTTACATCCTCTTTGCATCCGTAAGTGCAGTGGGACAGGGCCTTTAGGAAGTAGGCAAGGGCCAATCACTTCTGAAAAATTCTTACCAAAAAACCTGCAGGGACTTTTCCAGCCTGTCTTCAGGAATCGGACACAACTGAAGAAAGAAAAATTATACTAATTAGGTGATGTTCCATTGACTAATTTTCTTCTATAATATTAATGTGTAACATTAATTTCTGGAACAGTATGTTAACCAACAGGCTGAAGCCACCATTGAGCTTGAATGTGCAAGCTAAAACAATGATACAATTTGAATATAATAAAGTTATTAGCTTTATCTTTGTCATTTTCTGCTCACTGTGTAGAAAAGATGATCGCTCTGTGTGAGAAGTAACCATTCTTCATATCCAACAGCAATTTTCTTTTTATGTTACTTTCAAAATGAAAATGAAGTTCTCTCAGAACCAAGTCTTAAATCAGATGGAATGTGCAATAATGAGCAAATCTAAAAAGAAAGGAAATTTAGAAATGTTAATATTTTAATTAAATATTAGATATCACCCTCCTCTGTTCCTGTAATGTTCCATTACAATAATGTTATTTGTTTTGAATAAATGATGAGTACAGTTTGTATTCCAACAATGAAATTTCGCACATACTTGTTTAAACCGTCCCCTAATTTTCTCCAAGTCATCTTGAAGTTTGTCATAAACTGGATCTTCCAAAGGAAACTTGTGAATCATCTCGATTAACTGCTCCAGGACTTTTATCTTTTTACTGAAACAAAATTGATTTAATAATGTCACACATTGTTATTTTCAAAGTCCATCTACATACCATCTGTGTTAATATAGTTTACTACTTCCATTTGTTCTAACATCACACTCACAAGATGGGTCATGAAACCAAGACTATTGTTCACTATCAATAAGTATTATAATACAGACTCAAATAATGTACTGACATTACAGCATTTAGAATCAATGGTGTTTATGAAGATAAATTATACAGCTTGGCATAAAAACACTCAAGACTATTTAGAATTATGGATCAGTTTCAACTGTTTCCTTCTTTACATCCATTAATAGAGCAGGTGGTATGTGTTTGTAGTACAGAACATTTGCTCCTTGCCAAATGTATAATTTCAATCCTTCTCCAAATCCACATCTTCTAGGCAGTATTGTCACCAGATAATGGGAGTCATTGTAGAAAATATTCCTATATTTGTTTTGTAGCATTTCATCATACATGAATGAATGATTTTGGAACAATCTGCCTATGAATGGAGTTTCATTCTCTTCTTTTATGATAACTTTATAAAGCAGTAATACTTTGAGAAAAATGAGGTAAAACTTAAACCACCCATCCCCCATTCACAAAACTGAAAATGACCAATTCCAAATAATAAAGCATAGATATTCTTTTACATTTGATCTCCTCTCTCAGATCTTTAGTAATTATTGACAATTAAAAACCATCTTTTTAACAGAAAAAGGAAATGGAAACTGCATTTGCACGATCGAAATAGTTTACCAGTTCCAAGGCACTTCCAGTGTGCTACAATAATGCAGCATAGGCTGCAGTAACTGGAGTGCAACCTAGTGGTATGATCTAAGATGAATTTGAGGTGGTGAATCCTAGAAAACAAACTTATTTCCTGCATCCAGGTTCCTCCTAGGTTATGAAAACAGCAAGGAAAATTATTCACATTTGGGTCCATGCAGTAGCGTCAATTTTCTTGATGAAGGTGGTGGTGTTTGTCCCCAGCCTTGAAAGAGGCAGAGATATATCCCTTTCTCAAGAGGCCATCCATGGACCAATGGTTTTCAATAACTATTGACCAGTTTCCAACCTCCCCTCTTTGAGTAAGGTTGCTCAAAAGGTAGTCAGTCTGCAGCTAAGGAATGGATTATATGGACACATTCCAGTCAAGTTTCAAGCTGGGATTTAGTACTGAGACAACTCTGGTCACCTTTATGGACCTTGATCTCTTGGTGGCTTTTGATATCATCAACCACAGTATTTTTTTGAGCCAGCTCCATGGGTTGGGGATGGGAGCACCATTTTACAGTGAAACATTCCTTTCTTGTTGGTGTTACTTGTTGGTGAGAGATTGTTCCCTAGGCCTCTCATTTGTGAAATACCTCAAGTTCTGTTTTCTCTCCCCTCTTTTTCAACATTTACATGAGACCTCTGACCAATGAGACACCACCAATTTGGGGTTCAATATCATCAGTACTTTGATCATATCTATTATATATTTTGATTCTGAGGCAGCCAAGTGAAAGTGTTGAGATTCTGTTCCAGTGTCTGGAGGCAGGTGATTTTATTTTCCAGATCTGGGGATATTCACTTTGATTTTGGATGGGGTTGCTCTTCGCAATTCAAGGACTGCGCACAATTTGGAAGGGTCTCCTAGAGTCACATTTCTACTCAGTGAGATGTGGCAACTGTGGCCACAAAGGCTTTTACCCAGGTTCATCTACTGTACCCTTTCTTAGCCCATGGAGCCCTTCAGATAGATGCTCATACAGTCACCTCAGTTTCATTACTGCAACCCTGGTTCACAATGCAGCAGCACAGATAGTAATAGGCACCTCTCAGTATGACCATGTAACACATCTTCACAAGCTGCACTGCCAGTTTGCTTCCAGGTGTGATAAGTACAGGGTGCTACCTATAACACACTACATAGTAGAGAGGATCAGGTTACTTGAGGGATCTCCTGTTTCCGATAGTATTTAACCAACTGGTTCAATCCAGCAGGGTTGGCATACTCCAGTTTCAATCAGTTAAACAGTGGCACTCATTGGGACTTTTTTCTTTGCTATGTTCATATTTTTTGCACTGTTCCATTTTTTAAAAAGTTTTAACAACTGTAAACCATCCAGAAACACTAGTTAGGCAGCATATATATTTAATAAATTTATATATTATTATTACACAGCTAAATCAAAATGAAAAGTGTAGTAACTTTAAACAGCTAAATTCAGTAAGACTGATAAAAATGTCAGTTTCAGCAAACACCACAGGTTGCTGTACTTGAAAACGTCTGAAAACTAAAAGCATCTGAAAACATTTCTGCATGTTTGTTGGTACACACTGAAGTAACATCCAATTATCATCCTGGTACAATTGTGGATATACTCTTTCAACACTATTTTCTGAGAACTAACTAAATCCATAGAAAAGTTGAATATAGACTATCCTTCTATGAACTACTGATCAAAGATTTGTTGAGAATGATGCCACTGATAGAAAGGGGAAAAAGTGGAAGATAATAGGGGATAATAGATATAATCAAAGTACTGATTTTCTTTTCTCTGCTGCTACAATTCTATGTATTTTACAATTACAGCAACTGCTCAATCCTCCAGAACAAATTTCCAATAGAGCAGGAAAAATGATAAAAATCTTTTTCCCAAATCAGCATTCTTCCTTTGATAATTCCCCACTAGATCAGATAACTTTCTTGACAAAAAAGTATCCCATATTCATGAAACAGAATTTTGATGTTCCCGTCCCCACAAATTTACCTGCATTTTTCATCTGAAGTTTTCTGAAGCAACTGTTGCCACGTCAGTGCAAAACCAAGGTATGAGCCTATCTGTAAATTTGAGAAGTGATTATTTTATTTTAAACCCACTAACATTAATTTTCATGTATTTATAGTTACAGAGTTATAAAAACTACAAAGTTCATTTAGAGATTAATGTAACATTTCAGACTATACACATTAACAAGAATACTGCTTCTTTAATCAAAAAACTATTTTTTTTGTTTTTTAAAACATACTTCTGAGCCAATTCTGGCGCCCTGCTGTATCCCATGTTGCCTTCCTTCCACAATACCAGCCTGGACTCCTTCAGCATAACCATCTTGATAGCCTTCACCATGAAATCTGTTTTGAAAGAGCAAGCCATATAAATGTATCCTTTCATTTAACTGTCATGCATGTTTATTCCACATAATCCTGTACATTCCAATTGATTTCCAAAGGATTTAAGCAATGTTATATGATACATTGAATATATTATAGCTTATCATGATATATATTTAACTTATAATCCCATATAAAGTATGACATATATACTTGCTTAGATGTAAGTACTGAACTCTATAAGGCTCATCTCTGATTAATATTTTTTTCATCTGTTTTTTGTCTTTATTATTACTTTTAGAAAAAAAGACAAGGCAGAAACATATCCAACATACCTTCCTCCTACTTTCCTCACAATAATTTTCAGAATTGAGTCAGTTCTGAGTGGTAACTTGCTCAAGGTCACCCAGCTTGTTTTCATAGCTGAATTGGGATTAGAACTCATGATCTTCTAGTTTCTAGTTTAGTGCCTTTAACCAGATTTAGAATCAATTTTATTATGTTCTATTAAAATATAATTACATATTGTACATATATAAGAATTTAAAATTGGTCCTTTCATAAATTACAGTGGCAAATAGTGTTATCTTCAAATTCTTCTTTCAATGAATTGTACAAGAATGAATTCCATTAATGTAAAATATTTATCTCATTCCATTTGTAATCTACAGTAAAACAGGATCACTTTAACAATTTTCAATACTAAAAAAATGTACAGCAACATTGAAGTTTTATGGCACTATACTTCTAAACCAGTTGTATGAAAACCTCAACTGTATGATTGGTTTTTGAAATAGAATGAGATGTAGTCAAATTTAATCTAAATTTGTTAAATTATAATGGTAACAAATTGTAAAACTGATGTGGGCCAGCATTATCATATTTTTTTTCCTTTTTCTAAACATGTAACTTAATTATGGCTTTTGCCATTCAACATAACTGAACTGATTCGCATCACATTCACAATGTTACTGAACCTGTAATGTATCCTATTATATCTTCCAATAATTCTTTCACTGCAGACTACTTTATGCCTAATTCCAAAAAACCCTCGGCAACTTTTTAAAACTATTTGCCTTAAAAAAAAAAAAACATTAAAACTGCAAAACAAAGCCCTGGGGAATAAAGAGAGTACTGTATAGGTAATATAACAGCAAGCCTATTGATTTCAAGCTTTCACCTTCTGATCAGCATGGCTAAAAAGAGTGATGGAGATGGCAATTCAATACAGTTGAAGGCCACAACCCTGAGAAAACCTATGACAACTATCAGTTTCATTACACTGTACTATCCTTGTGAGCCAACTCATTTTGCAGTTAAGGAAAACAGAAAGAGTAACCAATTTCCTAGATCGGTAGTCGCTAACCGGTGGTCCATGGCCCACTGGTGGTCCACAAGAAAATTTTGGTGGTCCGCAGAGAAATGTCACCCCCAGAGCAACCCCCAAAGCAATTAATCCACACTGTGCGGGAACACAAGGCTGTGCCGCCCACATGGCCCGCGGGAACCCTCCCCACCTGCCCACTCCTTCCCTGGTAAACTTGCCTGCTAAGTTACTTTTCCTCCCCCCACATCAGCTGTTCTGCTGTTCTGGAAGATTTAGATTAGCTAGAAAGCAGGAAATTGTTGCATTTCTTGCTTTCTAGCTAATCTTTAGATCTTGGGCTCTAAGCAGAGCCAAACCTCCCTTAGGACTGAAACTTCTATTAATCAGGTACAGACTCAGATAGCTGATGGTAGAAACAGAGATCTCTAAGTGAATCTGTGAGCAACTCAATCTGCCTGCCTGCTTTGCCCAATTTTGGGTAAAAATTGCTCTTTTTATAAAAAAAATTCAATATTTACATAAATATTTATAATAGTTACATACAAGCCACACCTAGCCAGTCACATGATGACCAAGCCACACCCACAAGGCCACACCAAAGAACTGGTTAAGAAATTTGAATCCCACCGCTGCCTCTCTGTGTGTGTCTCTGTGTCTGTGAGGAGGGGGGTTGTTAGATCAGATTTCTCTCTCTCTCTCTCTCTCCAATGTCAGCAAGCTATCATTAGTCCAAATTCATATTAGTGGTCCCTGGGATTTAAAATTATGAGTTTGGTGGTTCCTGAGGTCCAAAAGGTTGGCGACCCCTATCCTAGATGACTGAAAGCAGGAGTGTCATGTGACATATTTTTCCCTTTGCTTAACCAGGTTTGAGCGTGGTCAGCGTGTGATGCATCCAACCCGTGGGCCACGAGCTTGACAACCCAAACCTAAAGCCTTTCCTTTCTGAATAAGGGCTTGAATGGGCCAAATTCCCACCCAAGATTTTTTTTTTTTAACTTCAGCATGTAGAAATTGGCATATAAAACTTTTCCCTTTCCTCATATCTCTGCCAAGACCAGGCAGAGAAAGAAATCAGAAATTCTATCATGCAGAGGTAATCCAGTCATAGAAACCTTTGAAATCTCTTTGAATATTAGTGGCTCGCGTTGGTAGTTATGTTGCTGGTTTGAGCTCGGAGCTTGGCGATTTGGTTGCAAACATTTCGTCCCCATTCGAGGGGGACATCTTCAGTGCGCTTTGGATTGTGCTTGTCTGGGGGAGCACTGGCCTTTAAATACCCTTCTGAGTCATGGTCTGATTTTGAGTTGTAACGATTATCTGGTTGTAGTTGCTGAGTCACAGTCCTTAAGTTTTAGAAACCTTTTTTTTTTTTTTTTAGTAGAAGAGCAATTTAAGATAGTCTAACCTCAGATTTCTTCGAGGGCAGAAACAGAACATTCTGCCTAGAGATTGCCTGCACAATCTGAGATGTACCAGTCTTCTTTCTCAGTCATGGTAGCTGGGGACTCTTGGGAGTTGGTAGAAAACTTCTACAGAATATCAGGTGGGTGTTGCTGCCTAACAAGAATGGACCGTCTTTGGCTTTGCTAGTTAATGCTGCTGGAAACTGGAATTTAGCAACCTTTGAGGAGCAGAGGCCTTTTAAAGCAAGAGGTCCAAGGGAAAGTTAAATAGATAACGGATAACAGATAACCAGAGTTGGAAGGGACCTTATAGGTCATCTAGTCCACACCCCTCCGCCCAAGCGGGAGATCCTACACCATTTCTGACAAATGGCAGTCCAATCTCTTCTTGAAAGTCTCAAGCGATGGTGCTCCCACAACTTCCGAGGGCAACTTCTGTTCCATGGGTTGATTGTTCTCACTGTCAGAACGTTTCCTCCTTATTTCCAGGTTAAATCTCTCCTTGTTCACAGAATAACAAGAGTTGGAAGGGACCTTGGGGGTCTTCTAGTCCAGCTCCCTGCTCAGGTAGGAGACCCTCTACCATTTCAGACAAATGGTTATCCAAACTCTTCTTAAAAACCTCCAGTGTTGGAGCATCCACAACCTCTGGAGGCAAATTGTTCCACTGATTAATTGTTCTAACTGTCAGGAAATTTCTCCTTAGATCTAAGTTGCTCCTCTCCTTGATTAGTTTCCACCCATTGCTTCTTGTCCTGCCCTCAGGTGCTTTGGAGAATAGCTTGACTCCCTCTTCTTTGTGGCAGCCCCTGAGATATTGAAACACTGCTATCATGTGAGCCAACGCATTTTGCTAGTCCTAATCCTTTTCTCTAGACTGGCCATACCCAGTCCCAGCAACCGTTCTTTATATCAGGGGTCTCTTTTAAGATTTGTGGACTTCAACTCCCAGAATTCCTCAGCCAGCGAAGCGAAGCTTGAGCTGGCGAGGAATTCTGGGAGTTGAAGTCCACAAGTCTTAAAGTTGCCAAGGTTGGGGACCCCTGCTTGATCCGTTTTAGCCTTCAGTCCCATAACCATCTTTGCTGCTCTTCTCTGCGCTCTTTCTATCCAGAGCGACCCTTCGCCAAACCGAATCGTACCGGAGGAACCACCCTCAACCTCCCCCCCTCAGCAACATATTTCTCAGCAACGTAATGTCTCCCGCAAAAAGCGGGAGACATTAAAACAGAGGAAGGAGCTGAAAGGAGGATGCCGTTACTCGGCTCCGTTTGGCCTTCCCCGCGGTTAGAGAGACGCCTTTCCCATCCCGTTCAGTGCCAAAACGAAAGGGGGGGGGGAGGAAAAAGTGGCGGCGCCTTTACCTCGTTTCTGCCATGACGATAGCATCGAAGGCGTCGCTCTCCCCCTCAACGGCCGCCATAGCTTCCGCCGATTCCCAAACCGCCGCACCGCGCGCGTCTCTTCCACCGACGGCAAGCCAAAAGGACCAAACCAACGCGGCCTCCTCGCGCATGCTCCGAACAGGCGCCGACTCAACGTCACAAGCCGAAAGCGCTTTCGGGGGAGGTTGGATGGGTCTCTCGGCGCGCCTTCGTCCTTCCCACGTTAAGCCGCTACAGGGAGCAAGTCTCCTTCGGAAAACAGATGGGAGAGTTTGGTTTGGAAAGTGCAAGGCGGACTTCTTCCTCGGGCTCTTTCCCAGGTGGCGCTTTTATTGCGGCACGGATTTTGTTGCGAGATGCATTTCCACCACCACCCCCCACCACCACCACCACCACCCCGAATCCTGCTTGACAAGAGATGATCGGTATGACCATGGACCAGATGGGATTCCGTTTTAAATACTTTTGGTCCAAGTGGGACCAAGTTTGTGGATCGGTAACTACATTGGTTTAATGGGAGACCGGGGCGGGGCGGGGCGGGGCGGGGCGGGGGGGGGGGAAATGTCTTCCGTGGCTTTCTTTTCCTTTTTTCCTGTTTGAGCAAATGTGGAGCAGTTCCGATAATTAAAAAGGCCAGTTGGGTTTTTTTTTTTTTTAAAAAAAAAAAACACTTTTCTTTTCAACAGGATTACAGTGCAATTTACAAAAAATTGAAATTATACAACACACTTGAAAGTGATTGCCCGGTTATGTGCCGTCAAATCAGGTAGCTTTCCGTTTAGCCACTGACTCATGCGGTGAACTGAGCCCTTGCTGAGATCTTATAGCTGGTCATGCTCTTTTTCCTTCCCCCTTTCCCAATCTTCTCCACAAAATGTTATCTTTGTAGCTTGGCTGGAATGTTTTTACTGCTCTCATCGCCACCACAAAGCATCACTTTGATTCCTTGAAGCTGCTCAAGGCTTTTCTCTGTCTGAATTAAAATGGAGCTAGGATCAGCACCTCTAATTATCTTAGTTTTGTTTCCAAAGGGGGGGGGGGGCGTGTTTTACTTTTCCCCATCAGTATTGTTTTTAGTGCTTCAGAGGGAAACAAATGGCTTTTAAAGGCCATGATCAGAAAAGATTAAGTATTTCTAAACTGGGTCCCAGGTCATAAATTCATTATCTAGTACCCCATGTCATTTTCCCCCTCTGCAATCTACCTTATGTTTGTTTGGGAAATAGTAGAACAGAAAACTAGGTACATCCTCAAGAACCCTTGAACAAAGGTGGTATATAGACAGAACTTTATGTATTTATTTAATTTATATTGTCGCCTATTCGCCCATGGCAACTCAAGGTGGCTTACACAATGTAAAACCATATTTAAAACAAAAAATAAAAAAACAATAAAAAGCTAACAAAAAGAATCAAAATAGTAAAGTACAATAGAACAAAATTTGGAAAAATTAATAAAAAACCAACCCACCTCCCCTGCCCCAACAACAGCAGATCACACTAGCCATTTAATGGGCTCCATCCCTCTCTGGGTTCCCCAGGCCCACTGGAAAATCCAGGTCTTCAGTGCCTTTCGGAAGAGTGCTAGAGTGGGGGCCCTTCTAATCTCTGGAGGAATGATATTTCAGAGACAGGGAGCCACCACGGAGAAGGCCTTCCTTCTGGGTCCCAGCAGGTGTATCTTCCTCAGGGATGGGACCCACAACATTCCCTGCCTCCTTGCTCTAATGGCTTAGGTAGATGTGACCGGCAAGAGACATTCCCTCAGATAACCTGGGCCCAAACCATGAAGGGCTTTAAAGGTGACAACCAGCACCTTGAATTGCACCCAGAAGCAAATCGGCAATCAATGCAGCTCCTGCAGGAGAGGTGACACATGTGCACACCGGAGTCTGAACAAAACCATGCAGGCCACTGCATTTTGCACCAACTGGAGCTTCCGGATACTCTTCAAGGGCAGCCCCATGTAGAGTATGTTGCAATAATCAAGACAGGAAGTGACCAGAGCATGAGCATAGCCAACTCAACATCACTCACATCGAGGCACGCTTCTCCTCGCCTGGCTTCTCGTGACTGTGGGGATGCTGCAACAGTCGTAAATGGGAAAAATGGTCATAAGTCACTTTTTTCAGTGCCATTGTAACTTTGGTCACTCCACACAAGCAAAGTACCAGCAAAGGAGAGGAAGAAAAATCCAGAGTAGTTCCTGAGATAGGAAGTTTAGTCCTGCCAAGAATGTAATAAGGGTTAATGGAGAGGCAGTTTCTGTAAGCAACACCAGAATGTTTCCTTCCTGCCTTCCTTAGGCCAGGATTAGGCCAGTAATTTCTTCTAACAACTGGTTCTCCGAACTGCTTAGAATGTAAACAATCGGTTCTAGCGAATAGATGCAAACCTGTAGAATCCCACCCCTGATTAAAATGCTTTGGTCAGAAACATAGATAATCTCGTCTCTTGAAACAAGAAAGAGTAATCTTTCTAACGTTATCAGTCAGGCCTTCCTTCTGTAAACACCCATTTCAGCTACTTGTAATTGCTTATAGAAAAACTGAAAGAATGTGTAACTTTCACCTGGAAAGCTAAATAAGGTGTGTGCCACTGTATTGCTTTTGCTCCTTGAATACAAACACTAATGTTCAATGTAGTAATCTACAGTAAAAAAACAAAACAATCTGACAGCACATTTTCAGACTAACAAATATTATTAAAAAGCATAAATTCTTATGAGCTATAGTTAACTTCATCCAGTGTGGGAAGCTCACTCCAGCTCCTGAAAGCTTACTATATAAATACACAGGATGCACTGTTTGGCATTCAAATTAGGGAAAATGTTAGTTAATATTTCCTTATCGGAATTTACAAACTGCATTAAAGTTAAAGAATGGACAAAACACAAACATTTGCCTCAGAAAGTTTTTTGGGGTTTTTTTGATGGGGAGGGGAACCATGCTTATCAGCAGAAGCAACATGTATACTTGATCTTTTGTTATCTATGGTCATTCCTGGTGTACAGCTCTGATGTTTTAACATTTGTGTGGAGAACAGATCATATGTTAGATCAAATTATGCAGAAATATTGAACATCCAAAATGTTCAAAACTTTTAAACACCAATGTATGTTGTAATAGCTTTGGGATTATTGTTGTTTTAACATAGGATTTGTTTAGGGAATTTATTTTCAAAAATAAAGAGCAATTTGAAATAATTGAAAGAGTGCCCTGTACCATTTAAGTTTAAAGTAAAGTTGAGCAACTCTAGTCTATAGTTTATATGCAGTGTTCAGGAACTTTGAGGAAGGGCAGTGGACCCTCCCAAACTCAACACAAAAGAAAAAGACTTGGTGGCACAATTCTCATTTTAAAAGCCTGAGCAATTCCTTAATGCTACCTGCAAAATTTGAGATAATGAACTGATGATTTATTCTTACTTGCATTGTGGGCTTCATAAGCTTATCAACATGCTCTTGGAAGCTGCATTTTAGCTGAAGAAGCATGGCCTGCCTCTTCTTTTGCAGTTTGTATGTTCAGCCTGCACTTTATGTTTACTTGCCCGAAGTTAATCACTACACAGTCTGTTGAACAAACATGCTTAAGAATTGTGCCTGAAGCACTTAACATTCATTCTAGTAGTAAAGTCAGAATGGTGACTGTCAACAGAATTGAATCCAAATTCTCTGCAGTGCCTTCCTCGTTTAGAATATCATTCTCTTGGAAATAAGGTTAGCCCCCCTCCCCCATCTTTGCTGCTTTTCTGGAAGGCCCCAAAGACATGGTTCTGTCAAGAGGCCTGGGGACCCCAACAGAGGTGGTATTCAGCAGGTTCTGACCAGTTGTGGAGAGCCAGTAGTGGAAATTTTGAGTAGTTCAGAGAACCGGCAAATACCACCTCTGAGATTTTACAGTATCCTTCCCCTGCCACGCCCACCAAGCCACGTCCACAGAACCGGGAGTAAAAAAAAAAAATGAATCCCATCTCTGGACCCAGGTTGGTATAGAGATGAACCTGTGGTTTGTACGGTTGTGTTTGTCACTGCCAAGGTGGGCGGGTGGGTTTTATAGTGTTGATTTGTTAATGTTGTAAGCCCAGGGGTCCTCAAACTTGGCAACTTTTAAGACTTGTGGACTTCAACTCCCAGAATTCTGGGAGTTGAAGTCCACAAGTCTTAAAGTTGCAAAGTCTGGAGACCTCTTGTGGCAAGCCTTCTAGAAACACCATGTGTGAGTTAGGCAGGCATATATATTTATTTAATAAACAAGTAAAATAAATAAATTGTGATCGCTTAGAAGCAAATTGGATTAATAAATAAATAGCAGGGAACTGCAATTACAGTATATCATCCTTCTTAACATTTACATGTTAACATTTATATGCCACTAAGAGAAGTACTCTTCCAGTTCCAGTTTGTTAAGCGATCATTAATAAACCAATACTACCCAGTTGTGTATTGACTTGTTGATTTAAAACATTTATGCTGCTACCTATCCAAGCCAAATTCTAGGTGGCTTCCAATTCAGGTAATCCTCAAAATACAACAGTTCATTTGATCAGTAATGACCAAAATACAACAGTTAATTTAGTGACTGTTCAAAGTTCCAATGGCACTGAAAAAAGTGATTTATGTTCCTTTTCTCCCCAGTTACAACCGTTACAGTATTCCCATAATCACATGATCAAAATTGGGATGCTTGGCAAGTGACCAGGGGTGGTCACTTTGCACCTATTCATTAGAACCGGTTGTTAACATTCTAAGCAGTTTGTAGAACCAGTTGTTAAAAGAAATTATTGGCCTAATCCTGTAAAGAAGGCAGGAAAGAAACATTCTGGTATTTCTTACAGAAATTGCTTCTCCCTTAACCTTTATTACATTCTTGGCAGGATTAGACTTCCTGTTTCTGGAACTTCTCTGGAGTTTTTTCCCCCTCCTTTGCTGGTACTTTGCTTGTGTGGAATGACCATTTAAAGTTACAGTGGCACTGAAAAAAGTGACTTATGACCTTTTCTCATACTTATGACTATTGCAGCATCTCCAGTCATGAGAGGCCAGGCGAGGAGATGGTGCCTCGATGTGAGTGATATTGAGTTGGCCACGCCCAGCAGTTGCAGTGTCTCAGGGTCATTTGATCCCCTTTGGTGACCTCCTTGCAAGCAAAATCAATGGGGAAGTCAGATTCACTTCACAACTGTGTTACTAATTTAACAACTGCAGTGATTTGTTTTACAACTGTGGCACGAAAGGTCGTAAAATGGGAGAAAAAAATCACTTAAGGAATGTTTCACTAAGCAAGAAAAGACTACCTGCAAGTCAGGATCCGAGGTCTTGATCCAGATCTTTTAGAGTCTGGATACCCAAGCAAGACTCAACCCAAGCAAGACAAAATAGCTATTTATTTAAAAAGCTTATTGGTTCTGGTGTTGTACCGTTGGTTTTTCAGGGGGTTCCACATTCCTATGGATAGTAGGGCCATAATTTTTGGAGTCCAGAGCTCTCACAGCTGCTCTCAAAAGGGATCTGGATCTGGAGTCCCTGGCTTGGAAGGTATTTGCCCAGTTCCATCCAATGCAGTTGATGGCCTTCTTTCCATAGAAGATATACTGCTCTGCCGATGATCACCCATATGCCTGGATTTACTGTAATTTGCTTTTACATAAAGCTGCTCTTGATGACCACCCAGAAACTCCAGCTGGGGTAAAATAGCATGGTCGGGTGTTTACTGGACAACTTCATTATTGCCATGTAACACCACTCCTGTGGGAATTGCATTGGCTAGCATTAGCTTTCTGAATGCAATTCAGGGTGCAGGTTATCACCTATAAAGCCCTTTATTGCTCAGGGATTTGGGATCTATAACACTGCTTAACCCACCCATTCTGAGTAAACAGAATGCCTGTGGAGGATCCCCACCTACTGAGACGTATGATGGGAGAAGGGGGAGGCATATTCTGTGGGAGCTGTTCTGAAATGGCTTGTGCTCTGAAGCAAGAGTGCTTCCCATTTTTGCAGTCTCCCTGAAAAGTTGTAAAAACTTGGCTCAGAAACCTGCTTGTTCTGCACGTACTAGATCCACATACAAGATTATTATAAGGGCATTATGTATTTTGACAGTTTTGTATTTTATTTTGCATCAGTTATGTTGCTGTGTTCTTGAAAACCTATTTGAGTAGTTCGAGATTGGGGGCTTCAGAAATCTGATAAATAAATGAGAAACATGAGAGGGAGGGATGGAAGAAACAGTTGTTGTCTCATGTTTAATAATTTCAATTTGTAATCTTCCTTCCATTGCAACAACCACCAGACAGAAAAAATAATATGAATCACTGAGATACTTCTAATAGGCAGCAATAATTAAAATAAACATTAATAGATTTAAAAGGCCGAGCTGAAGAGGGAAGTTTTAACTCCTTTGGCAATGGTGAAAAAATTAAAACTAAGCAGAAAGAGTCTATGTGTAGTTGAACCCTGGAGTCCTTGGTGTTCTTTAAGCTTGGCTGTTTGCCAGCAGACATTTCGTTACCCAATTAGGAAACATCAGTACTTTTGCTTACAAACATTGCATTGATGATGTTACTTACTTGGGCAATAAAATATCTACAAGCCAACAATAAGCTCAAGAGAACACCAAGGGAAAGACAATATCTTTCATTGCTTAGGAACCTCACAGAAAGTTAGGGAAAAGCGATTAAAAATAAAATGCTAGACGAGAGCATGAAATGCATCCCTAGCTTAACTTGGTAGAATATATTCAGCATTACAGGTAGTCATTGACTTACAACCACAATGGAGCCCAAAATTTCTGTGGCTAAGCAAGACATTTGTTAAGTGAGTTTTGCCCTGTTTAAAGACCTTTTCTGTCACAGTTGCTAGGTGAATCACTAGTTAAGTTAGTTAACAAGGTTATTAAGTGAGCCTGGTTTTCCCACTGACTTCGCTTGCCAGAAGGTTGCAAAAGGGGTTCACATTGCAATAATTATAAATATGAATCAGTTGCCAAGCATCTGAATTTTGATCATAAAACCATGGGGATGCTGCAATGGTTGTGTGACCAATGGTCATAAGTCATTTTTCTCAGTGACGTAACTTTGGTCGCTGACCAAATTATTGGAAGTTGAGAACTGTCTGTATAGTGCAGCTTTCATTTTTAAATTATCTACTAAAATTTTAAACCTGATTCATTTCTATATAGCCAAGGAAGTGTAATATTAATTTTGCTATTTATTTAAGAAAATTTATATGGCTGCCCCACACGCTCTCAGAAACTCTGGGTGGCTTACAAAAATAAAGTTCGGCTCTTCTGTATCCAATAATCATATGTGTAATGGAGGGGAAATGCATTTTGGGAGGACAAGGCAAATTGGCAATTGAATTTCATTCAGTTTCCTCTTAATATGACATTTTAAAACTGGCTTTAAAATAATGAATCTATAGTTCAAGGCAATACATTTCTTGCCCAAGGGAAAGAAATAACCTAGGACTTGGAACACGTGTGTTTATGAAGGTAGGAATGGATCTTGCAATGCAGAAAATTCCCTTCAGCTTTAGCTTATCTTGTAGTCTTTACTGAATACATCAAAGGAAATTGAGTGTTACCTCATTGGCATGGCTGGAGGACAGGAAAACCTTCTAGAACAGAATTTGTAAGACATTTCCCACATGTTACTCAACTGCATCATTGACTGACTAATCCATTGTGGATATTCCAGACTTCCTTTGAATCTTGAGGTCATACAATAGCAATAGCATTTAGACTTAGATACCATCTCAAAGTGCTTTACAGTATTCTCTGCCTCCAACAATCTGGGTCCTCATTTTACAGACCTCAGAAGGATGGAAGGCTGAGTCAATCTTGAGCACTGTCAGGATCGAAATCCAGGCTATGGGCAGAGTTTGCCTGTAATTCTGCACTTTAACCCATGCACTAGAAAGGTAGGTTTACAGGCAAGAAGAGTCATTGGTTTGGTAAACTGGATAAATAAATGTTAATCTGTGGCAACAATCTTCCATACAAACCTGCTCAAGAAAGAAATCTTATGGAATAATTGCCTTTCAAAGTCTAAACAAATAGTTATTGTAAAGAGGCAAATATATGAGCATTGCAACAATTGTACTTGAAATTATCCAGCAAAGATAAAACATCTGAGACCCCAGAGAGAGGAGAGATAAGATACAATCATTACATTACAGGGACATCATTTGCAGACACGATATCAACGTGCTGGATAGTTCTTTAGAACCTGAGCAACAAATGCATAAATCAAAATAAATACAAAATGATAAGCATGTTTGATTGATTTGCAAAATATGTTCCACTCACAAAATCCAACTTTTACTGGCAAAATGTTTTTAAAAGGTTAAATAATGTGTTATTGGTTCAAGGAAATCAGGTGACACGTTTTATATTTTATTTCTATTAAAATGTTACACACTACTGCTAAATTTTTTACACATAATTCTTAAAAGTTTTGTTTGTTTTTTACCACTTTATGATTACAAAAATCCACTACATATTTATCCAGTGTTTAAAAAGGCAAAATTGGAATATATAAATATACATTTAAGTATAAATACAGTAAGAAAATAAACAGATGTATGTGTTTAATAAATTAATCATAAATAGAGCATTGACAATGAAGTGCTTGTTGAAGAAAATGTTTTCTTCTGATTTCTGTACAACCATATTATATACAAGAACTTTTTAAAAAGAATAATGTCCCAAACTTTTTCCAAAATGTAATTATTAAAATCTTAACTTGTAAAATGTCATACAGAAGGTTCCCAATCATCCAGGACCACAGTTGTTCCAAAGATCTTGTTTGAAAGACACTGGTTGAAAGGCAACTGGTCTTTTCTTGGTTTTTTTTTTTTTCCTTGAAAACATTTTGCTTCTCATTGAAGCTTCTTCAGTTCTGAAGGTTCTTGGATGAGAAGCAAAACATTTTCAAGGGGAAAAAAAACCTCAAGAAAGTCCCGTTGCCATTTGAACACCACCTTTGGGAACTGTTGCTAACTTTAATGTGGATTACATTGCATCACTTTCAGTGGGAATTTAAAACAGCCTGGACTACATCCAAAGCATCAGCTATATGAAATAGCAGCTTTTATCTCATTGGCTTGCCTTCTTTCAAATGGAGCAACTGAGATGAATCAAGCAGTGTCTGAGAACTCTGGTAATTTCAGTCATAGCACAACAGGAAAGTAACTGATTGGGAGAAAAAGTAGTCAGCTATATTTAGTGAGAATTAATGTTACTTTCACTGAAAAAAATCATTATGTGGTAGAAAGTCTGGACAAAATTATCCAATCTCTAAGTGAATGATTAAAACTGAATATAGATTTTACATTTTTGGCACGCCTAAAGAAGCACCTATTTTTGTTTTAAAACATTGTTCAGGAAGCAAAATAGACATTTGTTGTCAATCTACAGAGAAATCAAAAGGATTTAGCTGCATAATATTTTCCTTGCTTTCCCAGACAGCAGCCTAAACCATTTTGTTTTTTCAAAAAATTAGCTCTTCACACAGTTGCAATTGTTCCTGAGCAAACTCACATCACTGGAAAGTCTTTATACCAGGGGTATCAAACTCGCAGCCTGTGGGCCAGATGGGTCGCACTGGCCATGCCCACCCCCATTTTAGTGAAGGGGGGAAAAGTTGCAATATGTCATGTGACGGGTCGTGAGTTTGACACCCCTGCTTTATACCATTTAGCAGCAAATATTGTCTTACTAATAAAACATGACAGTGTTATTTAATTTTTCCTATTGAAGTTTATATTATCTTTTAATTATATTACCTTTTAATTACCCTCCAACAGCCAATCTCCTTAAAAATAAAGCAAAATATAGTCTGCAAAATATAGTGAGATCTAGCATGTATCAAAAATGTATAACTCCCTTTTGTTTACTTAGTTGTGGCTAATTTATTTCTAAAATTATTCTGTTTAAATACACTGAAAGAACAGGAATTATCCATTCTTTGAAGGAAAAGCAGTTATTGAGACTCAAAGGTAATTGGAAGTAATTAAGCAGTAAAGTTTTTATGGGTTTATCTTTCCAAAAATCTTCCAAAGCAAAAAAAATTCTGCAGGCTTTGAATGTTTCTCATTCCTAAATAAAACATTTAGAAGGAACTTTTCTAGCTATTTTACAGATGAGAGAAAAAGAGGGTGAATGAGTATAGCTTTCTTGGAATTAGTATTGCTTTACGAAGGTGGTATCATATGTACACATTATGTTTTAAGTTATCACTTCAACAAATACAATCCTAACCTCTTGATAACATCTCTATAAAATGAATAATTTCGTTTCTAATTAACAAAACTGAAGTTATTAACCAAAACTAGGACTTTGTACTAAGGATACTTCAGAAGTGATACCAAAGGGATCCATGCTGTCAGTTTCAACTGGTTGATGAAAAATACCAGATTCCAAATTTTGCCTGGTATCACTATATTCTCCAAAATCTGTAGTTTCCACTGGCACAGTGTTCATCATAGGTAAGAAATGAGACAATGGAAGAAAGTCTTTTCCTTTGTATTGTTGTCTTTGCCTGGCATTACTTAGAGACACCAAGATTCCATATTTCTTTGACTTGTAGATGTTATAGCCATCTGGACGTATCTCCTCTTCAAATGAGCAATTCTCTGTGGTATATATAAGCTGAAAAGGAAAAAAAAGTAAACATTACTACATATTACATGAGTTTATAAGTCTCTTAAATGGCAGATGAAGCAACATTGTCCAAATAATCAGTGGAATTGTCTATTTGGCTACAAGATAATTAAATATGATATTCCTTAGAGAGATTAAATTGGATTTCTTATTTCACAGAGCTAAAATAATCTTAAGGGAATCTCAAGAAGAAACAGGAAGTATTTATAAATTATATTATAAGAAGTATTTATAACTAAGTATAGTCTGTGACAAGTTACTAAGGAATGGCGATCAATTTTACAAGGTTCATTTTTATTTTTACAATTTTATTTGATTGGAAGGAAATAAATATTTTTAATTCCTGTTTGCTCATCAAGCAATTTATTGTTCATGAGTTGTTTTCACTATGCATAGAAAATAAAGGAATTATCATAGTTTGAACTGAATGCTTTTGTGGGAACCAATATATACTGTGGAAAACAAGAAAGTTTCATAGTAAAAGACTGGGGCACGATAAAAATGTTGTCATGCAAGATTTAATTATGGGTTAAAGTACTGAATGAGTTTCTTTTTTTAACCATCTAATGGAGCAAATAAGCAGTGTCAATCTGACTTATTTATGTCCTTTCAGTATCTCAGTTTGGCATCTACTTAGATCAGGTAACCTGAAGATATTTTGAGCTTCAGTTCTCAATAGTTTTAGCAACATGGCTAATGGTAAACAATTGTTAGAATTGTAGCCAAAACAATTTGGTGTGTACCAGTTTGTCTACCCTTGCCCTAGATTGTAAGGAGGATTTCTAAATTCTATAAAAACACAGATGCAAAAAATTGAATTATGTGAATAATAGAATGAAGACTGTTATAAAGACTATTCCAGGGATATTAACGTAACACTCTAGTACGGAATTAAATCTGGAAATCTTAGCTGCAGCCTTCAAAGTTGACAAAAATCATTAGCAAAATTAATTTGTAATGTAACAGAAATAGAAAACTATTAAATACAATGATTGGAACTAGTATCAATTACACTTCATATAATTAGTTGTATCAATTACATTTCATATAATTAGCTATAAATGAAATAATACAAATGATTTTGGCAAAATAGCCCTGGCGTACTCAGATTAGCAGCAAACCTTGCCCCACTAAAATTGCCAATTGTATTCGATGATGCCAAAGCAACCTTTGCACAATAGTTGCTTAAGGGCAATGCCATCCAGCCATTTTTACAGTTGGTAATAAGTCTATTTCTCAATACATACTCCAACCTAACAAAAATAAAAGTAGTCCTCCATTTACAAAAATTTGTTTAGTGGCGGTTCGAAATTACAATGGCACAGAAAAAGTGACATGCCCATTTTTCACACTTTGTTCTGACCCAAACCTGGTTCCAAGAGAGCAAACACAAGATAAAGGCAACAGTATAACCTGTTTATGTCTAAGCTAAGAATCCTGTTTCTTCACAAATAAAAGGCTGCCTCCAACTAATTAACTCCGACAAGAAAGAGCCTTGCCAAGTTTTTTTCAAGTTTGCCAAAAAACAACATAATAGTTTATCAGAGTCTTCAAATCCCAACTGTAATGTCCACGAGGCTGAGTTCAAAATGTCTTTGCCTTCTGCAAAGTATGTTCATTCACAGCTGGCTTATCTTCTTGAAGGAGGGGCCATTATCTTGCAGCCTTACTCCTGAGTCGTCTGTAGCTGTTGTAGCTGCTCTTTCCTCCGAGCAATCCTGCGCGCATGCGCACTTGGCACAGGCTCCTCGGGAACCTCCTCATCACTGCTGCCAGCCCCCACAATCTCTGAAAGCAGCAGTCCACTCCCTAATGGTCCTGGCCCCTCATCTGAGTCCTCGCACCACTCAGCAACTGCTACCGGCTAACCACAACACACTTATGACTATTGCTGCATGCCCCGGTCATGTGATCAAAATTCAAATGCTAGGGAACTGACTCATTTATGATGGTTGCAGTGTCCCAGGATCATGTGGTCATGTTTTGTGACCTTCTGACAAGCAAAGTTAAAGGGGAAGCCAGATTCCCTTAACAATCATGTTCTTAACACCTGCAGAGATTCACTTAATGCCTGTGGCATTAAGAAACTTAAATTACAATGCCTCACAACAGAAATGTTAGGTTCAATTTGACAGGAAGTCAAGGGCTACCTGTTTAAGTTGTTGAGGGAGAGGGTTTGCCTTGTAAGAAATGTATGTTTTATGTATGTATTTTCATTTGGTGGGAACCACAATACCTTCCCACAAGGAAATTCCCAGACTTCATCAAATAACAGGCTTCAAAAATCTGAGCAATCACTAGAAAGTTGGAAAGGTCTTTAGAAAACTCTCTTTCCTGCCATTGCATGCTCATCCATGCTTTTCCAACCCATATCTGATAGCCCTAATTGAGCTTCAGTTCTCCAAATTACTGGATATCCTGCTGGAAACTGAAACCCAGGGTATCTGGAGAACACCAAACTGGGGAAAGCTGGAATGAAACTTGTTTGGTGATGTAATGGAATAAATATTCGCTATTTTGTATATTAAGAGCAACAGAAAGAAAGGTGTTTGTTCTTAATTCAGAAATGTTAATGCTATGAAGAATGTGGCCATCATTTCAGAAAGTTTTAGTCTCTTTGTGCCACTTGTTTTTCCTAAAACTCTGGTGTTACTCTGGTTCAGTCATTAGAGGTAACTGAACTCTTGGTCAATAAAAAAGTATTGCTGATTACGTAGAATGCTTCAATGATAAGAGATATTGTGTTCTTGCACAAGTTCTTTCTCAGTCAAGCATCTGCCCCATTCGTTTATCTGGCATACAAAACAGACTGAAAATCCCATCACCCATCACTTATTGATGAATATTTTATAGCAGAATTTCTCCAGAGAGACAAACGGGCTTCAAATACAGGTCCTTGCTTCTTCACCAATAGATGGGGCAGTCAGTCATTTGGAAAACGTGTTTTTACTCTTTGTCAAGATTAGCAACGGCATGAAATGTGAAGTTGCCATCATGACCATCACTTAATAGCACAACTTTGAAAATCAGCACCATTTTGAATATGGTAGGAATTGAGCAGGAAGTATGCAAAAATAGTAGTGCATGCCCTACCAATAGGCCCAAAAGTTTAAAAGAGAGAAATAAGTACATCCAAAATTTATCACACCAACACACCATAAACCCAGGAGGGAAAAAAAGTAAGTTGTGCTCCAAAAGACTGGGGAAACTCTTGATTTAAAATCCTCCTTCAGCTATATTTGAGTATATTTGAATATTTGAGGCCGTTCATTATCTTTCAGACAGAACTACGCTGCAGGCTTGTAAAGGAAACTTGGACAAATGGGTGCTGTGTATACTATTTTCAAGAAAGAAATATAAGCAATAAGTAAATTGTCCCAATTATTACACCTCTGTGGTGTTATGGGCTATAGCCTGTTTTATTTTATTGATTAAAATAAAAAGTTCACAATCAAAAGTGTAATTGAAAATATTTAGTGGTATGCTTAGCAAGATTTAGTTCTAAATAGATATAATTGCACAAAATCACACAGATAAGTAATACTTCAGGAGGATACATGCTAATCCTTATTTTAATGAGACAGCTTTAAAAGTATTGTTATTTACAAGCAGAAATTACATCAGATTTGAAGCCTACTGTTTAAATCTTTAGTTACTATTGAAAAGTTAACTTCGCACCGTACGTATTTTCATTTCTGAAAGGAAGTGAATTTTAATGTAACAGGCTGAGCATTATGAATGGAAGCAGTGGTAGTAATTATCTAAAGTTATATCTTTAAAAGCATGTAAAAAGCAATGCATGTCTGTCTGTCTGTCTGTCTGTCTGTCTGTCTGTCTGTCTGTCTGTCT
>BLBF01000017.1:702929-724649 GCA_015471245.1 Laticauda colubrina | reverse complement strand
TCTATCTATCTATCTATCTATCTATCTATCTATCTATCTATCTATCTCTGGGATAATCAAGAAGTGTAAATGGGTAACATTTTGTTTTAACTTGAAGCAAAATGAAGAACGCCCTTCCCAGTCAAAAATGAGCAAAAATATTGCTGGGTCATCAACTACACATTCAGTCCCTTAGAAGGTCATTGAAAACAACAGATCATTAAAAATAGATCATACAAATCATTAAAAATAAGGGGTTTTCTTCTCCTGTTCAGGTTAGTTGAATGAAGGCTCTAGTTTAATGTACTGCAACTTGCTGTATACTTATTTTCCAATCTGAAATTACATTAGGAATATTGCTTTCAATAGGACAGAATAACATTGTGTTTGAGTGACCCTGAGGTTCTGGTAAAGAGTTACATTTGGGTAATTGCGGGAGCTATGTAACACTGATTTGGTGTGGGGAGCATGACCATTGCTACCTATCAGTATTTCCTAGGATATTTATTTGTTTATTTATACTTATTTATTATTAAATCTTATCTGCTTTCTAATACCTACTATATTCTTGGCATAGAGAAAACATTAAAAAAGACCCAAAGTACTTAAAGTTTAATATTTAAGTGCTCCATTCATTAGTAATTATAAAAGATTTTTTTTTTTCAATCTATAACACTGGCCATTTCAACCTTTTAAAAATCTAAAAAGAAATTCCACATCTACAGCTCGTCTACTGTTCTGCTGCTCAGCCACTATGTTAGGCACATTACTGACGCCCAAAGGTTGAAGTAGCCAGAGACAACAAGCATTCGGGAAATTTCACAAACACCCTGCCAGCTTCTGTCCCTTTCTTCTCCGTTTTTTCTTATTTATCCTGCTTGCTGGATTGCAATGCTTCCCTTTCTGCAGGATTGCTTTTTTTTTTTTTTTAATCAGCGTGCCACACCTTGCTGCAAAAATCCAGATGACCAGCAGATGGGAGTCAATACCTAAACTTTCCGCCCTTTGGATTCTGCTGTCATACCAACTCTTATCTAACTCCTATAAACTATGTTTGCTCCCAACACAATGCAAAGGGCAGGCACACTATATCCTACAAAGGGTCTCATTAATGGAGCAGAAATAGCACCTAACTTTTATTATTTTCCACCTGGCCCACCTCTAACAAAGAAATAATGCCCCCTTCCAGAGTATTAAAGGAAGGTAGCGAACAGAAAGCTTTGTGAGCCTAATGCCTTCTGAAATCGAAGGAAGCTACAAGCAGGGGGGAGCTGACTTTATTTCATAAAGAACGCACGATATTTTTTTTTCTTTTTTCTTTTCTTTTCTTTTTTCTGAACGCGACTGCAATGCCAGGGATGCAGAGCTGTATTTGAATGCGGGAGGGGGGGGGGGGGGAAACCCAGACCCAAAATCGCTCGCGAGCCAGCAAAGCTTCATGGGTGGCCTCTCCAAAAAGATTTACGCGCTTCTTTCTCCGCTTCCCCTCCCCTCCCGCAAAAGGTTACCGTGAGGACAGGGCGCGATAAGCATCTATCTTCTGCCTGGAGCCCCGAAAACAGGTCCCCAAAGAAACGTAAACAAATAGTAACTCTGTTAAGTCTTGTACGTTCTGGAATGTGGCTGAGGCCGCCCCTTAAGCTGCGCCACGGTGCTGCAAGGAGTAGCGCCCGAGAGCTCTTTCGTCCCGTTTTTCCTCCCCAAAACCCCAGTGTAAATTATCAAGTGTCCTGCAAAAACTTGGCGATCCTGTGTGAAGTGCCCCTTCCTCCTCCTCCTCCTCCTCCTCCTCTTCTCTGAGTCTGGAGAAGCCCAAGAAAAGGCCCCCTCTCACGCTACAACCTTGACTTTAAAGAGCCAGAAAAGCGCGCCCTTCCCGCCACGTTTTCAGGACCTGGGCGCAAACTTGTCCCAGTTCCCCCCGCGTGGGGCGCGTCTCGCCTGCAGATGTTTTGCGAACGGAGAGGCAAGACAAAGCCGTTCCCGATCGGGAGGAAAGGAGACGTCGGAAAAGACACCTATAGAGCCTCTGTCCCCCCCGTTGTTCTTGTCGTTGCTGTTGGTGTTTTTAAAGCAGCTTAGTCACTCACCAGCCCGTGCAGCCTGCCTCCCTCTTCCATACACAGGTAGCGAGAGCTGTGCACGCCCTTGATGGCCACCGTGCGAAGCGCTACTGCTCGGATCTCCAACAAACCTGCGCGGGCGGGACAAACCAACCGTTGTGTCGGGTTAATGGAGTCCGTGGGTGGGGAAATTGCCCTCAGGGAAAGGAAAGGGTCTCTCTCTCTCTCTCTTTTTCTCCCCCCCCCCCCCAACTCTCAGATCCTCAGGAAGGATTAGGATGAGCCCGTGAACAAAAGCCAGGGGTCTTTGGAAAGAGGGGAGGAGAGCAATTGAGCGGACGCCCCATCCAAGAGGCCTTGGACAGGGGGAGCTTTGGACGGGGGAGCAGAAAAAGGCCCAAGGCCCGGGGTACTTTCAGGATCTGGGTTTTCCTCGCGCCTCCGGGAGCGCAGATTCAAAAGGGCCACGGAAACCAAACCCCCACCCCCCCCCCCCCCCCCCCAAAAAAAAAAAAACCGGAAGCGGGCAAACGGCTTGGGTGAAGGTGAAAGGTGCAGCGAGTTGAGGGGAGCTCCCCGAGCCAAACCGTCCCTTTCCTCGAAGCGAGGGAAGCCCCCGCGGGAAGAACCCCCGTCGGAGCGTTTGACGCGACTTACTGTGCCGGCTCTGAGCAGCGGCGCCGTCCACTCGGCCGTCGCCGTGGATCCTGAGGAAATAGCTGAACGGCCCATGCCGGCTGGCCGTGTAGAGGTGCCTGAACCGGATTGGGTCCCCCCAGCCGTAGTAGACGTGCGGTCCAGCATCGGCCAGAGGCACCGATCTGACGGCCGCAATTCCGAAGCAAAGGCCCAGCAGAGCCAAGGGAGCGGCGCGGGTTTTGCAGACCTCCATCCCCATCCTGGCAGAACGAGCGGCCGGGGAATGGGTGGCGGGATTTGGGGTGGGGGAGGGGTGAGGGGGGGGTAGGGGGGGTAAGGGTGGGGGCAGAGCTTCCCTCCAAGCCGAAGGACCGTAAGCACCGCGAGGTTCCGACGCTGGGGAAGTTGGAGGGAGCGGGGTGGTGGTGGTGGTGGTGGTGGTGGAGGTGGTGGAAGAGATCCCTGCCGGGGGATGGAGGGGCTTCGGGAGCGAATGTCCGAAGCGGCGGGCGAGCCCCTTCCTTTTATAGCTCTCGCTGATCGGCCCAATCGATAAGGCGAAGACCGATTCCAATCCAGACCCCGAGCAAGTGCTCCGGCCAATTCCCGCCCCGTCGTATTGATCTGGATGACATCACTGCCCAGGGGAGTGAAACCCTTCGGGCTTCAGCTTCTGATCCTGCTCTGGGACGAGGTGGAGCTCGCATTTGCAAGGGGGGATTTCGGGGTGGGCTTTCCAGATCTCTTCCCTCCTTCGCTTGGCTTGGCTTGGCTTGGCTTGGCCTCGCCTTCCCGCTCGGTTGCTTTGGATCGGTCGCGGGAGAGGAGAGAAAAAAAAAAAAAAAAAACAACCCACCTTCGGCGGTGGGATTCTCTTTCCGAAGCCGCTCGGAAAGAAGTTCCTTCCCCCTCCCTACCCAGCTGCCCTCCCGATCCGTTGAAGTCCCGAGAGGTAAAGAATGAGCCACAGCCGCGAAGCAAAAGGGCCAGAACTTCTGGGGAGAGAGAGAGAGAGAGAGAGAGAGAGAGAGAGAGAGAGCGCACCAAAAGGGGCTTTTTTTTACGAAATAGTGTGTACACGCAAACACACACGCGCGCGCGCGCACACACGATCTCCCTCCTCCTCCCCTCCACAAAAATGAGAGCAAAGCCTGTCCGGCTGGGCAGGGGATTGTGTTCGGTTTTGTTTTTTTTTTTTTTGCACACCTTAGATGCGCCGTGGCGCTCAACCCGCGCAAAACTCGAGCTCCTTCTCCACCTGGGCATCTGTCGAAAGTATAGGAGGAAGGCAAGGGCGGTTACACGTTAGAGACCCACACACGGGTGGGGAGGAGGGAAGAGCAGAACTGCCGGGCGATGAAAAGAACTTGAAATCTGAATGCAATTGCCAAATGACCCGGAAAATCGCCTCCCCCTCCACCCATCTCCAGCCCTCTTTGTTCCCCAAGGTGCCCAAGCGCCTCGGCTGATGCAACAGCGCCTTGAATTGAGAAAAGCTGGAAAACGAAAAACAACATCTGCAGGCAGCCAGCCGGGGAGAGGGGCTGCTTTTTTTTTTTTTTTAGTTTTAGAAAACAGTTGATATAAAGGCATTTAAAAATAAATAAATCCATACTTAATTGTAAAGAAGCTATCTCTCTGCGTAGCTATATTGCTGTTGACGAGCAACTCCATCCAAGTCTTATACATGTAGTCTTATATGTATTCGCAAAAAGAAAGCTCAGGACCGTAAACCAGAAACATATGGAAGAAGATGGACAGCCCTGCAATGGGTGGACAGTGGTTAAAATGGACAATAGTAGATGATTGATATGTGTGTGGATGGGATGGATGGATGATAGACTAGATTAGATAGATAGATAGATAGATAGATAGATAGATAGATAGATAGATAGATGGATGGATGGATGGATAGAATATATGAGAATCAGTATACATGTATGCCAATTTGCAGCTGATAAGGCCAGTATGTATAAAGGTGTATATATCATCATCATTATTTTAGCCATTGTCTATCCACTGCAGGATGAAGGCCTCTTCCTCATGTTTCCAACCAATATGGTCCTTTTGTCCTGCAATACTTGCCTAATGTCATTCATCCATCCTGTTTTAGGTCTCTTTCGTGGATGCTTTTCATCAAGTGGAATCCGTTCTATGACTACCTTGATCCATTTGCCTTTGGTTCCTCTTGCTATGTGACCACCCCTATTTCCATTTCAATCCTTTTACTCTCTTGATGATATCATACACTTTTGTTTGTTCTAAACCATGTGCAGGTCTTTCTATCTTGTTGTGTAATGCTGAGCATGTATCTTTCCATGGCTCATAGTGCCTCTCGTAGCTTTTATATGTATTTTATATGTATACATATGTATGTACCTCTACATACATATGTATGTGTACATGTATATGTATGTACAGGGACCTACAGCCCTTCTAGTATAAGTGTGCCCATCACTGTAAACATCTGAGGACAGAAATTACACACTAAACCTCTGGGTGGCACTCCAGGGTAATAGGACTATACTTCTCAACCATTCAGAGTAGCCAAATTTAGCTTGCAAAACATTATGGGAAGGTGAAGATTGGTTTAATTAGCAAAGCAAAGTATTACGATGATGCAAATTCCAGCCCAAAATTCCAAATGGTTCTGAAGGAAAGATGCCTGCTGTTGATTCAGAATGCAAGAAGTTCTATTAGAGGAGATGGCCAGGCTCAGGAAAGCTCCTACCCCCTTAGGAGACAGAGGAAGACTCTTCTGAACTGTGTGATTCAAAAAAAGAACATTTCTCATGCTTCCCTGTTACTCAGTGACTGGGTTCGTGCATCACATTATAACAAAGTGAATGCTTTGTCTGACTTGCAGTGCCACGTGAAAATCCTCAGTGTGGTTTACTTATAGATGAAAGTATGATCATTAAGGCTTGGTCAGGAAACTGATTTAAAAAGAATGCAGGCACTGAATATATGCGAAGAAAGCCAGTGTTAAATCAGTCGATTGACTAAAATTCTACCAGCAAACTAACACAATAAAACTGCAACTTCGGAATGGAATACATCATTTTGATTCAGTTTTGTTGATCTTTTGTTAAATTTAAAAATATTCTAATTTCAGCAAATGGTTAGTAAAACCTGAAAACTAGCAATATATTCTCAAAACTGCAGCCCTATACATATTTCAAGTAAGTAGATAGATAAAATTACTTTCAAGTAATTTTATCTATCCATATCATCATCATATCATATTAAAATTAAAGATACTCAACTAATAGATTGAATAGTTTTCTTATATGCAAAAAAATAGTTTGTCTGTGAATTTTCATATGCAATATACAGAATGTTTATTTCCAGTTATAAATATTGAAACAGCCAAGTAGCAAATTTGTTGCAAGATAAAAGTTGAACTTTAAAACTGAGTGAGTCCCTGTTTTTACATAGATATGCTGCACATTTCCTTATATTAGTCAAATAAAACTGCATAGATTCAGTAATATTCAAGAATTTATCCAGAATAATAGTCAAATTCTTCAGCTTGCTAATTCTTTGTTTGACCACTAGATAGAGCTTTAAACCTTAAATCTCTCCCACAATCTCTAATTCTACAGTGACAGTTCAAAAGTGCTGCCAGGTTATTTCAATTGCCTTTAATGAACCTGTTCTGGTACCTTCAAACTTCCAGATATATCTCATTGAATCTGCAAGATTGAAGCAAGTTCAATTCTATTTGCTAATCGTGATATAGCTAATTTATTCAAAATGTTTTGCCATGGAAATTTATTTCATTCCAAAATGTAATCAATAAATGTTCAATTAAAAAAGGAGCAAAAAGGAGAAGCAAACTTAGTGAATTCTCAGACAACATGAACTGTATTTGCTTAAGAGAAACTACAGCAGGAAGACCCAGCATGCTGGTGTGTGTGTGTATGTGTGAATAAATAGATGTTATTTATTTGTTTGATAACATTTGAGGCCACCCAACTCCACAATAACTCTGGATAGCTTATCCATAAAAAAGTAATGGGGAAAAACACATAAATGACTGGGCGAACAGGAGATCAACTGCAAACTACCCACAACAGAAAGAGACACCAAAATCACTTTTCCTTCATAGAATGAAGAATAGATGGATAGAAAAAGATGAAATGAAAAATAGATGGACAGATAGAAAAAGACAGGTAAGCAGGCAGGCAGGCAAAGGCACACAAATAGATTGAAATAAGCACGTCTGATCAATGAAATTCAAAGAAAACTCTAGGGTTGACAGCCATCATAAATTCTTTTATATGTGTACGAAGTTAAGTATATGACCAAACAGCATCCTTTAAAATTAGAGGAACAAATGATTTGGGATGGATCATGCTGCTGTTATGGTGGTTAAATCAAGATCCTTAAGACAAGCTTTACTCTTCCTGATTTCTGAGATGTATCCATGTAAATACTATGGAGGTTATTTGCTATGGACAAGACATGTCTAGGATATCTTTCAAGTTTCATCTTACTGTAGTCTGTAGCCCAATAGCAATTTATACAGAAGTTCCTTTTAATTAAAAATATCATTTTTCAGGCATTTCTAAGGCAGTTTCAGTGATGAGCTGTAAGAGTCATTAAATTGCCAATGAAAATATTTTCTTGTCCTGTTTTTGCCTAGAAAGAATATAGATAGGAAAGCCAATGGATTGGGTGCAGAATACCCTACCAATATTCAATTCTTCATCTCTTCAGGTCGATCAACTAACCTTATCTGGAGACAAAGCTAGTGCAAGATTTATATTTTTTTTCCTGCCTTATATTAAGTGTGCATAACTTAAATATGTAGTATTAAACTATTTTCATTTTATGAGTCTTATCGTTGTATATGTGCTTTATCCTAATGCCATCTAGAAACTGTAGTAATTCTTTCATCTTAGGAAGCAGCACATCAGAAAGAGAAGCATTTTAAAACTGAATGGGAAAGAAGAAACCACCACCCCGGAACAAACAAAAACCCAATAGTGGGAATTGACCCCTGATAGAAAATGCAGCCACTGAACAAAGGATTGCTCATATAGTTTCTCAGTGATTAATGAGAGTTTCAGTTAGAGTCCCATTGAGCGAAAGGGACATTAAAGAGAAGTTCTGCATATGCTCTAATAAGGCAGCTTTAGCTGAATGATGTGAAGCTATGTGAACAACAAAAGCTTCTTCAGCAGCATTTTTAACAGAATATGAAGTTCATATTTAAGAACTTTTATTTTTTAATAATGTTGGCTTTTTTACTCTCATCACTCATTAAACTGCCAATCTTGTTCCATTGATCAATCCTGATTCCTTACTGTATAACATGAATCTGTCATATTTATTTCTTTGCCTATTTATTTACTTAGTGAGCTAATAGAGTTTCTCTCCCACCTTTTCAAGAACTCAAGGCACTGCATGAAGCATTTCCTCTCTTCTATTTTTCCTATAGCTATAATTGTGGGTTGGGTTGGGTTGGGTTGGGAAGTGGTGGTGGCTGAGGATGAGCTAAAACACACGTCCTTTCATTTCAACTCCAACATTTTACCTTTTTTCTAAATCAAAGTTTGTTAGTAGTGTTAGTAGTGTAGTAGTGTAGTAGTGTAGTAGTAGTGATCAGACATAGTTAGTAGTAGTAGCTTAGTAGTGTTAAAAGCAGTGGAGCCATAGACTGGATTTGAATTTCTGTTCTAATAACACATTTCTTTGTAAATAAGACAGAAAATAAATTTAAACTACCAATGTGATTAAACCACACTGACAGATCTTATAAATAATGGATTCTTAATTACTTCAAGCAGTGCACAGATTTCCAAGGACTTATCATTAGATAAAAGTTCCTATCAACTTTTCTTCCCAAATCTTTGGCTTTAATAACCATTTATTTCTGTTTTGCATGTTCTTTTGCATGGTTTTACTGTGAAGATATTTTATTTCTAAAGTAGTTACTACCATTAATATAATAAATATTGAAGAAGACAAATTCAACATTGAAATACTGCACAAAAAATAAAATTTGCAAGAAATACAATAGTTTTTACATTTTTTCTAATTATTTTTTCACTTCCACTTAAATAAGATATAAATTCAAACAATGCATATATTTTAAGCATACCATTTTATTGTGAAAATCCACTTCTTATGTTGAAGTAAAAATACAACAGCAAGTATAGTTATATTCTGGGTTTTTTATTTGTGCTTTTAAAAATGACCATGAATTCATTCTATAAGTGCTAGTTTGCAACAGTACAAAAACACTCATTTTTAAACTTCAATGCATACATTTCCATGAGCCTAAAGAGTCCATTGAGCAGTTATACTTCTTTCACTTGTACAAATAGCTCTGCCTTTTCATTATTCTTTTTGAAATGAAACTTTTTTTCTTTAAAAAAAAAATTCCCCATAAATTCTGCTGCTCAATGGATTGAGAGAATAGTTTGCATGAATCTAGACAACTCCTTGAATTTCTTGATATTTCTTCTTGTTATTGGTATTCATTGGTCTGATATGTGTATATGTGTGTGTGTTTGTGTATGTGCGCGTGCGCACACACACACACACACACATACACAATCTGTTCTAAAGGGATTACATTGTTAACTTCTTTGGCAAGGACTTGCAAATACAAAAAATGAATGAGCCAAGATGCTACTACTGTTCCTAGCCATTACCTACAATAGTGATTAGTTGCTAATGATAGCTCTGATTCTTATTCATTGTTTTTGAAGCTCTCAACTTATTCTAGCTATGTTTGAAATCCCAGCATTCAGATATCAAGTGTACCCTACATGTTAAATGTCTTCTTTATCAGATGTTACACCTTTTTCTAGGAATTATCCTATGCATTTTGTAGGTAAATCTTGATCGTTAAGAATGACTCCATGTCTGATGGAACTTGACCTCTAGTTCTAAAAGAAATAGATGTTCTGTTCTCTTCTGTGTTCTGTTCATCCCCCAATTGTTTGTTCTAAAAGTCTGAAAATTGATTTCTGTTTCTAAGTTTACTTGGCTGTAAGCTTTGGCTTATATGTGCTGTTTTGGGTTGAACTAGAGATTAGTGACCCCAGATTGAGTTTACATAACTTGATTCTGGTCAGGGAAAGAAAAAAAAAGAGCAAGTGACTTATTTTAGCTTTCCTGAAAGGTTAATCTCGGTTATTACTTTCTAGGTCAAAGGCATTCACACTGTGTAATGGAACAAAAGGCATGAATTCAGGTACAGTGGGAATATTTGGAAACAGTGGTAACATCCACTCTTACTATGTTTACTTATTCGTTTGGAGTATTTGTTACTGCCCAAAATGTGAATCTGAACCTTGTAACATAAAAATAAGCATTAGGAGAAATCAAACATATATCTTTCAAAAATAATTCAATCTACATATAATATGAGGAAGTGAATAGTATAATTTAATACAACAAAAATAGGACTCCGCTCAACATTTGGCAAAGGCCTGGTGGAAAAGCAGAGGCCAACAGAGTTAAGGTTCATAATACAGATAATCCTCAATTTACAACAGTTCATTTGGTTACAACACTGAAAAAAATGTGACTTATGGCCATTTTTCACAGTCACAACATTTGCAGGATCCCCATGGTCGCGTGGTCAAAATTCAGATGCTTGGCAAGTGGTTCATATTTATGGCTGTGTCCCAGGGTCTTGTGATTACCTTTTGTAACATTCTGACAAGTTAAATCAATGGGGAAGCCAGATTCACTTAACAACCAGGTCACTAACTCATCAACTGCAGTGATTCACTTCACAACTGCGGCAAGAAAAGTCATAAAATGGGGCAAAACTCACCTTACAAAAGTCTCACTTAGCAACAGAAATGTTGGGCTAAAATTGTGGTCATAAGTCAAGGACTACCTATAAACTGATATGTTTCATTCAGATGTTTTTCTTTTTCCCATTGCCAAGGGTTCTTTGACTGCTTTACAAGACTGTTTACTGTGAATCAGTAAAAAGGTATTATTCAGGTTATTCTCTTGCCTTATCATTTGTACTTCCACGTTAATTTTCAAAATGTTAATCAACAACCAATTTTCAGTAGAAAGTCCTTATCCGAGTCATTCTCTTGGCTTGTCATTTGTTTTCCATTTTAGTTCCCTTCTCTTCTAATCCAGTTTTTTCTTGTCCAGGATTTTTGGTTCTAATATTTCTGCACCTAGGCAAAATTTATTTTACATCTTTCATTCCTTTATGAATATTTTTTGGACATAATCTGTCCATAGAAGCAGACATAATTGGTGCAATTGCTACGTAACATTGTAACTACTCATTTCTAACCCCTTTCTTTGAAAATCTCCTGAGACAATGTGATAATGTTTTGTTTCATTCTGTAAACATCTGTACTAACCAAAAACCAAAGTTAACAGATAATAATTCTTTCATTCCACAAAAGTATTGAACTGTGTATGTTAGCTGTTATTACTAACATTTATAACACTTGATTTCTTGGCTTAGGTGCAATGGTTCTACAAACCAAAGATCCAAAAAATATTATTACAAAACTTTTGAAATTATTGTTATTCAAAAGGGAATCTTTCATCTTTACCTATGAATTTTAAAACATTTTTTTCCCATAGATTTGATCAGAAATTGGGTATGATGAGTTTGGCCCCCATTCACCCCTTTACAGTTTCTTAACTAATCTTGTTGCAGTATTTGTCACCATGAGTCATGGCTTCGGGACAGTCGAGGTCAAGAATTGAAGGCCAAAGGTCATCTGAAGCATCCTGCCAATGGCACCTAGAATTGACCTTTATTTGACAAAGCAGAACTAACCAGGGATCTGAAAGAATAGTGTTCACATACCCATCTGAACCCTGCATCTGAGCATTGCATTTGTATTGATCCTAATCAGCCTTAATTATCTAACCAAAAATGGTTAATTAGAAAACTATTTGAAAATAAGATGAGCAGAAGTAATAACAAAAAAGACATGGAAACTCATGAATCAATTGCTTCAAAAGTTAATCTGTTTGCTCAGATTGCACACTTGAAAGAAAATGAACCAGGCATTGGTTTATTTGGAACCAAGAATTGAACATTCAGCTGAGCTAATATGTCTTCGCATTACATGGTGTGCAAGCTTAATGATTATGCCCATGTGCTTCTATTCTTTATGGCTTTCCATTTTTAGACACTTGCCATTCTTACATTAAAGACTGGCTTGTGGGTCTCACCATAATTTTTTTTATATAATTTTTTTTTTATTTTCAGACAAACATACACAGACAATACATAAAAAATGTAAACCATCTTCCATTTTGTACATACAATCTTTTGTGCGATCCTTTCATAATCATTGTTCACAATTTATATCAATCTCACATTGTCAAACTAACATATGCTTGTCTATTTATCAATTATTAATTATCCTGCTATTTATTCCATCAATATTATATTATGCTGTCATCCAGTGGTTATATATGTCTACATTATATTTTGTATCAGTCTATTAAACTTCTATAACAAAATTATCTATTCTGTTACCTTACCATGTCTTTTTATCCAACCATTGATAAAACAAATCCCATATCATATAAAATTGCTTGTCTTCTTGTTCTCTAATTTCAAATGTCAGTTTATTCATTTCAGCACAGTCCATAATTTTTTTATAACTTCCTCCTGCATAAGTATTTTGTCATTTTTCCAGTTCTTCGCAAATACAATTCTAGCTGCTGTTAAAACATTTACAATCAAATATTTCAGGGTCTCACCATAATTTTAAAAAGTTTATAAATACATTGAATTAAGAAAGAGGTTTGGTACTACTGAAACAAACCTCCATGCATTTCTGCTTATATTCCTTTGTCATTCATACCATAGGAATGCATCCAGACACTTAATTGATGTTGTTTAAAGAGGTCTGTGAAAACAGACTGAATATTTTCAGAGAGCACCACCAAATAATAATTGCACTTTGCTTTTGTAAAAAAAATCCTAATAAAATTCAAATGATGTTGTGGAACAAATGGTGGCCATAAATATTTGAAGAAGGATCTCTTCCTTTTTAAGCCAAATTTTCAGTAAGGAGACAGTTGATCCCTTTCTCACTTCATGCTGGAGATGCATCTTAAATAATTTAAATAACTTAGATTATCCTTTTCTTCTGTAATGTGTTGCCTATATGAAGTTCTTTGATATAGCTTCCCTATTGCCTTCTATCAATGATCCCATGTGTTGCCAACAGCACTGGGTGGGAGAGATCGCTTGCATTTACTAAAATGAAATGAAAAGGAAGCACACTTCATGTTTCTACTCATCTGTCATTCCTTTGTCATTCACCCAGTGGCACTAAAGAGAAAAAAATATCAGCACATGAACTCTTGAAGCTTTCCAAGTCTCCAGCTGTCATTAGCTTTCAGCTCATTGGGCTGATCTTATCTGCTGCAGAGTGATTGAAAGTAATTTGTTTTGGTTGGAAGTAATTTGTTTTGGAGAGTAATTAGATTATCGCTTTGGTAGTTCCTACCTGGGGATCCAGAGCTTCTCTGTTACTTGTTGCTCATTAACATCAATACCACAGAGACCTCCATCAAAGAAAAGCTTTGCAGGGCTTTTCAGTTGCAGGAGATCCATAAGGAATTTCTTATTTCTCTAGGGAGATAATAAATCTTCTGGTGTCAAATAGTCATTTCATGGTTAGGTTTATGAGAGAACCAACTGGGGCTAAACTCTCCTTTTTCATTCTCAGGAACAGAACCTCAAACCTAGGCACTCTTAATCCAATATCCTCCAGATATGTTGTACCACAACTCCAATAGTTGCCTAGAGTTTCAGGGAGTTACAATACACTTCTGGAGAGTGCCAAGCTAGAAAAGGTTATAATAGTTATCATTATAATAGCTTAAATAATTGGGATATGTAATGACATGAAAAGAATAGACTAAATTAGAAATCATAATTCTGGTATGGTTAAAAAGATGCATTTTTAAAAAGTTCCAAGGTAGCAAAACAACTTTTTTCTATCACACATTGCTTATTCGATTCAGTAATATTTATTTATGGAAGTATATTATTAAGAAAACCTGCAGAGATATTACCTGACGTCTTTTTCACAAACTGAGATAACAATCACTTCATAAGTAGCAAAAAAGTGTGTGTGTGTTTAATATTCTTCTATATTTTTTTTAAATGAATTGTTGGATTAAAATAACTGTCTCTGACCAAGTGCTTTCCCAATTTATTGAAACTACAATTGTCCAAATATCAAGCTATTTCTATCCTGGGAATGATGAAAGTTGTAGCTTTAGTAAAGCTGGAGGCCACCAGATAAGAGAAGAAGAGTTTATTGGATTGGGAGGCTAATAAATTCAAATAAATAGAGTAAATAAAAGATTGGCTGTTACTTCAGGCTAGATTATCGTTCACATGGAATATTTTAGAACTTTCCAAACAAGGACTACTTGGAGGACCTGATGGTCTTAGGGATCTGTTTGTGTCTCTTGTCATTTCCATTGAGACTCTCCAACTGTGCTGAGACTCTCATTTCCTTAACTCCCCAGTATGGTGACAATTGGATATTTGGCAAGTTTTGGTTCCAATACTTTGGGAAAGCAAATATTTGTTGACTACAATCCTCTCTCTATAGGAGTCATGGATTCTATGCATCCATTCCTTCCATTATGTACAACATAGCTGTGACATGTAATTTAAGCGCATATCTCTCGCTGATGCTGGCTATCTTTCTACTCTGGTTTGTTTTAAAAGAAGGCATGCACTGCAGTTTTAGGCACATAACAGCCACATTATATGGGACATATATTGGCAGGATTCATACAAGATCAAAAACCTCACTATGTAAGCATGTTATAAAGAATTCATGGTTCAAGTGGTTCTAGGCATAGAATAATTTTTCAATCTCGAAAGAGAGAGAGAAAGAGACAGAGAGATGTCATCTGAAAGTATGTTTTGAGCATGTTTAATGTAGTGCCTAGGATGCTACAATAGAAACCAGGAGACCATGATTTCTCACCCCACCTTAGGCACAAAGCCAGCTGGGTGACTTTCAATCAATCACTTTCTCTCAGCCCTAGGAAGGAGGCAATGACAAACCACTTCTGAAGAGCATCACAAGAAAACTTCAAGAAATGTCCTGGCAATTGCCAGGAATCAACACTAGCTCAAAGTGATATGTATGCAAAATTATATGTCATTAAATTAACATTCATCTTTGATTCTCTGTTAGCCAATTGCTAGTACTCCTGTAATTCTGCTTTCCCCTAGTAAGCTATTTGGAAGATGCTCCACATTCCTTATCAAAATCTATTTAATCAATTTCAACTCAAAATATTTGTTTCCTTGGCCAAAGTAGGTGTGGGCCGTCCTGAATCCTCCAGTACTTTGCTAGTATTCTCATGTGCTCCCAAGATATCTATCTTGAAAAGAGTTCAGCTCAGGTGCAATTCTTAGGAAGCAATGTTATGTCTTCACCAAGAATACGGCTGGCACGATAGTAAACATTTTCTTCTAAAATAAACAAGATTACTCCAAAGCAAAGCATGTGGCTCAAATAGGGGGCTGAATCTGATCTCAGACCAACATAATGTTTAAATCAACTTCTATGGAAAGGGTGCTTGTTTCAATTACACAGGGACAGCGCCAAATTCTCCCTTTTCTTTTCTCAATTTATGTGTCAATACTCTACAGTTTTCATCTCTCTGTTCTCTCTGTTTTTCCCCCTTCTTCTGAATGGTTATTTTATTGTCTGTGAAAGTGATTGTTTCATGAGTGCCAAAACAAGAATAATAAAGACCTTTGAGGCATACAGTTAGTGGGGGTATCATTAGAGAGAAGGAATGCAATGGTAACATGAATAAATGACCTTTTTGAAATATTCTCCCTCAGTGACCACATGTTTGCCTGCATAAAGCTAGTGAACACTCTTTATTTTATTTTATTTCACTTTTCTCACTTTTCTCAGGGTATTCTTAGAATGAGTCCCTTAGTATTTGCTGTTGTAATAAAATGAACTTTGTCCAAGGGTCCCTAACTGAGTTTGCTGCATGTTCCTTCAAAAGCTAAAGGCAGATTGTATGGAATAGCTTATATTGGCTGCCTCTGAATGATAGCAAACTTATGCATCGCAACACTTCTGATATTTTCTCAGCTAGCAGAGTTGATCTGACTTTCCTGAGAACTCAAACCTTTATGAATTTGATAGAACATCTCTTCTTCTTATAAGAGCTGCTGAAATGAGGGAAGTCTTTTCTGGGCCTTTTTTCAGATCAGAAAGCAGAAGCATCCAGGGAGGCTGCAGAAGGATGAGAGTTGTGTAACAGAAGCAGAAATATCCTCCATCAAGAGAAAACAACCAACTCTCTTCTCCAAGGGTTCTGGTCTTGTTTAAAATATAGATATCCTTCTCAGTGCAGTGACTGTTGAAGAGCTTTGTGGTAAACTTAAATTGAAAGAAAGCAAATGCTAGTGGTCTTGAAGAGATGGCTGCACTCATTTTAATAGCCCAATTCTCAAAGAAGACTGAAATTATTCTTCAAACTCCACTTCCTGAGAATCTAGAAGTGATGCATTATTTTCTAGATGTCTGTACCCATTCTACAATATATTGTAATAGGAATATATACAATATATTCCTAATTATGGAGATATTTCAGAATGAATACACCTGCTCCCTAGAAAAAGAATCTGATGGCGCAGATTTGTGGCAGGTGAGTCTCCATTTCAGCAACAGTGACTATGCATCCAGTCTGAGAGCTGCCAATTTGATACCCCTGATTTATGGGGAAAATCAATGAATGGATAACCCACCATTTATCTCTATGTTTCAATAAAATTAAACCACCATTTTACTACCTCTCATTCAGCAGCTTAGTAGGAGATTACAACATATATTTTTTTTACTCAGTGCATTTCTGGGGAAATTAATGGAGCCGGTTCCTTTTTACATCTTCTGACCTGAGTCAGAATCAAAATAATTGGTAGAACACTATCGTCACCAGGCTGTTGATTTTTTTAAAATGCTGGATTCTGAAGTATTATAATGAAAAGAATTCTGATTTGCTTTTCAGTGAACCGCATTGTTCACAAGATAGACTTGAATGTATGGATTGATCAAATAGTGACAAATAATTCCTGTTCTGTTACCTTTTAAGCAAGGTGCTGCTAAACTTTCTGTCTCTAATAATATCTTACTTTGGAATGAATAGCTAAAAGTAAGGCACGCAGACTGTTAAAGTTAACTCATGAGACACCATGATGTTTTGCATGCCAAATGTATTCTACACGTTTAGTTTCACCGTCTTAATGTAGATGTGGAACACACAGTCAAGAACTGTGATGTTCATGTGAATTACCATGTTTTGCATGAAGATCAGTCTCTTGGGCTTTTTCTGCTACTATCTCATCTTTGGATCTAATTGGGCATTACTATTGTTTAATGTGCTTACTCATTGATTCTTTTTTTGTCCTACGAGAAGGAAATTTTACAGATATGCATTTCAGCTGATGGCATTGTCACTTAACTGCCGAATTTCTGCTTGTTTTGGATACATTGGTGAAGTGGAACCAATATACCCTGCAAATATATCTTGCTGGACACCGTGGGGATCTTTTCAATTTGTGTCCACCTTCAGGTTGTGGAATATTTTCATTTCCAATACCAGTGAAACCTGGTATATAACAAAGCTTCTTTATTCATGGTATAATAAAATGACTTTGGGTGAATTCTAGTCCTGCCTTAGTCATGAAACAGCGGCCAAGTGACATACATCTCTCCCAGCTTAACTCACCTCCTTTTTGTGGGAAAAATAGAAATAAGAAGGAATGTTCACCATCTTGAGAATGGTGAGATTAAAAACAAACAAATAAACAAATACCATATAGCTAACATTTAATAGGCAACTTAGGTAACTTTCACCTGAAAATGCAATAATTTTTCTCCAACACCATTATTGATACAGGCTGTGATATTAACCCCCGGTGTGTGGTATAGTGACCCTAATGACATGACAAGGATATTAACCTTTGTGCTCCCAACCCATGTCTTGTGGCAGAGGCCACCGCTGCTATGGATTATTTCTTCACCACATGAAACTGCAAACAAATGTCACCCTTTTGGAGGAAAAAAACAAATGTGAAAAGAGTTTTCTAGCTTTGGGGACAAAAAGGCTTGCACAACACTATTCTCTAATGTGGTTACTTTGTATCCAGTCAATGCATTTTCTACCAGAAGTGTAAAGCATGTCCCAAAATACAGAATACAAAACTGACAAAATAAAAATTCAGAGTATTCCCAAAGAGGGAATCAATGGAAGCTTTTGACATTTCAGAAATTGTAAATTGCAACTATACAAAATAACAAGGAGGCCATTTCAATAATTTAATAGTTACTGGTGCCATTTTTTAAAAAGGTCTATTAAAAAGGTTCTTTGCATCAGAAGTAAAAAAAAAGAGAAAGAGAGAGGGAAGAGTTAAATGGCAAACACTGGAAAAGGTGAACATGCTACTTTGAATCGCTACCTTTTTTTCTATTAAAAGGTTTATAATTCGTATAATTCCAGTTTTGAACACCAGAGTTCTTATTGCTCAACTACACATCAGGTATAATTGAGAAAGAATATTTAGCCTTTATATTAAATATTTTCCATCTTAAAAATGCAGAGGCAGATGGAATGCATTTTCCATTACTTTCACCAGCCTAACAGTAAGCTGGGATGAGAAATAACAACTGGGCAAAACCTTCCCAATGAGCTTCATTCTTCAGTAAGAGGTTGAATTTAATTTTAATTAAATTCAAAATTGAATTAATTTTTTGATTAACAATATTTCTTTATTCGAGACTTTGGCAATTGCTGGGGGAGGATGGGGGCATAGCCAAGTGTACTTGAAAAGTACCAGGTTGGAGAAAACTATTCTAAACAATTCGATTTTGATAGTGTTGTACTCAGTTTTAATTTATATTTCATTTATATAATTACAAGATTAAAGATAAAGGACATTTAACAAGTTTTTTATTTTGTAGTTGCTAAGGACATGTCACTCAACTAAGGTGACCATGGCTTTGAATTTAAAACTTCTTCGTTGTCCTTACACGTTATTGTAATTATCTCAACTAGTAGGCCCTTTGAATCATTTTTTGATGATTTTTTTAAATTCTGCCCTGATTATATTATCTTGAATAGTTTGCTCTTCAGAAGTCAAAAAAACAAACTTTCCGATTCTTTTTTTAATGTTCCTATTGTAGGCCACTGTAACTACATAGCCAAAAAGGCATAAAGAATTGTTAACCTAATCTTATGTAGCTTTTTCTCTGGTAATATTACACTAATAACTAGAGCATACAAAATATTTGCAAGACCAACACTAGAATATAGCTTATCAGTCTGGAAACCAAATTACATATCTGATATTAGCACAGTTGAGAAAGTCCAGAAATATTTCACAAGAAGAGTTCTCCACTCCTCTACTCATTGTAGAATACCTTATGCCACTAGACTTGAAATTCTAGACCTAGAAAAACTGAAACTACACCACCTTCGGTTTGATCTAAGTATGGTATATAAAATCATACATTGCAATGTCCTACCTGTCAATGAATACTTCAGCTTCAACCATAACAACACAAGAGCACACAATAGATACAAACTCAAGGTTAACTGACCAAACTTGATTGCAGGAAATACGACTTCAGCAACAGATTAGTCAATGTATGGAATACTCTACCTGAGTCTGTGGTTTCTTCCCCAAACCCTAAAAACTTTAACCTTAGACTGTCTATTATTGACCTCACCCCTTTCCTAAGAGGTCTGTAGGGGACGTGCATAAGCGCACCAATGTGCCTACCATCCCTGTCCTATTGTTTCTTTTATTTTTCTTGTATGTAACCATTTCATGTATTCATAACTATGTATATACTTATATATCTTGTAAGCAATTGACAAATCAAACAAATAAATAAATGATTTTTTTAAATTCTTTCCTGATTATATTAGTTTGAATAGCTTGTTCTTCAGAAGTCAAAAAAACAAACTTTCAGTTTCTTTTTTTAATGTTCCTCTTGTAGGCCATTGTCAGGTTTTAGCTTTTATACACTTTCCTCTCAATCTTTTGTAGAAATCGATCATGTATAGGTAGTCCTCAACTTACAACCACAAATGAGCCCAAAATTTTTGTTGCTAAGTGAAACATTTGTTAAATGAGTTTATTCCCATTTTATGACCTTTCTTGCCATGGTTGTTAAGTGAATCACTATAGTTGTTAAATTAATCAAATTGTTGTTAAGCGAATCTGGCTTTCCCATTGACTTTGCTGGTCAGAATAACATGACCCCGGGACACTGCAACCATCATAAATATGAGTCAATTGCCAAGCATCTGAATTTTGATCACAGGACCGTGGGGCTGGAAATAACCTGGAAATAGCGAAGGGCCGTCCCCTGGTGCCTTTGCCAGCGAAAACAGATCTTGGAAGGGCTGCTAGCAAAGGGTTGCAGAAGGTCATTGCAGCTGAAAATGGATCTCAGGAGTCCATTTTCTCTGTCAGAGCACTCAGGCCACCACAGGCACCTCCAACACAAGTGATGTTGAGCTGGCCACACCCCCTGGCCATGCCTCCTCCCCCCTGAGGTCAAACACAATCCTGATGTGGCCCGCAATGAAATCAAGCTGGACACCCCTGCTCTAACTATATCACTATCTGAATGTAATGCATGGTGAATAGTAAAATAATTTTCTTGTTTTATGGTCCAAACTGCCCAGTTGAGTTTGTGTCCAACAAATAATATCATCACAGATATGGCTCAGGTATTAATAGCTTTGATGGTGTTTCCACAATTCAATTTTGTTCTTTAGCATTTTTCTTACCATTTATTTCTGCCTGCTTGCCTGCACAATTCCTGGAGGTATATGTGTAGAATTCCTATCAATTTTTGAACATATTTTTTTTTAAATAAATGTGTTCTTCCTTATCCTTCTCCTGTTCCTGCTGCTGATGGAGGCTCAGGAATGTTTGCAATGGCAAGAAAATGGAGCATTTAATTGCCACTTACTATCAGTATGTTAAGACATGACTAAAATGTTAAAGAAAGGAACTATGTGAGAAACTTAGCATCTCTGTCTGAGGTTTTACATGTTTGTATATGCAACTGATGTGTGTGATTCAATTATCAAGGATATGCATTGTTAGAAGAATAAACTCAGAGGTATCCTTTATTTAAATAATATTCTAGATCATGTCATAGCTAAGTGTTCCTTGCGTTTCATATAGTGCATTTTTAAAAAATCATTGTTTTCCTTGGAAATAAAGACAACCAAAATCCGTGGCTTTTACTTTTAGGTAACTATATTTTACATATACTGACAGCTTTTTCTGCCCTCTAACTCCTTACAATAAACAATCTGACTATTCCTGTGGTTTAACAAGCATAGTGTAATTGTGCAATTGGATATATCATTTTTTTAAATAAAAATAGATATTGCAGTTTCATGACTTATCAAAAGTCACCACCAATGATACTGAAATATGCATTGTTCAGTCTATTTATTTATTATGCGTTGTATTGACAGAAGCATGATGCAGTGATGCATTTATTATCTCTTGCTTTTCTACTAATGCCGAAAGTAATGTAACATAGCATCTAATTTAAACTAGTTTTTTCTCTTTAATAGTTTATAATGCTTTCCTGCAATATTTTTTCTTCAAACTACTCACAACATTATTTTTGACATTTTTAAATGCCTTTGACCTAAATCTCTTCTCATTCTCTCCCAATCCCTCTTTCACACACCATTGCAGGATGAAAGTTTCTTCATTGACTTTTCAGTCAAGGGCTGAGAGATAGTGCTATAAAAATGAACATCCCATAATATTCAAGTCATCGGTGACAAGAACAATTGAGAATAATCACAAAGCTTAGCACTTTGCTTGGTATCCAGCAAATTTATCTGGAAAAGTTGAATAGGCATTGTAATTTTCAATATAAGAAGCATAAAGAAATCACCTTATATAGATAGAGAGATATGGATAGATAGATAGATAGATAGATAGATAGATAGATAGATAGATAGATAGATAGATAGA
>BLBF01000017.1:634284-702919 GCA_015471245.1 Laticauda colubrina | reverse complement strand
AGATAGATAGATAGATAGATAGATAGATAGATAGATAGATAGATAGAAATAGCCAGAAATAAAGGTCTGCCAAAAATCTAAAAATAACAGTATCAAAGCATAAATGATATTAAAACAACATTGCTGAACAACCTGTTTCACTATGGTAATAACACTAACTACAGTACTTCAAGGTTTTCATGGTCAAAAAGTCCTTTCATATAAGCAATCATATCCATTTAATGTTTTCCAGTATTTATGCTGGATATGAGGTTTTGAAATATCTCTTAAACCACTGCCAAATGTGCAAATAAAATTTAAAAGATGTCAGAAAGTATTCCAAAAAGTTTACTTTATATGACTATTCGTCATAATGTAGTACCTTCTCATACATAGCCTATTGCTATAGTCTTTACTTATTGACTATTCTTTGTTTTGAACCCTTAGCTTCACTTGACTGCCATGTTTACTCATTCACACTGTTTCAAAGATGTTAAAGAGTGTGATTTGATGTTGTTTGTATCCATTAGCATTCTCCAGTTCCAACTGTCTTCTAATCAGGCTACCTCTGAAGTACAAATCAATCCTCCAGCAGCTTAAAGGAGTCTGTTAAGTGTCAAAGTCACTTTGGAAAACACCCTGATTCCTAGTGAATTACTGTTTGCTTTCTCTCTCTCTCCTGGCTTTCTCCTTTGTCTTCTTTTCTTCCCTTCTCTACAACTACATATGTTTGTTTCCAGTGGTTCCAAAAAATGTATTGGGAAGGTTAGCTGATTATCAACACAGCTGCTTAATGTCAAATGATGCACAGCGGGTCATGCTGAAAGACCATGAGGTTTAACCCACCTGGGGAAATACTTCTAAGCCAGTCCCAGGGGTGGTGATAGACCCTCTGAGAATGTTTAGACTCCAACATTTAAAGAAAAAAAATCTGGAAAGAGATTATTAGAAGAAACATATTCCTACACAGCCTTGAATGATGGACATTCCACATGTGAGTAGGAAAAGTTGGTAAAAATACTTCCCAAGTCTACCATAATCACATTATATTCAATAAATGTGTGTCAAACATTTTGTGAAATTGACACTGTGGAGGGCATCTTTCTGGCTGAAAGGTGTAGTTCTAGAAATCTGTTTTTGTTTTACAAAACAAATTTACACAGATTATTATATTCATTTTGATTGGATTTTTTTTAAAAAACTCAAGCTAATTAAGGATCTGAGCATTTTTAGTAACTAATCCCTGAACGGCAAGAAGCATTTATCTGATACTTTAGAAATCCTAGAATAATCACTGACTTTAGAATAGAATGGAATGGAATGGAATAGAATCCTTTATTGGCCAAGTGTGATTGGACCATAAGGAATTTGTCTTAGTGCATATGCTCTCAGTGTACATAAAAGAAAATATAGATTCATCAAGAATCATAAGGTACAACACTTAATACAATACAATACAAATAAAATAAGCAATCAAATCATACTAGGAAACAGTTAATTAAAAATAGTAAAAATACAAGCAACAAAGTTACAATCATACAGTCATAAGTGGGAGGAGATGGGTGAAAGAAAGGATGGGAAGATTAATAGTAATAGTAATGCAGTAAATAGTTTGACAGTGTTGAAGGAATTATTTGTTTAGCAGAGTGATGCTGTTCAGGAAAAAAACTATTTCTTGTGTCTAGTTATTCTGGTGTGCAGTGCTCTATAGCGTTGTTTTGAGGGTAGGAGTTGAAACAGTTTATGTCCAAGATGTGAGGGGTCTGTAAATATTTTTACAGCCCGCTTTTTAATTTTTGCAGTATACAGGTCCTCAATGGAAGGCAGGTTGGTGGTAATTGTTTTTTCTGCAGTCCTAATTATTCTCTGGTCTGTCTGTCTTGTTGGGTTGCAGAACCAAACCAGACAGCAATAGAAGGGCAGATGACAATAATTCCTCTGTAGAACTGGATCAATAGCTCCTTGGGCAGTTTGAGCTTTCTGAGTTGGTGCAGAAAGAACATTCGTTGATGTGCTTTTTTGATGATGTTTTTAATGTTTAGGTGTCCATTTAAGTCATGTGATATAGTAGAACCTAGAAATTTGAAGGTCTCTACTGTTGATACTGTGTTGTCTAGTATTGTAAGAGGTGGTAGTATGAAAGAGTTTCCCCTATCTTCTACCACCATTTCTACAGTTTTGAGCGTGTTCAGTTCCAGATTGTTCTAGTTGCACCACAAGGCAAGTTTTACAACCTCCCATCTGTATGCAGATTTGTCGTTGTCCCAAATGAGACTAATCACTGTTGTGTCATCTGCAAACTTCAGTATTTTAACAGATGGATCCTTTGAGATGCAGTCATTGGTACCTAGGGAGGAGAAGCGGAGAAAGCACACAGCCTGGGGTGGGGGGGCTGTGCTAATTGTACAGGTATCAGATGTGATTTTGGTAGCTTCATCTGCTGCTTCATGTCTGTTAGGAATTTTATGATCCATTTACAAGTGTTTTCAGGTACTGCTAGCTGGTTTAGTTTAGTTAGAAGAATGTCTGGAATGATGGTATTGATTGCTGAACTGAAGTCTACAAAGAGGACCCTTGCATAGGTACTTGGAGATTCAAGGTGTAGTGCACAGCCGTATTAATAGCATCATCTGTCAATCTATTTGCTCAGTATGCAAATTGCAGAGAGTCTAACAGCATAATAATTTTTAATAATTATTAACGTTTAATTGATTTTAATAAATTTTAATTCATTTTAATAATTATTATTGAAATAATAATTTTGAAAATAGTTTTCAAAACTATTTCCCATAAATAAAATGCTCTACTCCATAAAGTATGTTTACCTATATCTGGTTCACGAACCCTCATTTTTTTCCATTCTGCTCCAATCACTAGCACGGAGAACTGTCAGTAACTTTATTGACATTTGTAAGGCAAGAGATATACTGAAATGATAAAGTATACTTTAGCATAGGAGTAGATTGTCAATAATATGAAGAGTGGATGGTATCTTTCTTTTGACTAAAGAAAGAAATATTATGTTGCATTTTTGTAATCAAAAGAGACACATACAGGCAACAAAACATTAACAATGAAATGAAGGCATATTTGGGCTCCACTCCAGTGGTGGGATTCAATATTTTTTACTACCGGTTCTGTGGGTGTGGCTTGGTGGGCATGGCAGGGGAAGGATACCGTAAAATCTCCATTCCCTCTCCAATCTTGGGGGAAGGTTACTGCAAAATCCCATTCCCTCTCCACCCCACTAACCTGCTTTCCAGCTCTGTTCTCCTGTGCAGGGCAACAAAAAAAAACCCAGTCAATCAGCTGGGGCTCGGGAGGCAGAGAATAGATGAGGGGGATGAGGCCAGTCCGAAGTGGTATTTGCTGGTTCTCTGAACAACTCAGAAATGTCTGCTACTGGTTCTCTCACTCATATTTTCATGGACCACTTCAAATATCTGCTCAAAATCTGCTCTCTTTTGGTAAAGTTCCTGTGGGAATCTGCTTCTGGATTTTGCTGCTGGGTGAAGGTGGGAAGAATACAGCTGAGTTCATATTTGCTTAAGTACACAGCATGGGTGGGCTGCATGTGACATAAAACCCTCAACCAGGTAGGTCACTTGCATAATTCAGTAGAAACAAAAAGCTTGTCGGCACCTGATATTTACAACAGGCCAGTGCAGCTGTTTTGCACATCCAACTTATTAACACCACACTGCACTAGACATAAGCAGGTTGCATCTGCTTCATGTCAATCATGATGACAATATGGGAAAGATGAAATACCTTTTCTCCCTTAACTTTCTTTTCCCACTAGTAAGACTACAGAATTAAGGAAGACATTATTCCAAGTATCTATATGGTTGGGCTATCTCCTTGCCCATAGCATAAAAAGAGAGTTTTAGAGAGAAGTCTAAGGTTATACATCCCAAGTTGTCCAGTTCAAAACTTTGCTGCCCCATTGTATGGAATTTTAAAATAATGTTGTCCTTGCTGTGACATCCAAAACCTCACCTTGATTTGTGTGAATATATACATTCAACTTCCCAAGAATCATTGTCAATAGAAGTCCCAGGATGGATGTCAAGAGCAATGGATTCTGGGGAAATTTGCCAAGATTGTATTTCTGTGTATTTCTACGTTTTAAAATTTACCTCCTCATCCCCAAAATTGAGCCTTTTTGATTATCTCTGTTGCTCGTTCCTTTTTTAATAGCAAGGTTCTTTTTATCTTCTCATTTTTTTATTATTGTTACTGTTATTCTTTTCATGTTTTTTAAAAATAGTACTTCATCTGCTTTTTTGGCAGAATTCTTCCCCAGGAAAGGAAGCAGCTATATAGAAACACATAGATGGCAAGGTCTGTGTAATAGCTATTGTTTCAGGATATAGTGCTTGAAGAGGAGGGGGAAAAAACCTTAATAATTTGAGAAGTGACCCATACTGAGTAAGTGTCCTCATGCATCAAAAACAAGCAGACAGAAATGCAAGAGAAATATCAAAATTGATTCCAATGATGTCAATGTCCTTTTCCAGCATGTGTCAAGAGTCTTATGGTGTTTGACAGAAGTATTCCCTTTCCTCAAGGGAGTAAAGAATTGTCCTGCTGGATCAGCCCAACATTTCCTCTGACCTAACTTCTTATTCCTACAGCGGGCAATCAGGAGCCTATCAGGAACTCAGGGTACATGAGGAGAGAAATGTCATCTTGTGCTGGCATTTTCTGAAAGCTGGCATTACCAGGCAATATGTGTCTGCAACAAACCACGGTGATGCCAAAATATAATTCCTATAATGACATCAACCCACAAATATCACAATTTCAAACTTGATTCTTGTTCAACTGTGTTGCTGTTCTTATATGGTTACACTATATTCTATATTATCCTTTCTTACCCAATCAAATGACTATAATATACTGCTGTCATAGCTAGAAATAATTGATAATTGTATCCTCCATGATTATTTGAAACCCCATTAAAGTTATCCAAATCGTTATATATTGTGGAAGCAAATCCTATAGTTTAATGACAGATCCCTTGAGAAATATTTCCTTTTATATGTTCCAACACTCCCATCAGTTATGGAATGTACTCAAGTTCCAGCATTAAAGGAGGAGAAAAAACTCATAGCACCATGTGTTGGTTGATCAGAATTTAGGAAATTTTGGAAGTGGGGCTTCCTGAATGGTGGGGGATTTTTGAAGGGAGAATTCCCAATGTGTTTCCTTTAACGGTGGAGCAAAGCAGCCATAAAGAAATGTTGGAAGAAATGGACGGCGTACAGAATCCCATTTCTGAGTTAGGTTCATGATAGAAATACTTGATGAACTGACTTGTCCTCTGTTTTCATTTATCTGAAATGAGTCAACTATGCAGTGTGAAGTAACTGACATCTTGCAATGTCCTATACATTTTACACATCCCTTCTATCCTTGATCTTATCTTAATTAAGACACTTCCCTCTGTTTTTTTCTGGAATATTCTCTTTAACAATTGAACAACTGTAATTATATATAGTGAGAACTTGTCCAGTGCAGTAGTTAAAAGCTAGAAAGCAGGATACCATAGGTGACTTTGTGCTAGACATTCCCTGGGAAGAAAACAACAGAAAATAATTCAAAATATTGTCAACCATGAGAGTTGGGACTTGTTGATATAGTTATGAGGAGGAAAGACTGACTTCAAGGCAGAAAAAGAAGGTTACAGACTAGGTATGCTACATTTTCATGTCAATCACAAAGTTAATTGTGCATGTTTTTAACAATCAGATTGTTAAAGCCCCTGCATATCCATGATACAAGGAATGGGTCTTCTCATCCAAGACATCATTGGTCAGTTTATCAGACCAATGATCTTCTGAAGATGCGATTAGCACATCTAAAGTCTTATACATTGTTGGCTTTATCTCCTTTAAAAGGAACTTGTGCTTCCAGTTTTCAGTGGTATGAACTCTGTAAGCTGTCGTGATCTCTAAAAATAATGTGTCTTACAGCCCCAGGTCACCCATCCCTGATGTAAGATTATTTATTGTTGTCTCATTCAAAATTTGGTTTCATCTAAATATTTGGTGGAGATTTCCTGCAAGCATTGCCAGAATTGGCAGTTTATAGAATTATCTCCCTGGGATTAAGTCCCCAGGTTGATCTGTAATGTTCTAAAGCATGGGTGTCAAACTTGATCACAGTCACGTGATATATCATGATGTATCACAACATTTTTTGCCTTTACAGAGCCGGGGTGGATGTGGCCTGCATGTGATGCAACCAACCCATGGGCCACCCTATTTGACAGGCCTATTCTACAGCATAACACTACTGAAATTAAGTACTCCATAATGTCCTTTGCTTTGGCTTCAGCTGATGCCAAAAAATTCAATAATTACTTAAATGAACTGCTACCCTATGCTACTCAGAAAGGGGTTTGGTTTTTTCTTCTAGAAAGTTCTTTGATTCTAAATAATTTCACCTGTAGCATTTCTTTCTATCTTTACAAGTTTTCACCCAATTTATTTAGGGTGGTGGTAGGGCAATTGTTTTATTTTTTAGGCTTGCATGCAGGTGCAAATCCTGTTAAAACAAGATGGCACCGCTCCAGAATTGATTTTATTTGTTAATATCTCTTCAAAAAAATTTATGAAAATATTTGTATGGCGTATTTTTAGGTAAAACTACTCTTTAGTCATATTTCCTACACGTATATTGTCCAATGTCAATCATGTAAATTGCCTAAAAGTACAGACTCTACCTGCAAATTTAAAATGTTTAAGAAAATAGCAAAGCAGAAAAAGTGAGAGAATGTTAGAGTATTCCTTATAGTAGTGCAAAGCTTTGTCTTATAAATTGTATGTAAAGGCAAAGGTAAATGTTTCCCCTGTCCAGTCATGTCCAGTTCTAGGGGGCGATGCTCATCTCTATTTCTTAAGCAAGGGAAACAGCATGGTCTGAAGACACTTCTATGGTCATGTGGCCAACATGACTATTCGCAGAGGCACACGAAATGCTGTATTGTATCTACCTTTCTTCATGAAACAAAAGAACCTACTGAATAAGTGTGCATAGGATAATTCTGGGAACCATTTTGGAAACCAACAGTGCAGGCATGTCTACTTACAATAAGGGGTAAATGTGTTTACAATTGAACTAATTCCATCAATTTCATTCAAACTGACTTTTGAATGAGCACACATTGGATTCTATAGGAAATAAAGCAACCATATGAGAGCACTAAATATTTCTGAAGTGCAAAATAATCTTATTTCCCCCCCAGCTGTTGATGAAAGAATGTCAACCAAACGCACAATGTCCATTGTAAACATGTATCTATTTATTATGCATTTAAATGTGCACAGCACATACACCACAATATTGAACAACACCTGTATAAAACTACAGACAGATTTGGTAAATGATGAAATCTCATAACATTGATATAAAAGTTTAACAATGTTATCTGAACATTACAATATAAATCACCTCTGACCACATTAAGGATGAGTTCCTCATTTGGCAACTGAAAGGAAAACAAATGTGATTTAAAATGTACCTAGGAGCTGCATCAATTATTTCAGAAACCTAGAAATATGTGGGGTATTCAGATGTATGCATTGTACATATAAACATTCATACACTAAAAAAGGGAGAGAAAGAATGAGAGAGAATAAAAGAAAAGATACAGAGATATCCCACACTGCACAGAAATGTTCTAGCATCCCATTGTCTTGAGTTCACTTACTTAAGACTGGACTGCATGAACTTATTTCACGTATGTTTGCATGAACAGCAACTAATCAGGTCTCTCACCTCATCTTATGACGGATGGTTGTGCTTAACCTTGAAATGGGTTTGTTTTCTCCCAAGCTTTCTTTGAACATTCAAAAACTCAAAAAAAGGAGAAATGGAATGGGAAAAGTTCTTTTCTTACCTAGTCTCTCCATTTTTCAAGTAAATTATTACATAGTTTTATTGATAGACTCAATAAAGACAGGAAAAGCCAGTTGTAGGCATCATATTAAATGCATTGGAACATAGTCATGTGATTTATTTCTGTCCCTTTTGGCTCTGTGGCAGATTGTTCATATTCAAAGAGAGCAAGGCCTTTGCCTGAAAGGGGATAAGACACTGGGAGAAAGTACTGTAGAAATATGCAAACAATCTTGAATTCAATTTTTTTAACTTAAAACAACCAGAATCAATCTTGAAGCACACTGTTTCAACTTCATCAGAAGTATTCTGGCCTCAAATTGACCCTTTTTTCAAGTTTCATGTAGCCATTTCAGGAACGCTTCTACAGAAGAGTCCATTTCAGGATCCATACTTTTATTGAACTCAATATCAGGTGTTTTTAGCATATTTCTATTGGCTAGCAGCAGAAATGGAACAATTCCCATTTGTATCCATTTTCAAACTCAAAGAAGTTTGCAATGGTTCTTCCCAAAAGGGGGAATTCATATTCCTAAGTTCTTGCCTCACTCCCATTAGCACTGCTGAGTAGCTTTATTCTCCCAGGTCATCCATTAATACAGTACATAAATATATGCAAGTCATTCAGAAATGTATATAACAGTAGCATTTTTTTTTTTCAAATATAGGAATGTAAAAAAAAAAGTTGAATTCATTTTTGCTGTGCCTTGGAATTTTGATGATGACTTAATTTACCGGGTATGCAAACATTCCTTAAGATTACAGCCCTTCAATACTGAATTCCTCTGAGAAGGGGAATTTTATCACAATCCACAATGTCACAATCCACAATGGCTTCTATCACTACCATTGAAAAAGGATACATTTACATAAAAAGTTACATAATGTTAATAATTCCTGAAGTTATTTCAGTCTTACATGTAAACTTAAACATTGAACAGGAGACCGAGAAATATCAAAGGATAAAAAGATAGTAATCTCCAGTAAGATGATGGGGGCTTGCTTCACTTTCCTTTCTATAACAAAGTACACCAAGTAATTTACCAGAGTTATTACTTCTGGTTGGAAGAAATGCTGTATATTGATTCAAAGCTGCATGTAAATGATCTAAGATATGCAGGCTGTAAGGCTAAAACATCTTGAAATGTACTAACGAGGAGTTATTCTCCCAGGATAATTTAAGAGTTGATAGATCTTAAAATTTGCTTCACTCACTAGTTACTCATAGCATATCAAACTTGGGATAATATTGGCATCATACTTGATATGAATGTGAAATCATGGTCACTTTGAATTTGCCCTATGAAATAAAGATCCACAATGGCAATTTTTGTGCATTCAAGTAATCTCTGCATTTACCATGATAAATATAAGCCAGTGTTTCATTTTAACACTCAATCCAAAGCATTTCTAGAGACACTTCTGCTTGCAACTTGGCTGCAGAAAGGACTCAAAGGATTACATGCTCAACCATTTGTGGTCATTAAGGCCACTGACTCCAAGCCTGAGGCCAATTCATCATAATTTTGTTTTGGAGCAGGAAATAAAACTCTCAAGCTAGGAGAATATATGGCCTCTAGAAACTTTCAGCTTGACCCATAAATATTTCTAAAAATGGTTATGAAATTGTAGTGATTAATATGGCAAATTGTTAAACTGGAAAAAATACATATTCATTACATTTCATTATGATAATTTGAATTAAGTAAAATTTAGCTCTCTTATCTCTTCCCTTCTACTATTGAAATATGAACTCCAGTGCACCATTTAAAGGACAACTAACATCCAATTGCTAATAATTTAAACAAACCTGAATTAGGAGATGTTCCAAAACAAAATTGTTGTCTGTATCAGAACTTGGCAGCCCACAGACTCCCAGAGCCTCTTTTACTACAACATTGCAACTTAGTGATATAATTTCCCAGTATTTTAAGGCAGGAAACATATGGAAGCTATACTATACATCTTGAATTAGGGTTAACATCTTTATTAAATGAATACCCCTGTCCTTCCAAAAACTTCTACTCTAACACTTAGGGAATGTTATCTAGGCTCATATGTGTGACAAAGCCTTTCCTGCTTTGCATCATGACTACTGCTGTCTTCACATCTCATAAGGATTTTCCAAAGGTTGTCAAGATATAGTTTTTCACAGCCCTATTTCAGATACTGAACTTTGGTCATGAGTTTGTCAAATTTAGAATTCACAGAGAACTCTGGATAGTTTAAGAGCAGTTACTTCTACACTGTTCTTCTTAACTGCACCAAAGAGAAGCAGAGCCCATGTAAGTGTGAACCTTGGGCATACTCATGCATGTTGCACTAAACCATGGTTTAATATTACATCTGCAAAGCCTTGGTTTCTCTCTGCTAACATATATCACAAAAGGACCTTCATACATTTCTCTTCAGTCATAGGCCTAGCCATCTCTTTTTATGATAAGCCACATCATAAGTATTCAGAATCTTAAAGAATCCAAGCAAAGAGCAGAGACCATTCTCATAATGAATTATACTTTTACCTGAATGGGGAACTTCACCAGACTTCCTCATAGCAAAGGTAAGAACCTTTTAAAGTCTGATTCCACCGTAGGAGTAATTGCAGTCTGCCCAAATGTAGTCATACACAACATCAATTTGTAAAGAGGTGGCAAAATATGAGGACGTATTTTAGCTGAGCATTAAAAGTGGGATCAAAGTAACTTTAGCGATTGAACATCTGTTTTTTGTTTTTTTTAAGCAGAATGCCCTAACTTCATGTCTGCTCTGCTTAATAGGATTATATCTAGCTCATGACAGGAAAGATCTCAGTTCCAGGAGATCTACTGCTAGTTAAGATAGCCAGAAGGCTGGATAGAACAACTTATATCAAGTTGATCTTGATATAAGTCAGCTTCTTATTCTTCTGTCATGCCAAGGAAAGAGACACACTATAATCAGGTGCCTGATCTATAAGCACTCTAAATGAGCTTGGTAGGTGAGGTGGTGGTGGGGGAAATGTACTGAAAGGAATCCCATTGAAACAAATAGAAGTAGGTGAAGGAGTAGATGGTCTAAAGTAGCCCTACCCAAATGAAAACATTGAGTTCATTTTTAAATCTGCATGGCAGGTAATCTGCCTGCATAGCAGCAAAATAATAAGTTGGTGGATCTATTCTGAAGACAGCTGAGTAATTATCCTAATAACTCCAGTGCTTCATTTTGGGGTAAGCCCTTACCAATATCTGCCTTCAGCTCCCATTATGATTTTGAGAGCTGTCTTCTACAACATGACAAAGGCAATGTTTCCAAGATATCTGTTAGATGAAATCTGTGATTAGCTCCCAAAGCCCTACTTCCATTAAAAGAAACCATTAAACATTGCCTAAAGGTTACCCTCCTCTTTTGCTCACCCTTTCCACCCCTCCTCCAATCATCCTTCTTAAACCTGCTGGTTCATTCTTTGCTTTAAAGACATGGTTTACATTCACAAAATATATAAAGAAAAATATAAGGTTACTGGATGAGCATATAGTGCTGCAGCCTGACAGCTGCCTGCAAATATTTTCACCATGATTATCCTTACTAAAAGTAAATCACTGGGTAAAGATAGCACAAACGTGACAAGGCTCAAATTGGATGTAACCAACACTATCTGGAATTCTTTTGGCTACATATGGAAAAAAGGGGGGATTGGGATGCCCTCCTCTCCCTCCCACATTGGAATTATATGTAGGGTAAGGAGAAAAAAATGAATGCCCCTTCCCTGCTAGTCTTGTAAGGAAACTGGCTTCCAGAATAATTGAGTGAGGTAGATATTAAAGGAACATTATTTCAGGGAATGAAATGAGAAAACTGCAACCTATAAACCATTTACAGTATAAATGTTTAATTAAAGTCAATATTATTACCTTGGAGTGAATTGCTATTGGGGCATGCTCAGCAGGAACCCTTATGGCAGAGGCATAACTAGTGGGACAGGACTTCTACTATAGACAAGCACCTATTTTGCAGTCAGTGGTTGAAACCACTGCATTAAGATGATGGAATTACTCACTTTTTAAAAAGCAAAATAAAAATATACCAGATCTATTAAAGGTTTAACACATTTTGTTGTATTTAAAAGCAAGCTCCCTTTTTTTGGAAGGCTAAATAGTTTATTCCTCTGCAGTCCTTAGTAGCCTCACATGTGTTTAATCTGCCCTCCAACCCCAGCTGGAAAAAGATGACCATCAACTGGTGAAGTGACTCTGTACTGCAAAATTGTATCATAAGCTGGTTTTCAATATTTTGTAACATTTATGGAAAACATTTTTAAAGGATTGGTTAACTAACCCATGTTAAAGGAAAGCTGACAAAATCAGAATACGTTGTCCAGAGTTTGTTCACTGCGATGTGTAAAGCAGGTTCTGTCTGAGAAAAACTCAAGAACGTGAGAGTTTCTGCTTCAACATGCACAATAAAAAAAAAAAAAGGGGGGGGGAAACATAGATGAAACCACCTAGTTTGTTAGCCAGTTCACTGAAAGGTAGAGCCAAATATGCTCATTTGAAAAAACAGTAGCTTGGAAATCTGGCCTGAAAGGAAGAGATTTTCAAATGTTATTAAAACAATGCATTTAGTAATTCTTGACTTATGAGTATTTTGTTCAGCAACCATTCAAAGCTCCAACAGCACTGAAAAAGTAACTTACAACTAGTTCTTGCCTTTGTAAATATTGCAGTGTCCCTACAGTCATGCAACCATAATTCAGGTACTTGATAACCAACATGTATTTACAGCACCTGAAGCATTCTGGGGCCATTTAATTGTCAGTTGTGATTTTCCCAGCTGCCTTCCATCAAGCAAAATTAGTGAGGGGAATTGGATTCACTTAAAGTGTGATTTACTTAATGATTGCAGCAAAAAAAGGTTGTAAAATTGGAAGCAGTCATATGATGGCTCACTTAATGATCGGACCTTCTAGCAATGGAAGTTCTAGTGCCAACTGGGGTTGTCAGTCCAGCACTACATGTAATATCATTCCATTTAAATATGGTTTGTGGTCTTTAACACAAATGTTTCTTCATTTTAACCTATTCCAAAATGTGACTGGCTGAAAGAAGAAAATGACCATGCTATACCTAAGCTGAACAATGAGTAAAAATGCCCAAATGTTGCCTTGTACTACTAACGTGGCATTCCTCATTCTCACAATGCTACGAATTTAACTCTAGAAGTTGAAAAGGGTCTACCTAGAATGCAATTCACTATGAACTCCTACCATACAACCTCCAGAGATTTTCAATGGGGTTTATTCCTACCTTGCCTGGTGGATTCTGCTTTACAGGCCCCAGAAGGACTGAATACAGGAAAGTTCAGAGTTCAACTGTAGCAGAGTTGAAAAGAGCATTGCAGGGCATACATCAATACTGCAATTTCTATAGCAGAAGTAAATTGACACCATTTCTATGAACTAACAACGCTGCACAAAAGGTCAGAGATGCTATACGTTCCTATAAGCTGGCACCAGAACTGAGGAAGATTTGTCTAGCTCTTTTGTAAGGACTAAAATGTTTGCTGGCAGTCATAACTGGTTAAAAACAATTAAAAACAAAAAAAAACAATTTAATGTCTACTAACAAACATTGTACAATGCACAAAACAGTGCAAAACATATAGGAATCAGATTTCACATTTAAAAAGTCATAATAGCAGCACACCTGTGATAACTTACCCCAAAACAAAGATAAGATTAAATAAACCACAATGCAAGAGTCTTTCTACTGTTACACTGTGTAATGAATAGCTTAGATTGGAGGTTTGGTTTTGTAGAAGGTTGTTCTTTCTTTCATTTCTTTTAGGAATTTTTTAAAAAATGATCAGAACTATAAATAACTTTCTGGCAATATATACAGACATTAATAATTTAAATATGTTACATCTACTCTTGCATAAAACTCTCAAAGAAAAGTGCACCATAGAATTCACCCCTTCCCTCTTCCATTCTCCCAATTGGGCCTTGCCTTTTCCTTCTGCCCTGAGGTAGGTTTGAAGGGATAATTCTCAAATCCTGGGAAGAAAATGTGTCACTGTCATGGTGGGAGACACTTTGTTGCCTTTCTTGGTTCTTCCATTTTTGCTCAGGGCCATGTACATTCCCGGATAGATCTGGGACTCATAGGCGTTGTAGTTGTTTGGCAGCAGAATCTCTTTGAATTTACACTCATCACCAAAATGGCTCTGAAATGAGAGTGGAGAAGGAAGGGAAGAGGATAGTGAGAATAAGGCAGAAGTTAGATATTAAAATGTCTTTGTGTACATATACAAGGAAAATACACCTGAGCACTTGCCTTCTTTTTTGTTCTCTTTTCAATACTATCATACAACTCTAGCTTCATAATGTCTTTCAGATAATCTTACCCCATCCCAGTTCCTTCCAGTTAATTGTCTATAATTTTCATCTTTCCAGAAAATGTAATCCAATATTTATGGAAGATATTGAATTGGAGAAGTTTGAGGCAGACAAAAACTATGATCAACATTTACCAGTCCATCTGAGGACTTCATTACATGGAAAAATTAAATTTTAATGATGGAATATTTGCCAAAGAGACATAAGGTAATCTTGATATCATCAATAAGTTCAGGATAGTTATTGTCTAATCAAGAAAAACAATAGTGCCCTATATTTGGTCAATTATCAGATTTGGTAATTTGATCTAGAGAAGCTTCCTATGTAAATGATGTTATATATTATATATAGCCAAAACCTTGGTTCCATTCCTTTGTTTCTCTAAAATTCTCACTTCTCACAATTTTCACAAGTATCTCACTTTTATCTTCCTAAATACTCCTGGGTATTTATCATGCAAGATTTTATCTTTTTTCCAGAAATATACTTTTTCAGTTATGCAAGTAACTCACCAACAGAAATAATTGTCTGTTTTACTCAAATTATGATTGGCTGGATCAATGAATGTCAGCTTCATTTTTGTTCATTCCAATACAGGAATTCCTATACATTTTTAAAAATGTATATACTGCCCAAGCATATATACAAAAATGCAAATTGAAGTTGGTATAAATTTAAACTTTCCTTTTAAAATGCATCTTTTTACATTTTTTTTTAACCAAGACCTTCATTTTAGTATTTGAAAGAAAAATGAGTTCAGAGAAACAATTACTGTATATTTCAAATCACACAAGAGCAGCAGGCACAGATGATATCAATTCTCATCAAAATTCACAAAGATCAATTGCTCAAATTTACAGCTAAGTCCTCGACTAACAACAGTTCATTTAATGACAGTTCAAAGTTACAAAGCACTGAAAAAAGTGAGTTATGACCATTTTTCACACTTACAGCTGTGTCAGTATTCCATGATCACGTGATGAAAATTCAGATGCTTGGCAACTGACTCATATTTGTGACAATTGCAGTGTCTTGGAGGTCATATTTTTGCAACCTTCTGACAAGCAAAGTCAATGAAGAAGCCAGATTCACTTAACAACCATGTTACTAACTTAACATGTTGCCAGAGATTCATTTAATAACTGTGGCAAGATTGTAAAATGGGGCAAAATTCACTTAACAATTGTCCTGCTTAGCAACAGAAATTTGGGGTTCAGTTGTGGTCGTAAGTCTAGGACACTTATCATCCTGCCTGTTCCTTGATCTGGAATAATAATAAGAGAAATCCAAAACTGTTCACTTAAGCTAGGTTCAGCACTACGTCTTTTTCTACACCGGTTAAACCAGGGGTCCTCAACCTTGGCAACTTTAAGACTTGTGAACTTTAACTCCCAGAATTGTCCAGCCAGCTATGCTGTTGAAGTCCACAAGTCTTAAAGTTGCCAGGTTTGGAGACTTCTGGATTAAACTCTTGGGACTAACAGCAGCATTATTTTTTTCAATGAGAATTTTCTAGCCAAATTTTATGCTTGTCTACAGCGATGACATTCTACACAAGGCTTCTGACTGAGAAGACTCTCTTAAAATCTTGAAGCAGACCAGTAACACACTGCAATACCCCCCCCCAACCAATTATTATCCCTTCTTTTATTTCTGATTGTGGATAAACCGTTCACATCATAGTCTGAATAACATTTCAAAATAATTTTATAAATGGATTTTGCAGGTTTCAGGGTCTAAATATGGCTGAACCCCAAAACATGTACAGTACACCTTTACTATCCACTTTCCATTCGAATTAATGCTCAAGGCAACCTAAACTGTGCACACCCTATAGTTTCTTCCCTCCCCCCTTCATTTCCCCTTCTACAGTTTGATTTGCTTTTAAAATTCTTGGTAATTCTACTGTTTTTTTAGTGGCTTCCTGACTTTTAAAGCATGTGCCTGAAACTCACAGTAATATAATAAATATATAATGTAGAATGAAAATTAAAACTCAAAAACAAATAAATTGAAAAGACTTTTTATTAATTGAGGTTACATATATTGAGTTAAAAGTTTAAAACACAGACTGTTTATGGAATCTACTCTACAAAGATCCTTAACTTTTTACACATATTCCATATGTTAAAGAGGATTCCCCCCTCTCCTGTTTTAATACTAATCTCAGAGAATTGACGGTTTTAGAAGTATAGATGCATATACTTTTCTATACAGGGGAAAGTCTCCTCTTACACAGAGAGCAGTAAAGCCCTCAGATATTTCCAAGCATGGAAAATCTTCAGGCAGCTGCCTTCAAAATGAAGGGGGAGGGACACATCTTTATGTTATATTAAGGATGACAAGAGACCTTTCCCCTGAGTGTTACATTTTCTTCAAGAAAATTATGGGGAGCTACTTGCTGGAGCAACAAGTTCTCTTTCCTCTGCTTTAAATATATAATGTTATTAATTTTTTTTTTTATAAAACAGGACTAAACAGTGATAGAAGGAAATAAGAAGGAAAAAATGAAAGAAAAAAGAAAGTGCAAAAAAATAAAAGAAAAATAGAAAAGACAGCAAAAAGATATTTAAAAGTGGCTTCCAATCTTTATAAGAGTTGTAACCACAACTGTAGATTTACCTCTTTTTCTAAAGTTACACCATGACACTTTACTTTCTGTAATCTAGAGTTACCTCTCTAAAGTTACAGCATGGAGTTTTACTTTGTATAATCTAATCTAATTAATTATTAAAACCATAGATCATAAGTTCCTTTTTTTTGTTTTATGCTAAAATCTATAAAGAGTTTCTAGGTAGCAATAAACATAGATGTTGCCTTCAAACAGGTCAATTTGGCCATCTTCGCAAATTCTTTCAGTTTCACCATCTACAGTATTCCTAATATAGTAGCAGGGATGGGATTCAAATTTAACAACTGGTTCTGTGGGCATGGCTTGGTGGTCATGTGACTGGCCGGGTGTGGCCAACTCAATATCACTCACATCGAGGCATGCATCTCCTTGCCTGGCCTCTTGTGACTGTGAGGATGCTGCAACAGTTGTAAGTGTGAAGAAGGGTCTAAGTCACTTTTTTCAGTGCCGTTGTAACTTTGAATGGTCACTCCACAGAAGCAAAGTACCAGCAAAGGAGGGGAAAAAAACTCCAGAGAAGTTCCTGAGACAGGAAGTTTAGTCCTGCCAAGAATGTAATAAGGGTTAATGGAGAGGCAGTTTTTGTAAGCAACACCAGAATGTTTCCTTCCTGCCTTCCTTACAGGATTAGGCCAGTAATTTCTTCTAACAACTGGTTCTCCGAACTGCTTAGAATGTAAACAATCGGTTCTAGCGAATAGGTATGAACTAGTAGAATCCTACCCCTGTATTGTAGTATTACCAAATATTTCCATCAGATTCTGTTTTCGAAATAATTCTCAGTGTGCCTCATCTGGCTTTCCTTTTCTGCCTTTTCGCTTTCTCCCACTTTTATCCTCACTCTCCCTCCCTTCTTTTCTCTTTTCCCCTAATAGCCTTGCCTCCTCTGCAGAACATTTAAATTTAAAAGAATGAAATAACTTTTGTTTGTAAGAAATAAGTATCAGTGGAGGAAAGTATCAGTGTGCTCTAGCACTTCAGGAGGAAAGAACCAAATCTTATAGGACTCAAATAAAAATGGACAAAAAACAAGGGCTTTATAAAGCAATTGCTTTTTTCCAGAAGATTATGCTTATGTTACCAGTACTTTGCATATATGTCAATATACATGGAAAATAAAAGACAATCTTTTTATACAGTAGAGAAACTTGCTTATTCTGGCCAGCAATATAAAGTAAGTATCCATCATTCTATATTCCACAGGTAAGCTTTTGGATATGGATGTATCACCATAAAATCACATGGTTGATGGGACATTGGAAAGTTTCTGGGTCCAACTCGTACCTACAGCAGCTATCCTCATATTGTTCCAGATTAATGACCTTGAAACTTTGCCTTGAAAACCTGCAATGGTACATTACTTATGACACCAGGAGGCAGGCTGTCCCATTGCTTAATAGCACTTGCCACCAGGAAATTCCTCCATATTCCATGTTTGGCTATCTTTTTGTACAGTTTGTACCTTGGGTTCTATGGAGAATAAATCAATTTCTCCTATACCTCGCCTGTCAATTATTAAAATATTGCTATCATTTCTCTCTCTATTTTTCTCTTCTTCAGTTAATGTATTCACTTCCTTTAACTGTTTTTTCATAGGTTTTAGCCTCCAAGCCCCTTTGTTGCTCCTCTCTGCAGTTTCTCCAATTCCTTGGTATTTTTCTTGTATTGTAGTGACTACATCTGAGCACAATATCTCAGGGGTGGGTATCCATGCAGCAGAAAACAGAAATATCCTTTCCTGTGATCTCAGTACTACACATCTGCTGCATTGCACTGGCTCTTTTGACAGCTGCAACATGCTTCTGGTTCATGTTTAACCTATGGTCTATCACCAGGATGATCAGATTCATCCCACTAAGCCAAGTACCACCATTTTTTTTACCTGTGCACCTGGTTTTTCTGAGTACATTTATCATAACTGAACTGCTGAATGTTCTTTCCCCATTTACAGAAGAAAGTATACTCATGTAAAGAAAACAGCAATGTTGTTTAAGGGTCAAGCATGGCAAATCTGTCATAAACACCCACCTACTCTGAAAGAATCTGATTATTCTTATATTATTCTGAAAAGAGTCAAATAGCTGATTGACTTCTTAATTTTATCTATTTTGGACATAAGCTGTCCAAGGACAATTAGTAGAGCTGCAAGAAGGAATAGTATTATGGGTTTGCTATGCTGCTTTCTGTTGCTCCCTATAAAAAGAAAACCTAACTCATCCAGTAACAGGTATTTGCCAAAGTTTATTTACTGTGTTTCAAATCACAACCAAAGGACTTGACATAGATGATGCCTTTGGCTTGAAGGAGACAGTGTAAGAAAATAAGTCAAACCATTACAGTCTGCCACTATTTGAAACTTTCCTTACTCTCAATTTTTTCCCACCTGTATTTGAAATGGTTAGTTTGCTTGGAATACAGTCCAATGATTATTTATACTAAGCCCTAAATAAAAGTTATCTACCTGAATGACACTGAACAAAGGATGTATCTTTCAATTAGATATTTAAGAAATGATAGGTATATAGAAAATGCAGAAGGAAAATGATCATTTCTGGCAAACCGATATAAATAAAGGGAAGGTTATTGTGTCCAAAATCTTAAATTATCTGAATGTACAATGCCTTTTACATCCTAAAGATTTAGCCTCCCTTCCTTTTAGGCAAGACAGTAAGAAAACAGTTCTTTCTTTGGCAAAAATTTCTGCCTACATCAGCTGATATCAATAGAAGGACTACAATAGAAAGACAGCTGGAAATGACCAAAGGGGTGTGGGGAAGACTTGTGTTATTTTTAGGAATTAAATAGGCTACAAGTATTGAAATGGCTTTCCAACCATTTTTGCTCCAGATTTACAGATTCAAACAAATTTAGTATAGAATAAAAAAATCTAAAGACCCTCATAGCTAAACTGTCCTGTTCTTCCATTAGACAATACATGGATATATCCAGATGTAATTAGTCTTTGAGTTTTGTTATAAATTAAACTGATTTGCTTTTTTGTCACATGGTGACAGTTTGCTAAATTCCAGAAATATGTCTTATAAAGCTTTATGTAGCAAAAAAAGAAACATATCCCATCATCCTATTTTTTATTAGTATTTGCCATTTCATTTCTAGTCCCTCAAAACTTTGCCATAAAGTTATAACTTTAAATTGAATAAAGGGAAAAGATATTCTGTTATAAAACACACAAAAAGTAAACATAATAACTATTCCATTTGTTTTAGGACTATAGCTCTCCAACTTCTGAACCAGCATAGCCAGTGGCAAAGTAGTAGTCCAAGAACATTGGAAGATTGCAGAAAATTACAAGAGTTGAATATCTCAGAGCAATATGCTATCTTACACTTTGCAAAACTTTGTGTACACAATGTGCAATCCTTTGATTTCCCAAATTAGGTGATTGCAGCACTTGGAAATATATGTGTATATTAAACAGAATTTTCTTGAGTATCAGATGATCTGACTTTCTGCTACAAATACAGAAATGTTTTAATCATAAAGTACCCTTTACTTCCTACAGCTGTTTGTAATGTCCACATCTGGGATGATTAGATAATTCTCCTCTTAATGTGCTTAACAAGCACATCTATTTAATCTACTAAAAGCCTGCGACACTTACTTGTCTTTCTAGTAGTGCCAACTGTGTTCATCAAATGAAAGTACCATTGATATACATTATTTTTAAAAGGTTATTAAAAGTCTTTAGCTAAATACCTTCATAATTGCTACTTACAGATCCATAGAGTTTGCCTTTGCTGTTCATTGCTACAAAAAGTCCACTTTTAACACCAAAAAGGCTAACCACTCCTCGTTCCACTGGAGAGATTTCCAGTAAACCTTTAAGAGAAGAAGAATACATTAGAAACAAACCAGGATATGGATATAGGATTACATGCAATCATAAACTATTTGAATAAAGAATACCCTACTAATTCTATTACTCTTTAAGATATGTCAGTAGAACCATACCGGTAGGGTTACTTTTGTGGCATGTGGCATGCAACAGCTACTCAAAAGTTTAGGAATATTTATGTGTATCTTGTATTATGGCCTTGTAGACACCCATATTAGAAAGCAAACATCAAACTACTGGCATTAAGATTCAGAAAAGTTCCACTGAGCTTCACGTTACTCTAGAACAGAAATTGGCAATCTCCAGCTTATGGGTTGGACTATCCAGCCACAACTGCAGATCCACTCCAAAAACTGTTGCCAGTCTCTCCAGTTGTTCTTTTTCACCAATCTTTTCAAAACTTCCCTGAAGAAAAGGATTGGTTCATTCAGACTTAGAATAAATTGTTGAAGTATTGAAAGCTTTATTTCCTACCACCTTATTCATAAGGCTTAAGAGTTGTTGTGGATGTGTCCAAGTTGCCATCTTGCCATCTAACCATCTGTAGAAGTCTTTTTTTATTCCCCCATGTATTGTAAAATATTTATATGGAACATTGTTGGCACAATTTTCTCCTAGAATACTGTGGGTATTGAAGACTGATATGCAACTGATGCTGAAACTTGGGATCAAACATTACTTGTGGTGGTATAAGCAAAGACCTTCCATGATATTGGTTCAGTTCAGAAATTAACAGAATGGAGGTAATGACCACTTCTGGGTAACCAAACCATGCATTTTTTTTGCAATTGTCAACCATCTCTTGCCCTCTTGTTTTGGGCAGCCCTTCTCACTGACCTGATCCTCACATTCAGGGGCAAGCCCATTTTGGTAGGGAGATGGTTGCAATGGGTGGGATAAACATGTGCAGAACCCAGCTACTACTCATTTAGCTGGAATCCACATTTTGCTATTTCCATGATATTGCAGTTTTGAGGGGAAGGATTTTCAGTTATTCTTTGATTATTAATAACTATGTTCCACTATATTTTATGTTTATATACTACCACACGTGCTTCCCCACTTCACAACAATGAGAAACCCTGTCATAAATGTTGATATGTGTGCAAAGAAGCAACCTGGAGGCTGTAAAAACACTGCTATGATGATTCCTGTCAAAATTGTCTTAATCAGGTTTTATTTAGTGAACCACAACTGGCTGGTTCAAGCATGCCGACTTTAAACCATGATTTGCAAACCACCACTAAGTGGGTTCACACATTACATTGAGACAAAGCATACCCCGCCTTAACAACAAGAGTTTTAAGACCTCTGAGCAGACCCACTGCAAATGTTATCACGGATTTCCTCCCCACGCTTCAAAAAATATGAGCGATTTGCATTGACTGGAACAAACTACTTTCCATAGACAATATTCTACATGATAACCCACCTCTATACAGAATAACACCTAACCCTGCTCAGGATATGCCTAACATATTGATCTACAGTCTCTTGCCTCAGTAAAGTTACAGAGCACACAGTCATGAAGTTGATTGTTGCCATGAAAGCACCCCCTCCCCCTTTTGCCTTTGCCAACTAATTTTAATGGGCTTTAATTATTCCTGCCCCCCTAATTGTTTTATAATATTTTTTAAAAAAAAAACACCTTTTTTTTTAAAACACCAACATTTTAATTTTTGTAGACTGTTTAATATTGTGATTCTTTATTGTACAACCACCCCAAATCCCTCTTTAAGGGAGATGAGGCAGTTCAGAAACGTGAAAATTAATTAACTGATTTAAAAAAAAAACAAAAAACACTAAAACAAATGCTGTCCAATTTAACTCCTTCGCATGCACACTAATAGCTCTTCCAGCCCAGTTCTAGCCAGCGAGCGGCCTGCTATTATTTCTTTTGGAAGGTGCTTAAAAGCAGCCTTCTCAATCTATGGGCAGCGGAACTGGAAAGAACTTTGCTGGCCACGGATTAGTAACAAGGGATGCCGGAGTCTGACCTAGCTGGCTTGGCAAATGCTTGGTGGGGTCTTCCTACTGCTGTGATTGAAGAGCTCGCAGAGATCCCCCACCTCGCCCAGCTTAAAATAAGTAACTGACATGTTTTAGGACACATGAAACGTTTGTCATGGCGCAGTCTTTAACCCCCTCCTCTGGGTCCTATTGTTTCAGTTGGGGTGTTCGTTTAGAATTAGAGCTATGGGGCCAAGGGGTTAAGTCAGGAACAGATGCTTTTAGGCTATCCTAGTTCTTGGCAGAGAAGGATGGGATCTTGAATCCCAAATTAACTCCTCGTCAGCCTGAGGCAAAAGCAGGGTTCGGGACTTAAGAGTTAGCTGCTCCCCATCATTCCAACCGAAGGTAGGCTTGTTAAGGGTAAAAAAAAAAAAAAAAAAGTCTTTTTTTATTTGGAAAGTCAGAAGAAGTCCTGCTTTCAATGGATTAAGCTCAGGTTCGGAGGGAATTTCTGAGGGCCAATTCTTCAGGAACTCCCGCTTCTGGTTCCTGGCCTGACCTGCACAAGGAGCAGCCAGTGCAGTCAAATCACCCAAATATTAAAAAAAACGGGGGTGGGGGTGGAAATCTCCCTTTCCAAAGAGCATCTGTCACCGGCCTCGCATAACAAAATGCAATCGCTGCCACTCATTGAGCCCGAGCTCGACTCGACTGTCGTCAGTTGCTCCTGTTATTTCCAAGAAGCGCCTTTTCTCAGTTTTCCCGGGCAGTCAGTCATGAGGACCAAATAATTTTGTGGCGGTGAAAATGGAATTTCCTTTGCTTGGATCGCGGCTCTTCTCTCTTCCGGAGAGACGGCGAGAATAACCCCTTCGCTCCTTTCACGCGTTTGCCTTTCCGCTTCAAAGGCCGAATCCCCAACCCGAGGAAAATAGCGGCGGGGGTGGGGGTGGGGGGTGGGGAAACGTCCCGCAAAACCCTTCGGCTCGATCCGCGTCTGTCTCTTGACTTCGCGCCGGCTTTACCCGGCAGCTCAACGCGAGGCAAGAAAGCGCGCGGGAAAAGCCACCTGGCGTTTGCGGCTTTCACCGAGGGGCGCCTTCGTGTTTTTTGTTTTTTTTTTGTTTTTTTTCCTCGTCTACCTGGGGGAAGGGGTGGTTTCCCTCCGTTTTAACCCTTTCGTTCCCCTGCCTCAGCGGGAGGCTGCTTTTCGGCAGGTCCAGCTCCTTTGGCTATGAGCCTCGACGCTGATTGCCTGAAGCGGGGAAGGGGGGAGAGGTTTGGCGCCTTGCCCTGAAAAGGGGCGCGGGGCTTTTTCTCCTCAGCGAGGTGTTTGCCTCAGGGGGACGGACGGGCTCGGCCGAGAGTCTTCCGCCCACCGCGACCAGTTCACCTTCCCGGGGCACAGAAGCAACCGAACTCTCGGGGCCGTTCACGGGCGCCCTTTTCCCCGACCTTAGGATCCCACGCAGTTCTGAGGGGTGGGGGGTGGGAAGCGCACTCGCTGGCAGACCCCCTTCTGGGGGGGGGGGGAGGTCTCAGCCGAACGGATCCAGGTGGGCAGAGGCTGCGGTGGGCGGGGGGGGGGGGGCTCAACCAACTTACTGTATCGGTTTTCGTCGTGGATCCCGTTGATCCGGCTGTCCGGCAGGACCTGGATGTGAAACCCGATGCCGACGTTGCAGTAGAGGCGCCGCAGCCTCTTGATGCCCAGCAGATAGTCCCCGTCCCGGCTGAGCAAATTCCTTTCCCCGGCGGGGAACCTGGCCATGGAGCGCGAGAAGAGAGTTTCCCAGCGCCACTCCAGGGTGTCGTTGTGCTGCTGGGCGAAGACGGGCATGCAACGCCCCGCCAGCCAGGGCGACAGCAGTCCCAGGAGCAAAGCTGGCCAGCAGGCCGGACAGGGACCAGTCATCCTGAGCGAACGCGGGCAGCACACGTGGTTCCAGGGGAGGCAAGCGGCTAAAAATACACCTCTCCGGCCAAACTCCTGCCCCAGGCTTAGATCCCAAGAGCGGGGTGGGGTGGCGGTGAGGGGGTGGGTGCAGGGAAAATAAACAAACAAATAGATATGTATATATTTATATACAAATATATAAACAAATATATAGATATAGATATATACTACACACGAAATATATCTGTGTATATCTGTATATATTTCGTAGGTGAGGGGGCGGGCAAGTAACTCAGCACCCTGTGGAACTGGAGAGTCGCTGCTTAGATCGCATGGAATCGGAATCCGGTGCGCAACCGGTGGGCCAGGCTGGCAGCAAAGATCGACTCCGCGGCAGCTTCTTCTGAACTTGATCTCCGCTTCTGTCAAAGTGGGGACCTTCTCTGCGCGCTCACTCACGGCCCTTCTCCCCCCCCACACCCCCGAAACCACGACATTTATATCTCCAGCGGGGCCTTGATACCTATTACATCACCACCCATTGCTGCCTACAAGCGACTTGAACTGGACGCGAAATGATCACCCCGAGATGGTTCATCACAACCAATTGGGTCTAAGAAGTGGGGGAGGCGGGGGGGAGGAGAAAAGAGGAGGGAATATATGTCAACTTTAAAAAAAGAAATAAAAATAAAAATAAATACGCGAGTCTTCCGTTACGGATAGTCGAGAAACTTTCACCTTTCGCGCTCAGGACATGCGACTCTTGCTGAGTTTTGCCTCCTCCCCTTCGGTTTTGCAAGCGTGTGCAAATGCTGCCAGTTTAACATACGCACAAACACACATATCAAAGAATGCCCAACGCGCCTCTCCCCCCTCCATCCTCCTCCTCCTCCCCTCAACAATGTCTCGCTTTGTGGAAAACACAGGAATTTAAGATTTGGCTGTTTCCAAGGAACATGCTTTAGAGTTTGCAAAGAAAGGGCGGGGGGACGGGGACGGGGACGGGAGAGAGAATCCTTTACGATAGGCCAAAAATAGCGAATGCATGAGAGACTGAAGGCATTTTTAAAAAATGCAAAAAAAAAAATTTGTGAAAGTTTTTTTTTTTTTTTTAAAGAGCCAGGTCAAAAATTTGAAAGCAACATGTCCAATGTGCTCTGCGCTCGGACAAAATGAACAGGAGCTTTAACAAATTGGAAAGATGGGCAAGAGAGGAGGGAGGAGAATCTGCCTTTCAATCAAAATGAAACAAGCCAAAAATGCACCGAGGAGTTGTTAGAGAGTGATAAGGAGTGCCAAATTCTCCAGCGATTCATTGGAATGGGATTTTAAAGATACTTTTGGTGTCTGATAGTTTTAGGTTACCCCAGCGTTACTAAGAGTATCAGACTGACAGCCCATGGAGAATCTCTTCTCTGGTTACATATATGCTCCGAGGAGTCATTTTTCTGTCTATATGTATATATATAGAGAGAATATCTATACTATTCCTGCTGCAGGAGCTCAAGCCTCTCTTCTCTTCTCTTTGGGAGTTCTTCCTTTAGTGCATGAAAATGAAGACCTTATACTTCGCATATACCTCGCAGCTCATTCTGCTCCTATGGAATTCATCCCCAGGATACTGAAAAAATGTCCTTAAGGATTAGTTAATCAATAGATCCTTCAGCATTTTTATTTCTTGCTCCTTGAAACAAGAAAGAGGAAGATGTGTAAATAACTCAGTAGGTTTACTTGAAAGTAAAGCCCTGGTTGGTTGTTTTTTTTTACAGCTTATACTCCCACCTCAAGACCCACCACCACACACACAATTAGCCCTAGTAGAAAGAAAAGGAAAAAAAAATCTTACAAGTTGAATTCTTACAAGCCATCTTATAAGTTGAATTCTCTCTGGGTGAAACTACCTCTCAACTTTCCTTTCTGTGATAATGGATTTGTATACAGAAATTCATCCAGAAACAAGAGGCAGATGTAAGCTTGCCCTGTTGGGCTTATTCTGCAAATTGGTTCATATCCACTTGGCAGCTGAAAAGGGTGGATCTTGTGTCAGTTTCAAATTTTCAAAGTTGCAAAGGCAAAGTCAGACTCAAGAAGAAGGACCTGAAGCATTTGAGGGAATTTTCTCTCTAGCAAAGCTGAAATTAAGCATCACAATGCCTAAATCAGGTAAATGAGATTATAAATGCAACTGCACTGTACCAGAGCATATGCAATTATAATTTCAAATCCACAGGGATATAATAAGGCTTATTCCCATTTCAGAATGTGATTTCAGGTAGTCCTCAACTTTCAACAGTTCGTTTAGTGACCATTCAAAATTACAATGGCAATGGAAGAAGTGACTTATGACCGTTTTTCACACTTGCGACTGTTGCAGCATCCCCATAGCCACATTATCAAAATTCAGATCCTTGGCAACTGGTTCATATTTATGACACAGTTGCAGTGTCCTGGGGATCATGTGATCAGCTTTTCCGATCTTCTGAAACGCAAAGTCAATGGGGAATCCAGATTCACTTAACAACCGTGCTCCCGACTTAACAAAAGCATTGATTCACTTAGCAAAGGTGGCGAGAAAAGTTGTAAAAGGGGGCAAAGCTCACTGAACAAATGTTTCTCTTAGCAACATAAATTTGGGACTCAATCATGGTCATAAGTCAAGGGCTAGCTGTAATTAATAAAATATGTTACTGAGGAAAGATACAAGACTACCTGTACTGAGTTGTCCCCGGCAGTGTCAGGGCCGGGGACATTAGTCTTCAGCAGCAGCAGCAACTCTTGACCAACCTTGTAAATCTCAAAAGAAGCTAATAGAATCAAACCAAGTGCTATAGGCTTAGCTAGAGAGTCTAACAAACATTCCAGAAGAAAAGTGACCAATCATTTCTGGGCTCTTGCCAGAAAAACTATAAAGACGCACATGCCTACCCATGAAGTCACTAGGGGTTGATCTCCTTCCAAGGGGGTCCACCTGCTGATCAGAACAGCCCAGGATGGTCCCAAACGCCCCCGTAAGAGGAAAGCACACAACCTTTTAGGTTTCATCCCTTTCAATGGAACGAGGTTCCCTGCGGCTCCAGCACTGAGGTGAGAAGGAATAAAGGAATTGCCCTGAGTCAGATGCCACCTCACCTAAGTGTGAATATCTCTGACTTTTGCTAAAATCCCAGCACCTCGCCATCCCTCCTCCCCAGCTTATTCTCATATTCACATGAGCTTTCCTTTCTTTTCCTTTCTTTTCCTTTTTTCTTTTTTTAAAGAGAGCTGAGTTAAATTAAGGGTTTATCTTGTCCAGAATCTCATTCCCACAGTAGCCCATCAGCTACTGGAAGTAGCTGTACTGTCATCTGGACTGGGAATCTCATTCTTCAGGTATTTGCCTAATCCCCCTCTAAAGCATCTTATCTGATGGCCGCTATTACATCCCAAAATAGCGAATTTTATCTTTTCACTATGCAGGTTGGGAACAAGCCGCTTCTTGTTTCTCCTGAATCCTTTGCTTGTTCTGCATCATCAGATCTTTGTGGATCCTAGAGTTATGAAATACAGAGCAAGTATTGTTTTTACATGATTTCATGTGTATACACTATTGTGTCATCCTTTCACTTCTGTCCCAAATAAGTATTAGAAAGTTTCCCTTTCTTCAGTTATGGTTAGAGAACCAGGACAATATTCTTTATCTTTTCCTAAAAGAGTTTTCAACAACCATGTAATAAGCTTGATTTACCCTGTTGGGAATCCCCAAACTACCACCACCACCACTTTAAAAAATTAACTGAGGAGAACCGTACAACAACCAGAAAACTAATAATAAAAGAAAGAAGAAGGAAAAAAGAAAAACATGTGCAACAATGAAAATGTATGGAATTATTATCCAAGCTATATTGTATCCCTCTGCCATTTTCAATTTCTTTCTTGCATTTACTATCACTTTAACTTAAGATGGGCAACAGTTCAGCTGTATGGATTAAAATATTGGAAAGATTTGTAGGAGAAATGTTTACCAATGAATATTAGTCACAAATTGCTAGAAGACACAACATATTCTGCCCCCCCCCCAATAATATTAGTTTATCAAAATATCAAATACAGATATATAAAGAAAAAAAATGTACATAAAGGTAAATCAGGGAGGAAAGGGAGAAGAGAGAAAAGTGTAGAGTAGAAGGGAATAACAAAGGGAAAAATTATGACTGCTTTTGGTGCAGTAGAATACAGTAATAACATGAAACCTCAACTTTTTACTTTTATATAATAATATATGCTAGTCATTTCTATAACAACAAACTTATCTAACATACCTATTAACTCAAAATTTCTTTTCTCCCATCTCAAGCACAAAGTCCAAAAGTGGTTTCCAAATACCGATGGAACCTCTGGTTGCGAACGGGCATGCATGTTCGCGACCAATTCGGGTGACAACCAAAGGTTTTTATGTCTGGTCACAAATGGGTATTCGGGTGGCGGCCAAACACAGGCACGGTGATTTCCTGTTTTACGATGATTTCTACTTCCGTGCCATGCCATTTTTTTTTTTCGTGCATGCACTTCCGGGAATGTCAAAATTGGGTGACGACCGAATTCTTGGAACAGATAGATGACAGTCGTCATTTGAGCAGGGATGGGATCCTACCAGTATAACAACCAATTTGGTGAGTGCACGCTCCACATTTAAAAAAGGCAAGCCCATACTTACCTTCAACTGCAGCCTCTGTGAAGAAAATAGCTGAGGCACAGCAAACCACTCTGCCACACAAATCAGCTGTGTTCTAAACAAAGGCATAAAGCACACAAAAGAGCAGGACTGGGCCATTTCCTTGTCACAGGGAACTGGTTTGGGGTGAACTGAACATCAGATCAAGGGGTTTGCCAGAACCAGTCCGAACCCCTGCACCTGAGATTCCACAGTAGAAACAAAACTGTATTCTTTTCTTTCATCAAATCAGTCAATTTAGCCATCTCTGCTTACTCCCATTAAATTTTGCAGCCATTCAAGAGACAAATATTCTTCCTGATCAGATTATTTACTGGACACAGATAATTGGTGATGGATCTTCTTATCTTTTCTTATCACAGAGAGGATACCAGGACTTCATGCCAGTTCTTCCTGAAGGCACAGTGCTATCCTGGAAGAAATTTGAGGGTTGACACAACAATGTTCTTATTTTACATGGCTGTGGATCTAGAACTAGTGCAATTAGTCCTCGACTTATGACCAAAATTTCTGTGGCTATATGAGAAAGTTATTAAGTGAGCCTTTCCCCATTTTATGATTTTTCTTGCCACAGTTGTTAAATGAATCAGAGCAGTTATTCAGTGAGTAACACAGTTCTTAAGTGAACCTGGCTTCCCCATTGACTTTGCTTGTCAGAAGGTCACAAAAGATGATCACATGACCCTGGGAACTGCAACCATCATTAATATTAGTCAGTTCCCATTATCTGAATTTTGATCACTTGACCATGGGGATGCTTCAAGGGTACTAACTGTGAAAAAAATAGTCATAATTCACTTTTTTCAGTGCCACTGTAATTTTGAACTTTCACTAAATGAACTATCGTAAATCAAGGATTATCTGTAATGATGCTTTGTTTTTCTGACTAAGTTAACATGAAGAACAAACATTTGATTGTGCTTATGTATTTTAGAGTAAATTGTTTGTTATCTAGTTTCATATCCATTCCAGTTATCTACTGCTAGAGTACAAATGGCTACCTATGATCTTTATGCAGAGTAGATGAGATCATTGGTGGGAGAGAAATAGTTTTACAACTGTTGCAAGGCACTCTTTCATTTATATTTCTATTCTATGCTTTACGAACACCATATTTTTGTCCCAACTCTGATCATACATATCAAAACCAAATTAAATAAAATCTTGCTTATAAGGAGGGATTAGGACTTCATATAAATGATGGTTTCTGTGAAGCCAAATAAGGGTTGAGTAAATGGGGATATAGTCAAGAAACCATCTTCAAAATATGCCACTCATCGAACAAATTCAGTTAAAGGTACATTTGGAATTGTTTCATATATCTGAATAGTGTATGTCTGCCATTGCAAATACTGGCAGTGTCTTATGATAAATAAGAAAGTTAGTTATTCAACTGCACTTATCCCACATAATTGGAATAACTACCTTTCTTATTTATGTATTAAGAACAAAAACTTTCAAGCTTTCTTGGGACCACAAGAGAGAGATTACATCTATATATTATCTATTCTTATAAATGTGATCTTCTAGAATCCTCTAATAAAATGCATGTGTTCTAACTAGGGCCAAACAAGATTATATGGTGAGGGGATACCTCTCTGTAGAATATGGAAAGTTGGCTTTTGATAGCCTATTTATCCGGTTTACCCAGTCTTGTCTAAATCTGAGCTTTCTAGGGTGTAAAGCAACCTCAAGGGAGAGAGGGTGCATTCTGCATCATTTTTTAACTTTTTTCTGGCTGGGAAGTATACTCTCAGGGACTAACTCTACAAATCATTGGGTAGATCAGGATAAAAATTAAAGTGTAATATATTTCATTGATATATAATTAAAATTATTAGAGGAGGAACTTTAAACCCCTTTATGTCAAGTTACAAATTGATTCAATATTTTGGACCTTTCCAGGGGCTATAGGAATGCTGTAGCTTCAAAAACTACACCCCTGTTACAAAGTATATTATTTCTTTCAAATGATTGAAGCTGAGGCTTCTTGGGTGCCAATATCAACCAGATCAATACAAGCATGAACTAATCCAGAGAATTTCCATTGGTTTCCATCTTACCTCTGGATTCCTCATCATAGCCAAAACAACCTCTGGAATTATTGGGTGGTTCCTTTTTATGACTGTGCATACTGGAGTCTAACTAAAATAACAATGCTAAACTATTTAAAAGATGTGGTACTTTAAGTTTTGAGCAGCAATTTGGAAGGGTGCTTTGACCATGACTGTTCTGCACCAACTAGGCCTTCTTCTAAGATCAAAAACCATTAGTTTGCTCCACTTATTTGCCCATCCCTATTAATTATGTATTTATGAATTGCATATTTAGATCCTTTGTTATTTACCATGTTGAACTTTTCACAGATAATGTTCAGAAACTAAAGAAAAACTAACAAAAAGCTCTATCTCACTCCTAAAAAATCCTGTCTCCATGAGGTTAGACAGCAACTTCATTTATTTATTTTTATTTTTATTTATTTTTGTCAATTGTTTACAAAATAATAGGTATAAGTAAAAAAAACATAACTGTGAACACATGGATACATGTAAGAAAAATAAAAAAAATAAAAGAAACAATAGGACAGGGACGGTAGGTACATTGGTGCGATTATGCACGCCCCCTACAGACCTCTTAGGAAAGAGGTGAGGTCAATAGTAGACAGTCTAAGATTAAAGTTTTTAGGGTTTGGGGAAGAAACCACAGGGTCAGGTAGATTATTCCAGACATTGACTACTCTGTTGCTGAAGTCGTATTTCCTGCAATCAAGTTTGGTGCGATTAACCTTGAGTTTGTATCTATTGTGTGCTCTTGTATTGTTATGATTGAAGCTGAAGTATTAATTGACGGGTAGGACATTGTAATGTATGATTTTATATACTATATTTCGATTGGACCGAAGGCGGAGTAGTTCTAGGTTTTCTAGAATTTCAAGTCTGATGGCATAAAGTATTCTGCAACGAGTAGAGGAGTGAAGAACACTTCTTGTGAAATATTTCTGGACTTCCTCAACTGTGCTAATATCAGATACGTAATGTGGTTTCCAGACTGATGATCTATATTTGAGTATTGGTCTAGCAAATGTTTTGTATTCTCTAGTTATTAGTGTAATATTATTACCAGAGAAAAAGCTATATAAGATTAGGTTAACAACTCTTAATGCCTTTTTGGCTATGTAGTTACAGTGGGCTCTAAAACTCAGTTCATTAGAGATGAGTATTCCAAGGTCCTTTACAGAGCTTGGATCATCAACAAGATCTTGACTATTCAGCCTATATTTTATTTTCTGATTTGTTTTGCCCATATGTAGGACAGAGCATTTATTTGTTGAGATCTGAAGTTGCCATTTGTTGACCATTCTGATACATAGTCAAAGTCTTTTTGAAGGGTAGCAGTCATGTCTGTGGTGTTGAATAGCTTTACATCATCAGCGAAGAGAAGAACGCATTTGCTCTTGATATGATGACAGAGGTCATTTATGTAGAATATGAAAAGAGTTGGTCCTAGAACACTCACTGCCTTGGGGGACACCACTATTGACAGGTACAGAATTTAATAGGACGCTCCCAATTTTGTTGTCTGTTTGAAAGGAATGCTTCTATCCAGTTATGCAGGTGTCCAGAGATACCATAATATTTTAGTTTTAGGAGTAGTTTGTCATGTACCACTGAATCAAAGGCTTTACAGAAGTCTATGTAGAGTGCGTCTATTGCTTTCCCTGATCGAGTTGTGTAGTCCATATGTTTTTGCAGTGTAAGAGTTGCAGATTGCAGAATAGTTTTTTTCTGAAACCAAATTGTTTATTAGAGAGTTGTTTGTTTGTTTCTAAGTAGAGAATGATGGATTGTTTAATAATTGATTGCATGACTTTACAGATGACGCAGCATAAAGAGATTGGTTTGTAATTAGGCTGGGGTCTCCCTTTTTTGATGATGGGGATGACTGTGGCTTGTGACCAGAGTTTTGGCAAGGAGCTGGTCCTGAAAGATTTTTCAATTATGCTTAGAGGTTCAGCTATGGGAGTGGATAGCTTTTTTAAAAAGTAGGCACATATTCCGTCCGATCCAATAGATAGAGATAGTTTGAGATTGCATAGTGCTTTTTCAACATTGTCTTCTGTAAAATCAATATGTATTAGATCATTGTAGTTGTCTTTGGTTTGACTAGGAAATACTGGACATGATCCATTGCTGTTTACAAGTACTGAGCCAAAGATTGTGTTAAAGAGGTTGGCTTTAATAGTGTCGTCATTGCAGTCTTTACCATTAGGTCCTTTTGGGATGGACCTTGAGTCTTTCAGTTTGTTGTTTACAAAATTATGGAAAGCATGGGTAGAATTGGTGCATAAAAGGTTTTATTCTTGTTTAATGTGATAATTGGTGCATTCAGTCTTTATCTGGTGGCATAAATTTTTTTATTTTGAAGTTGGCAACGTGACCAGATTTGTTTTTTTGCCAAAGTGATTTCTTTTGGGATTGAAGGTTCCTTATTGTTATGGGTAAATTGTTTTTTCTGGTTTTGGGAGTTGTTATTGGTACATATAATTTGATGACTTTTTTGACTTCAAGTAAAAATATGTTGTAATGGTCTTCTACATTATTGCATCCAGTGAATAGAAATTGCCAATCAAGGGATGAGAGATCATTGTTTATAAGATTATAGTTGCCTTTTTTGAAGTTACAATTTGGAATCCTGTCGTTATTATGATTTTTGTGTGGATGTTTGTTGAGACAAAAGTCAATCAAGTTGTGGTCACTGTTGGAAAAGGGTTCTTTAATTTGTATTCCATAAATTGAATTCAAACTATTGCAGAAGATGAGATCGAGGCAGTTCTTAAGTCCAGTGTTGTTGGTTACTAGTTGTTTTAGTCCCAGATTTGTTACTACATTGTAGAAGGTTGCATGTGTGGGTTCAGTTGTACATTCATTAAGAGTCCATTAATATGAAGTAGATTGAAGTCACCAAGAAAGATAAAAGCGTGTGGGCAGGATGCTGCCCATGTTAGTAGTATATTTAACTTGTTTGCATGTTTGATGTCAGGGGCTCTGTAACAGTAAGAATCGAAATGTGATATTTAAGGTCAGTTCACATATGATGGTCTCGGGAAGAGCAAAGTCCTGGGTAACTTGGATGTTTTTTTAGATGTAAGGACTTTTTATAGAAGATAGCAACACTACCTGCTCTACGGATTTCACGATCTAATTGGAAAACATGATAGTCTCTTACTGTGGTAATGGAGTCAGGGAGAGATGCATTGAGCCATGTTTCACAGACAAATATAATGTTGAATTTAGTCGTATTTAGTAAGAGGTATTAAATAAAAATAAATAAATAAATATTAAATATTAAATAAATAAAATATTCAGGTATTTTATTTACAAGGCTTCTTGCATTGAGTAGCTTGCATTTAAGGCCAGTTGTGGTTGGAATAGAGATAGTTAGGGGCGTGCATGCCCAATTTTGAGTGATGTTGAATTGGATGGGGTGGGGTTGTCATGAGATCTGTCCAGTTGTCAGTGGTCTTCCTACAATAAAAGGTCATTAAGGCAGAGTCAAAGAGAATGAGAGTTCATGTAAATGAGAGTTCAGCATGTAGGCACAACTGACAAAAACTATTTGTAATGGTTTTACATCTCTTTAAGTCACCAGTAGACTATTCAAAAGTGCTTCTCTCCTGTCCTAGAAACTGATAAAGGAGAGATTCAACCTAGAAATAAGGAGAAATTTTCTGGCAGTGAGTACAATCAACCAATGGAACAGCCTGCCTTCAGAAATTGTGGGAGCGCCATTGCTTGAGACTTTCAAGAAGAGATTGGACTGTCATTTGTCAGGAATGGTGTAGGGTCCCCTGCTTGGGCAGAAGGGTTAGACTAGATGACCTACAAGGTCCATTCCAACTCTGATTATCTAAGTAAATACCTAATTAAGGATCTTTATTGATAGTATGCAGGCAGGTATCTGACCTTCAGCTTGTATGAGAGCAGAAGGTCACTGACTGTGCAGCTGGGTACCCAGAATGGTGCCTATTAGAGCATGTGTACAATGTGCGTGTGTGTTTTAGTTTTTAGTTTATATTTAGTTTTGCCTTAGATCAGGGTTGTCAACTCATGGCCCGTGGCCTGGATGTGACACACTGGCTAAGCTCACACGCAGTATAGTGAAGGGGAAAAATGTTGTGATACGTCTTGTGACAACCATGATGACATGAGTTTGACACCACTGCCTTAGATGATAGTCAAGCATCATCCATTGGCTTTTAGTGGAATGGATATTTAACCTTTGATGGAATAAATATTTAGTTTTTTTTCCAAAATAAGTTGTCTGTGAGTATTGTCAGTATGTTCTATGTTATAGATATTGGAGTAGAAAACAGTTAGTTAAACAATAATGTATTTACACTAAAACTCAAGAGTTCATCTCTGCCTTAGGTTTTTAGTCCCATTGTTTTTATTCTAGCTTGATAAGCTTGATAAACTGATCTTCAGGATTATGCTTCTGGGGAATGTGTGTTTGTTCCACTTTTCTTGACATAGTTGGTTAGAACAACCAGAATATGCTGTCCATATTGAAGATGTGCCTGGTAGCCCCAAAATTTGGAAACCTTTACTATAATAATATTGACACAAGTTAAAACATTTAAAGTGAATTTTCTTAATTGATATTTTAAATCACAGGACACTTACAAATGTCTCTAATGTTTGCACAGTTGCTCCCTCCCCCAACTTTTATATTTTACTTGAACAGGGCAGAATCACATATAAAGTGCAAGCTTTATCACTGATAAAAGCTCCAAGTCCTTCTTCAAAGTTATCTTCTCCTTGCTCTGATCCACTGAATGCAGGGGTGTCAAACTCAAGGCCTGGGGACCAGATCTGGCTCTTAGGATGCTTAGATCTGGCCTGTGGGGCCACCCTAACAGTCTCTGCCATCAAAAATGGAGCTCAGGAAGGCAGTGTGTTCCGTTTTTGCTGGCAGAGGCTTACAGGAGGCCATCCTAGCTGAATACAGAGCTTGTGAGGGTCATGTGCTGTGCCCCCCCCCCAAGCTCCATTTTCACTGGCAGTGCTCTCTGGTCACCACAGGCACCCCTGACACAAGAGCCATCAAGCTGGCCATTTCCCCTGGCCATGCGCCCAGCCCCCCCAAGATCAAACACAAGCCTGATGTGGCCCTCAATGAAAACGAGTTTGACACCCCTGACCTAAAGAGATCAGGTAATCAAAGCATCTCTTTCTCCTCCACTAGGGAGAAAGCACTTTCCCAGGCAAAATAAGGCCATCTAAAAAATAAAAATGATTTTATTTAGGATAAATCTAGTGAGAATTGCATCGATTACACTCAATTGACATTTAAGTGTTCTTCCTACTGCTCCATGCAACCTATAATTTGGTGGTGATCTTGGAAAGAACTATGAGGGCTTCATCCAAATGCATATGCTTGATGGTAGGACTCAGGAGCTCAGATTACATATCCATGATATAAATAATGCTGCAATGAATTGAAAAACTATATTTGTCGATCTAATCCATCCATTCCTATGTCGCATCATGCACAGAGGCACATGCATTATACAATGCAAATGTAGATAGACACGTGCGTTTATATAGTGACAACATTTTGCAGTTAACTGTCTTAGCTCTGCTAAATGGATGCTAAACTGATGTCTTGTAAAATTCTAAGACTGGGGGGGATGGGGGAGATTGTCCCATCGTGTTTGATCTGTCTCTGTAAGTGGTAGAATAGGGAGGCCACAAGTATCAATCTTTCATTAATTATATTGCTGGACAGATCTCTCCCCTCCCATATTTGTATGTAAGTAGGTCAATACAAACAGGCCGGTCGGTACCTCCTCTTGTGTTTTGCTGGCCTCTTGTCAGACATCCTTCTTTTGATGATGATCATTTCAGAAGCCACCGAGCAGCAGCAATCAGTTGAAGAGCCTTGTCTGCAAAAGCTTTCTCACGTTCACGTCTGGCTGATTCTCTATGTCAAAGTCGTGCAGCTGAGAGAAGGGAACCAGCTGGAATGCAGACCAACACTGGGGCCCAAGCCTGCAATGGCTCGGGAGACTCACTGGGAGACCCTTACCAGCTAGGCCTCTGGAGGCTGTGATGCCTACAAACGCACACACCCATTCATGCGCCCTCTGACAATCCGGCTAGATAGGCACACAAACTCCTTTCTTCCTCTCGTTCACGCTGCGGCCTTATTTGATCTCTGGCTTCTTTTGTTGCCAGCTGTTGTTAGCGCCTTCCCTGATCAAAAATGTATTACTTCAGACAACACGGTGCTGTAATATGCTGGACAGGGGCAGTGGAGGATAGCAGGGGCCAGCCACAATGGGGCATTGAGGAAGCCAACAGCAATAGGATAGATGAAAAAAGATACATACAGATGGACAAAGCCTTAATGCGAGGATCTCCCTCTGACATCCAGCACACTTGCATATTGACAGTAACTATTACCTCATGCTCTGCTTGTTCTTAGCAATGCCTCTTTAAAAGACATTATTTAACAATGTCCTGTCTCTATGGATTACAAAGGCTGCTAGTTCTTCTAAATGATGTTTATAGTCTCATTAGGGAGAAGACATCTCTAATACTCTTCCATCGGAGGATTGGGTGGTAACTTTCAAGCCATTTTAAATATGATCAAAGATGCTAAAGGAGGTTAAACACCTGCTAAGATTCAGCCAATCTCCACAGGCTGGAAGTACAAAGACAAACTTTATGATTTCTTGTCAGGTCCTATGGCAAGAAAATTGGATGGAGAGACAATCTGTTCCTTAATCAAATATCTTTGGGAGCAACTCAAGAGACTTGATTTGGATTTTTTTAAAAAAATCACATCTCTTTAGAGAAGCTATTCATGCAAGCATTGACTTAGATATCTTACATGTAAATGGAAGTTTACATAACCATTTGTTTTATCTGACCAAATTTATGTGTTGGTTAAAGTATAATATATCTCAGAGTGACAGTTTTTGTATAGATATGGGAAATGCATACCAACCCAATATGGAGTTAATCATTAAAATTATTTATGTACAATATTTTAGACACTATTTTACTATAATTATTCTTGCTGTTAAATACATTTTAAAAAGACTTGTTTGGGATTTATAATAAAACACAAACTATATTACAGTATATCATATTGTATAAAATACAATAAGCTGGAGGAGGAGGAGGAGGAGGAGGAGGAGGAGGAGGAGGAGGAGGAGGAGGAGGAGGAAGAGAAGGAGAAGGTTATTATTCTTGAAAGAAGAAGTAGTAGGATTGTTAGATTGGATTAAGGGACAGATATAGAGCTCCTAGTCAAACAATTTTTCAGGCAGACATACAGTAAAAAAGGAATAACATGCCATTGCATTATTGTTACATCTGGCCTGTTGGATAGAACTTCTAATCAAGAAGCGTTTTCTCTGCATTGTTGTAAGTTAATGTGATGCTAACATTTGGTTTGTGTCTATTGAGGATATTTTTACCATCAAAATTTCTAATTTGTGAAGTATATGCTTCTAATGCTTGAAGATGCCCTTTAGATTTAATAGGCACACATACTTTATAAATGAGCATTATTAATTTGTTTGTTTGTTTATTTAACACAATTCTCTTGGAAATCTCAAAGCATTCTTTTTAGTTCCATTTTGTTGAAATGGAAGGAAAAATGGAAGGAAAAATCATCAGTGGATTTTATTTTAAACATATTTATTTAAACAAACAAAATATATCTTAAAACCTAGTGGAAAAGATAATTTCTGCATCCCAAGATTTTTGTGATGTGTTTTTCTTGAAGCATTGAAGCAAAATAAACAAACAACAGTGCAACATTATGGGATTTATTATAAAAAAGCTCTAAATGAACAGCCCATTTCAAACATGAAAAAGTTATTTCAAACATGACACAGTTTGTACACCTCATTTTATTTTATTAAGCAAATGAAACAAAAATGAATTTGAAAGCAACATATTACATTGTTTTTCCTGTTTTTGACTCCAGACTGAAAGGAACAAAACACACCTTAATTCTAGAAGGTCTCATAGGAAATCAATTTTGAGCTTTTTAAGGATGATTGGGAAAACCAATTTTGGGCTTTTTAAGGATGATTGGGAAAACCAATTTTGGGCTTTTTAAGGAAGATTGGGAAAATCTGCTATCTGCAATTCCTAGAAAATTGCTGAACACAAGTAGACCAATCACCTGACCCAGCATAAAGCCATTTTCTTATTAGCTTGGGAAGCATTTTATCCTCAAGATTCTTCTATTATTTCATATGAACTAGAACTGCCATATACAATCTGCAAATATTTAGATGACCACTGGAGGCATCAAAGAGACACAGACCATACTGATCCTTTGCTGCCATCTAGCAGATATCCAATGCTTTGTAGGCTACATTCTAGTAGTTCTGACACAAATTCATCCTTTCATGTCATTGTGCCAGAAGGTCTGGTAGAAATCAGGCCACCCACACTGCAATAAATCTGGGAGCTGAAGCTACCGTATGTCCAAGAGAGGCAAGCAGAGAATTGATTAATGACTTAGGCCCAAGCCAATCCAAGATCTGCCTATTCCTTTCTGCCCCATGCTCTTAGGTCATCAAGGGGCACCTGTTCCATGTCTCAACATGGATGTGTCTAACATCAGTACTTAATTTTGTTTTTCCTTGGCAGGGTCAGGCTATAGTACAAAAGGTGTGGAGCAGCATTTAAATTGTACCACATTTTCATTGGGAAAGAGTGTAAAATGTATTCATTTGCCCAAATCTGCTGGTGTAATGCTAAGAGCTTTCCACTATATTGTTGTGTATTTTTTGTTTTAATTGTTCTTGTTTTTTTATTGTAAACCCTGCAGTTCAGTTAATAGGGTGGATACACCAGCAATTTTAGCTTGATGGTGGCTGTCTTGAATTCCCAAAGTTTCATATCAGCTCATAGTAATCTGTACAAAGGAGAACCATAGACAAAGCTAGTGACTGAGTGTAAATTCAAGTCTATTAATACTGTCGTTATCTTATATGATCCAGCTATTCTGGGGAAAATGCAAGATCTGGAAGGTGGAGCTCAAGTAGGGACATAGATTATCTTCCTCTCTTCTGCCTTGTTTCTCTCCTCCTTCTTCCCCATTTACTAGAGAGAAGACTCATGTGCAGCTTCTCACCATGTGAGAACCATTCCATTTCTAATCACAAGGCATTTTACAGCCAGATGTAGATGTTAATTGAACTGTCTGGAACACAAAACTGAATATCTTTCAACAAAGAGCTTGGCTATAAAGCTGCCACTGCATCTCCACTTAATGATGGGTCAAGACAGAGAAAGGCAGGGAAGCGATTTCATCATTAGTGAAAACTTTGATGCTTGTTCCTTTTGAACCCAATTGAATATTAACAGCAACTCATAATCTTTTCTTGGGGATTCAAGAAAGAATTTCATGGTGAGATGTTTTTGTCGGCTAGAAAAAGAAGCTGATAATGACAGCAAAGTATTCCTAATGTGCATAAGTGCTTCCATGTGATCTATATAACTGGGGGTAAGTACTCATAGTTCAATGCCTAGACATTTACGACAGTTGGTAGAATGCTGGAAAAATGCTACATTTTCTGCATCCGTCCATGATTCATCAGAGTTATCTCTATTAGAAGTTATGTGAACAATACTTTTGGAATATTTTCTAAAAATTCCTTATTGCACCACTATCAGGTAATTTATACAATATTTGAATTTCATTTTCAGTTGGTTTAACCTACCATTTTCATTGTTTGAATGCTATTGTAAACGTTTTGTTTATGTTTTATCTCCCTGGATAACCCAGACAGTGAATGTGCAGTCACTGCTGTGTTATCTGCCTACGCTATTATTTGAGGAACAAAACAGAGAAAGAGAAAGCCCACCAAGCTCTAAAGACTCATCATGTAAATAACTTAAATGAACCACTACTTCCTTGGAGAAAAACAAAACCCAATGGAAAACATGTTTATTCAAAATGAACAGATTACCCACTATCTCCCCTCCCCCCACAAAGGAGCCTTACTGAGAATGGAGAAAGGTTGCCATTTTGTTTCAAAAGAAGTTATTTTTACTTGGGAAGAACATTGGTCATATAACCTCATGGAGGTAGGCAGGAGATGTCCAGGACTGAATGATTCAAGCTCCTCATTAAAATGTGGCCTGTTATATTTTTTTCTCATTGTCTATATATTGTATATTGAAGTGAATGTGTGTTTATAGAGGTAGATGGGAGAGAACTTGAAAAAGCCAGACTAATTGTAGGCCTTGTTACCACCATCATTGCTGATGAGGATAAATTCCAATTTGCTCCATCAGTTATTAAATTAATTTAAAAAATAAAGAAGGAGACAACAGTTAGCACACTGTAGCAGGTTGAGGTGAAAGGATTTTTTTAAAAACGCTTTTCTCCCCAGCTTTGATCAGGACAGAAGATTTTCTTCTGGAGTAGTTGAAAAGAGCAGAATGGATCCAACAAAGCAAAAATTTCTACAGAATTTATTCAGAAGACATAATGTCACCATTGAGATTGCCACATCATTTCATGGGGTACTTTATCTAAATAGATTATCATAGATATCTAAGAAAATGAAAACATGTAGTGTTCAACAAGTCTTTTGTTAAAAAAAAACCCTCAGGTTACAAGATGGGGATTTTTGGCTTCACCTAGTAGATATGCAGTTTGTACTCAGTGTCATTTATTAATTCTGCACTCTTGAGTGAACCCCATTATTTTATATTTAAGTCTCAGAGATTAGCCCTTAGTTTAGAATTTACCTTTCTAGTATATAAGCTTTTCCCCACCATAAATTCATTTTCAGAGCGCCCATAACCCATAATAAACATTGATGCCATTGAAAACTTCCTTATTTAACCCCAGAGCTATGCACAATTGGCTGAAGGAACAATTTGTATTTCAAATACAATTCAGAGGAAAGAGTTACATATCTTCTCTTATAATTAAGACAACCATTTTTTCAACATATCTTTAAGTAAGAAAGTGCAGAGTAAAATAAATTTTCTGTATGCCAGTACACAGTTTGAACCACAGGTGGCAGATGGTAAAGGAATTGTAACATTAAAACATGGTAATTTAGACTGCACAATTTCTATGTTTCTAAGTCAAAACAGTAAGGCTTGGCCAATAATAGTCTTAGCTAATTTCTCATCTAAATGTCTTCTACCCATATTGGTAAATAGGAGAAGGTAGGGGTAGAATGAATAGGTATAATGGCCATAGGTCCAAACTACACTTTCTAGCAATATGGCAACACAGCAGTGTACAACTTTTGACAACTCAAAGGTCAGATCAAGCTTTGGGTGCTCTAGTGAGGGGATGGCCTAGGGCAAAGCTGTCAAACTCAGGGCCCACAGGCCAGATACATCACATGCTGGCCACGTCAACCCCCAGTTTAGCATAGAGGGAAAAAAGGTGTGATATGTCATGTGACGACACCATGATGATTCAAGTTTGACATCCTTGACTCAGGAGTGTTTTTGGCAGTATGTTTAACAGTTTTAAGAGATGAAATTGGTGACTGAAAAAGGATTAAGACACAAATTTTGATTCCCAAACCCAAATTTTGGGACTATAGACACTGGGAGCCACAAAAGGGTGATTGGCAAATTGCATTGTTTGCATTCTTGCTCAAATGTATATTGGATTGCATTATATTATTGATTTCAACAGACAATGTACATTAGAGATGGAACAGATAGCAAGATTTGAACATGGCTTCCTTAGGTTCTTAACCATTGCAATAGGTACTCCATAGGAAAAATAAGTCTGAAGACAAGTTACATTCAGACAAGGATATCTAATCATGCTGTGCTTTTGTTGGCTTTTTGTTCAGTGCACAGTAGCTGCAGATGACTCTCACTATGTACAGGAAAATGAGGAAGATGTAATCAGAAACAGCTGAGGAGATGCCTCAGTATGAATGGAGCTTTGATTTTGCTTTGGATAAAGCAGTTGCTGATAGGAGAACACAGCATAGGAACCTGTTGTTTTATAACTAGGAGAACACAGAATGGAAGTTGCAGAAATCCTAGAAGTTCTTGGATTTAATTATGCATGTCAGAGAGAGAACTACAATGTGCCAAAGAACCTTATTGAAAGATCTGCAATTATTTTTTTTACATCTAATATCTATTCAACACAGGGTAAACACTGGAATTTCACATCTTTTTATTGTTAATATATAGGGGTTTGAGAGAGAAAGAAGTATTTATCAACACCTGGTGGTATAACTCAGTAATTGCCATGTCTAGTAGGAGAGACAAGTAAATCCAAACCATTTTAAAAGCCAGCAGAAATAATATTAAAAGTCCAGCTCACTCTAACTAATGTTGAGGTCCTTATGAATTGAGGGCAATATTTAATAAGCTTTTCTGAAATAGTTTTAATTGGATAAATATTTGTGCTCTGTCCTTCAATAAATCCTATTACTTTGCGATAGACTCTAAATCCTGGAATAACAAAACAGAATCCCAATTAATATGTCTGGTCCAGGAAAAAAAAATACTAGATTTTAAAGGAAAATTGACAGGGCTACTGAATTGTCTTCTCTAAAAGATACCTTATAGTTTATATCTCAAAAATTATATTTAAAACTACAGCATAATTTATGTACCCTTTGAGTGTTTTTTGTTTTCTTTCTAAATTATGTATTTATTATTTTTATTAATTATTTAAAATTATTATTTTTAAATTAAAAAGAAAAAGCTCAAAGGGTAAATTCAATAGACTATTTGATAGACTACTAGGTCTTTTTTCTGCCATCATTTTTTTAAATATTTCTATGTTGTTATAATTTTATTTTCTGTATTCCTTTGAGAAACAGAAAAACTGAGTGGAAATAGAAAAAAAAACATTAGAGATTTTTCAAGGCCAGTAAATTTCACCTACTTGTGGCATTACAGATAAAGTTCTGCCTGGAATGAAATTAATGGTAACATTTTGTTTCAATCCATTGGCCTGGAGTTCATCTTGCAACTTAAGTTTGCTGTCAGCTGTGTTTTTCTCAGGATGGCACAGGTGTAACTTGAAGGCAGAACTCAGCTCCATAAATCATCCTGGAATGAGGCTGAAGGCTGATGATATACCGTTGCTTAGAAACTTCCTGTGTGAAATAGCAACTGGAATTGGCCATTTTGTCTCTCATGTGCAACCTTCCGAACCTCAACAATGTTCCTGGCCTCTGTCCTGCCCAGTTACTTTTGATGTTATTCATTAAAAAAACACAGGCCGGTTCTAGTGTAAGATCTGTCTTCATTCTCCTCATTCCTGAGAATGTTTGGATCTGGACTTGTAAACTGCTGAAACATTACCTCTTTTTTCTGCTGCTGCTGCTGCTTGCAAAAGAAGAATTCTTTGTCTTTTGTGGAATCTGAACAACAAAAGCAAGGGAAGCAGTTCATAAACCAACATCAGCCCAAATATATTAAACTCATACTCGTTCATGGATTTGGTCTGTGAAGAAACTAAATGACCTCCTTCAATTCCAGCAACCGATGAGCTGATAGTTGGTTGCCTTCAAGTTCATTACTATAATAGCTTCCTCCAGGCTTTGAGCCAAATATCTAGTAGTCAGTGGTGGGATTCAATTTTTTTTACTACCAGTTCTTTGGGCGTGGCTTGGTGGGAGTGACAGGGGAAGGATACTGTAAAACCTCCAGTCAATTTGCCAGTTCTCTGAACCACTCAAAATTTCCACTTCCAGTTCTCCAGAACTGGTCAGAACCTGCTGACTATCACCTCTGCTAGTAGTGCTGTATGCCAGTGCCCTCTACAATAGGCAAATACAGCAAAAGGCAACCAAGCAAATGCTGAAGGCTTTCTTCTTCTGGACATGTTTCATGAGAACCATTCTTTAGTGTTAAGAACTACCGGCAATATTGTGAGGTGGCGGGCAAGAATAGAGAGTTGTTCAGATACATTATGTTTCCTCTTTAAAAGATAGATCAGGAAGACTTTGGGGCTCGATGCCACATATTTTTTTCAAGTTCTTTTTTTTTTTTTGCCTTAACTTTCATATTTACTCTATTTGTATACTTTGTTAGCTACTGAGAGTCTTGTAATTTAAAGTAAACGTATAAATAGGATAAATATTGAAGGAAGGATGCCTGTCTCCTGTGATCCATACTTCTAGACTCTCCATGGCATCATTAGTTTTGTGAATGTTGATTGTGCAATTCCTTCACTAATCTAGAAATAACTTCAACATGCACTGGCCATGTATGGAACATTCTTAGAACAAGCTGGTTTGAAAAGTATCAGCCCTAGAAACAGACTTTACTCCAAGCCAGTTGCAATATTTTAAGTTTTGAATGAGATCCCAGTGACCCTCCAAGAAGTTATTTCATAATTTTTAGGAAGAAAAAATTGTTAAATACAAAGGAAGTAAGTCCCTAGATTTTATTTTACTACTTTCTCATTAAATTACATTTACTTTTTGTCTTCATTTTTCTACATTGTTCTAATTCCTCAGTTAAACATTAAACTTAATGTAAAACATTGAAAATTGGGTGGAGGGGGGAGAAATAGTATTAAAAAAATGATATTTTTTAATAAGGAAGTAGCACATAATATGGCAATTTCTAACATCTCACTTCCACTTAGGACTCGACTTGCCCTCTTTGTTGGTAAGAATGAGAGAATCAAATATGTCTTTTTCCTTTCTGTTGATTATCCTTGGTTAATAGATAATCGGGGAGATCTCTCAGCTGAGATACCAGAGAAGCATTTTCAGAGGAAAAGATATAATTAATGACCATATCTTTTGCTCCATAAGATGCAGCTGACCATAAGGTGCACCTAGGTTTAGAGGAGGAAAACAAGAAAAAAAATCAGGTGGAGCTTGAAAGGACCATAGATAGATGTCCTCTCATGTGCCAGCTCTGCCTATTGACTCCTGCATTGCGGAAAAGAGACAGAAGAGGCGGGCAATGACAAAGACAGAAGAGGTGGTGTTCAGCACTGTAAAAGGACCCCGTTGCTGTGCCCCAGCTGCTATTCACCAAAGGACTGGCACCGATGCACAGACATTTCCACTCACTTTTTTTGGGGGGGAAGTGCATTTTATGGAGCGAAAAATATGGTAATTAACAAACAAAATTATATGCTGTCCATCAAACCAATGGAACTCTGGATGCTGAAGGATAAAAATGCAATATGCAATCAAAATCAATTAAAAAACCAAATTAAGATCCTTGTAAAATCTTATTGTTCACACAAGACACAAGCAGACATATACAAACAACAGCGTTATGTCTTATTTAATCATGGACATGTAGAGGAATTCGGACATCATGTGTGGCATTTCTTGATGGGCACAATTAGAACACTATCAATTTTGATTATGATTATTAATTATACGAATAGGTTTTAGTCATATTTTTGGAACAATCTTCCCCAAAATGCTACCCAATCTTTTCTGTTTTTAATTCATTACCAATATAAATAGATTTAGGATTTTTCAGTGTCTCTTTATTTTTTCTTAGTAGGAAAAAAAATTGTACTGACAGCCTGTGTCATACTATCTGCTCACTGACATTATCTTTCCTTGTGCCTATTAGATGGGTGTTGAACATTTGATCTGAGATCCTTACCAATGTTTTTCAACCTCAACCACTTGAAGAAGTATTGACTTCAAATCCCAGAATTCCCTAGCCAGAATGATTAATTGGGAAATTCTAAGAATTGGTCCAAACTTCTTCAAGCGGTTAAGGTTGAGAAATACTGCCTTATATAACATGAATATGCAAAAAGTTCTGGGAGGTTACTCTCTTGGGCTGCAACTGATTGTAAATAGTTGTTTACAGTTGTTAAAACTGGGGAAATATTTATCTAATTAAAAATGATCATGTTAGTCTTAACATTTGTATTTTTGATCACTTCATTTTTGGTCATGCCATTTATGGATGTTGAACAATATGTAGCTTTTTTTTGGCCAGAATTGATATTAAATATTTACAATTCCTTCATAAAATAGTGTCTGCTTTCTTCCACTGCTGGGACATTTTTCTTTGTTCCTTCTCTTCCAGATCCTATAAAACAAGATACTCTAGAATTCATTCTAAAAATCTTCTATTACTCCCTTGTGGAATATTGGACATGTCAGATTCCTGTGTAATAATACTCCCATGTAGAATTCCTGCAAGGTAACTGAATCCCAAGGGATTCTTCCCTCGTAACCATATCTTTCTGGACTTTATTAGCAATGCTTCCCAACGGAATATCCTTTGCTCCACCAAATGACAAGTTGTGAGCTTTCTTGTTGTTTTAAAGATAGCTCAGCAACATAAGTAATTTGCAACAAAGCAATTGCATCATGACTGAATTATTTCATTTAGAGGAGTATATATTAATACATCATAATATTATCCTATAATAACACTAGTTTCAAAATTAACACATTTTCATTTTAACTGCATTCATCACCATAACTAGGCATTCATGAAATAAGGGTGGAACAGAATATTTTTTGCAGGGGTTTAATGCTCATACAAAGAGACTCAATGCCTAACTAACTAGAGGACTAGAGATTGCCAATGAAATTAAATGCAGTGGGAGGAACAGGATCTGGGTTCCACAGTGGAATTCCTCAGAAACTTGAGTGTGCTTGCTGTACCTTTTACACATTTTTTGGAACTCTATGCCCCCTGTCTTCCCACTTCTGGTTGGTCAAGGAATTTAGGGTATATTGTATCTTGGTTGACCCTAATTGATGATTGGTCAGTCTAGTTATATGGAGTAGAGGAGGGAAGAGCCACAGAATCCTATACATTACATTACACATGGCCATGTTTGTATGGTAGCACATTAGCTGAAGAAATTTCTCATCATTCATATGCATGGAAAATTTAATCTATCATGTTTCCCAGATCGCCATGATGTAGAATAGGATGTAATCTATCAATTATAACCTGCATATAAACCCTATCTATATAAATACTTCACATTCTTGTGACTGTACATCATGTATATTTAGAAGTTGTAGGAAGAAATTTTGAGTATAGAAAAGTAGAGGGGATATTTTGTACATAAGGTTAAAAATACATAAGCAGCCTAAAGGACATTCATCTTCCTAGAAATCTGCATATGAAAATTCAGGAAGGTAGATTTTAATTAATTCAAGTGAAAGATGGCCACATACATTGGCATCAATTTATAGTTTGAAAGGCATGAAGGGATGCATAGTGTTAAGTTAAAAAGAAGAAGTGCAAGAAATGAAGATAGAAGCTGATCACTAAGGAAAAGCACAAACTGTATTTTGGACTTGTATTGATGGATTCATGAAGTCTAAGGGTCAAACTGAGATGAGGCTAATAGGGAATGGTATTATGAAATGGTATTTAGAATCAAGAATCAAGAAGTTCATTGATCTATTATAAAGGGGATGAGAATAATAATGGGGAACAAGGAAAATATGTAGCCATCTAACATCATGAGACCATAGAAGTAAATTTTGTCCATTGTCCAAGTTTAGTAGATATAAGAGTTTGCTTGAACTCAGTAAAGGGTCTGTCAAGTTTCCTCATGATAGTCTTGTGGACAAAACAAGTAACTGAGGACTGAGTGCTATGATCTGGTGGATTTACAAGTGGTTGCAACTGATCACAGAATACTTCTCCCCAGGGGTGGGATTCAAATTTTTTAACAACTGATTCTGTGGGCATGGCTTTGGTGGTGGGCATGGCTTGGTGTGACTGGCTGGGTATGGCCAACTCAATATCACTCACATCGAGGCACGCATCTCCTTGCCTGGCCTCTCATGACTGTGGAGATGCTGCAACAGTCGTAAGTGTGAAAAATGGCCATAAATCACATTTTTTCAGTGCCATTGTAACTTTAAAAACGATCACTCTACACAAGCAAAGTACCAGCAAAGGAGGAAAAAAAAACTCCAGAGAAGTTCCAGAGACAGGAAGTCTAGTCCTGCCAAGAATGTAGTAAGAGTTAATGGAGAGGCAGTTTACAACAAGTTTCTGTAAGCAACACCAGAATGTTTCCTTCCTGCCTTCCTTACAGGATTAGGCCAGTAATTTCTAACAACCAGTTCTCCGAACTGCTTAGAATGTAAACAACCGGTTCTAGCATATAGGTGCGAACCTGTAGAATCCCACTCCTGTTTCCCCCTTACACACACACAAACACAGAGAAAGAGAGAGAAGGAGAAGGAGGGAGAGGGAGGGAGGGAAAGGGAGGGAGGGAGGGAGAGAAGGATGCTTATAAATGGGTTTCCATCAATCTGAAGGAGGGTGTTAATTAAGGTCCTAGGACTCCATCTTTGGCAATACTATTCAACACTTTCTAAACAACTGAGACAACTGAGTAGAAGGGATATGTATCAAATTGGCAAACATACCAAAGTTTTGTGGATTGGCCAACATCTTGGAGGACAAACTCATAATACCAAATAATTTCATCTGACTTAGAATTGGACAAAATCAACAATGATGATAATCCTGCAGCAGAGATGAAGGGATAGAAGAGGTTCTAGAGACCCTTCATATTATGAAACTACAATATATACTTTTTCTGTCGTCACAACTTTCTTGGCCTTTGTCATAAATTCCCACTGAGCATCTTCAGAAATGAAAGTGCAGCCCATAGAGCAGCACACACACACACACACAAAAAAAGAATGACAGAAGCAACATTCCCCCCCCCCCCTTCAAAAAAGTATTCAGGGTATGCTGCTGCAAAACTATTCTATGTGCAAAAATGGAAATACCCTCAATGGCAGAATGGTTGATGAAGATGACAGTGGTAGTAGAGGTGGCAATTTATTAGTGACTGCAAACCCCTTACAGGCTTTTTATTGAAAAAAGAGAAAAATGAAGTTATGATTTATAGTTTAAAAACTAGCAAGGTAGCTTATGAAAAGAAATAAATTTTGATGTAACTTTAGAGAAGGTAAAATATGTATGTATCTTTCATCACTCTCAATTGCTTCTTTATATATTTTTTCTTTTTCTTTCTTCTGCTTCTAGTATTCTTTTTCATTTCTTATTACTTTATTTCTTATTACTTTTTTATTTTATTTCATATTCCTTTTCTTTATTCTTTAATTCAAAATTTATAGTTTTTTTAAAAAAATCTGTTGAAAAGCTTCTTCAATAAAAATTATTTTAAAAAAATGAGTGAAAGATCTCAAGTGCATGCATGTAAGGCTTGGGAGTTACAGCTGTGGCCAAAAGGGAGGCTTACTAACACCAAGACTTCCACAAGCCCCTTAAGGAGGCTTCATAGCTGACTTGTGAGTCACTATCCCAAAATACTGTAAATATTATTGGCTCACTGAGTTGAGCAATGCAGGATTGGAAACAATCTAGAGAACTTCAGGTCAGAGGGGAATGATGGCAGATTGCTCTGTGGAAGCTGAGAGAACAGGGATTGTTACATAGCTCTAAGACAGTTGGTGGCTGTTGGACATATTGCAGTAGCTAATTGTTTTTATTATTATTTTGCAAACCAAAATAATGTACTTTAATTGCACTTTTATCTCACATTTATGTGTTCAGACAAAATGGAAATAAAGATTTCTCAAATAGTGCAAGCATTTGTTTACACTGGCAGAAATATTGCAACTATTTATTTGCATTCAGTAGGCTAAAAGACCAGTTTTCTGTTTAAAAATTATGTTAAAAGATGCTGGAGACCTGTTTTCAGAATAGGGAACACTGAACTAAAACCCACTGACAGTGACAGTGACACTGAATTTCAGAGGGGGAAATTCAGTTATGTTATTCTCCAGGGTAGTGTCTGATTATCAAAAAGTCTTCTTGAGAAACTTTTTGTACTTCTCAAGCAGAGACTTCATATTATTTCTAGGAAATGAATTTGAAAATCTTGTATGAAAGAAACCAAAGAAAGAAAAGTGAAGAGCAACACAAGATTATAATGAAGCCAGAAAATTATTTACCCTTCCTTCCTCCCTCCCTTCCTTCTTTCCTTTTTGTCTTTTGGAGGGGAAAATGCATATAAACTCAGACATTTTAGCCATGATTGTGTGATTAAGTCATTATGTTGATAAATATCAAAAAATATATGGCCTACTAATTTTCTGGATGTGCAGAAAAGATCCTGAGGTCATCTATGTTGTAATGGAAACCATCAAATAACAGGTAGTCACATAGCAAGCAGGGTTGAGGTGCTAATTTTGGTTTAAGAATGTGTCTCATTTAGAGCAATTGAAAGTTCTTAGATGCCTAGAGCCTGGCATCTGTTGTAAAATCCATAAAAGTAGCACTATGTTGCATAAAATAAATAAATTTGTCAGGTGGAAATTTTCAGGTTAGCACTAATAGCCTAGAACACAGGTTCTTGATTGACTACCATGGTCATAAATCAAGAGGGAGACATCCGCCTGTTGCTAATGAAATGTTCCAGTTGTGCACTCCTAAGGATTATGGTGTCAACAAAACTCTTGATTTGGATCACAGCCTTGCCTTCACTCAGAGACTATATATTAATCTTTGTGTACAGAATTTCATTGCTGAAAGCCAAGCCAAGCCCCAAGCTGAAAATAAAACTGTGATGTCAAAATAGGTGGAGAGAACTGTAAGAAATACATCACAGACATCAACAAAAATGACATGCGAGCAAATACATTCAGAAATAGAGAATAGGTCTGTTTAGATGGTTGTAACTTGAAGGAGAAATAATTAAATACTCTCAGTCGAGGTATAGATTGTAAAAAAATAGCAGAAATGACAAAATTGATCTGTCTGATCAATAAAACAATAAAAGACATGTGGACTTTTTGTTGAAACTGAAAAGAACTGAAAAAAGGTGAAATGCAGATTTCTGGGTTTGCTAATTGAAAAAAGGGTTGAAACTGGGATAAAAAGAATCTCTGTAATGAAATCTTTCAGAGGGAGGAGAGATAATTTGTTGGTAACTGCTGCAAAGAAAACCAGAAATTACTTCTTTAATTACAGGATGCTTAATAGCCAATCAATTAGCAAGCTTTGGGAGCTATGTCAGCACTTTATATATCACGCTTACGATTATTGCAGTGTCCTCATGTCACATGGTCATGATTCGGGCACTTGGGATCTATTGTGCATTTATAACAGACACCATGATCACCATTTGTGACCTTCCCGGCTGGCTGCTCACAAGCAAAGTCAATGGTGAAGCTGGCAGGGAAGATTGCAAGTTGCTGTCACATGATTTCACCTTTTGTGCTCATGGTGATTCATTTAACAAGCATGGCAAAGAAGGATAACAAAGTAAGATGCTGTCACATGATGCTTCACTTGACAACCACACTGTTTAACGATGAATTTTGGGTACAGGTAGTCCCCTATTGTGGTCATAAATCAAGGATGCCTACCTAGAGTCCAGGCAATAAGATTTGTTATTATAAACAATACACCAGAGACATCTGTAAAATAAAGTACAGTTAGTTTCTTAGAAACTTCATGGAGATACTACATTAAAAAGATTCTAGATATATTAATATTAATAGAGAATGTTGTGTTCTATGTGACAACAGTGTATCTTTGCTGGTCTATGTCCACAATAATGTCCATAAACAGCCACAGTTTATGTAATGTCCATACAGTATCAACCCTGTGAACTCTCAGGTTTTCTCTTTCCACTATGTATTTGAGATGGACAGTGATTAATATTTATATATATTTAAATGTCAGGGTACAGGTACATACATATGTATATAGCATATCTGTGCATGTGTTATGTATGCATACACTTTTGAGAGCAGGCAACAATATTTTTAATATGTGCCAATGTGCCCACAGGAAAAAAAAGATAATAAAGTTTATCATGTTTAAAGGTTTGGTTTGGTTTCGTTTCGTTTAAAAAGAAATTGAACTGCCATTTTTCAGAGATGATGTAGAGTTTCCTGCTTCGGGGGGAGGGGGGTTGGACTATAGGGAAAAAGCCAAACCTGATACCCCCAATATTAGGATAGTATGATTTGTCTTTCTGAGAATAGGAATAGTGGAGGAATGTAAAAAGGTCAGGCCCTTTCATTCCTTCTGTAATCACTCTCCTAAAGCTTTATTCTGAATTATAAAATAAATTTTATCCCCTTTACTCTTAGCCCCTGAATTGGAAAAACTGCTCAGCAAAAGCTTGTACCTAAGCAGAGGCATATGGTAAAAGGCTGTACTCATTCCTGAAATCTATGTCAAAAAATGACTACCAAAGATGAAAAACTGTATTAATACACTAATTATAGTCCACTGGAGATGTCATAATTAAAGCTCTCAACATTGACTCATTGCATAACCTTTCTCATTAAATATTTAGCCAAATCCTTAGCCAACTGGCTAGCCTATCCAATTACACTGGCAGGACTCCAAACACAAAAACAGAACCAGTCATGCAGGCTGGGCTTAACCAACCTAGAGACTCCTAAATATGCTAGAACTATAGCTGCCATCATTTCCAGATGGTCAGGCCAATGAAAAGGTAAGATCCATCTGGACATAACAAGCTGGGAAATTCTGCCACAGATGTCTGTCATGCTCAAAGTCAGCAGAAGGAACAACCCATCATCTTCTAAGTCAAAGAATTTTAAAATAATGTTTAAATGGAATCTATTCTACCTCCGTAACTTAATCCTATTTAATTTTGTTTTGCCTTCTAAAACAGTAAAAACCTCACCTCTGCCCTCTTCTGCATTACTGAACACCTTTTGGCTTGAAATACATTTTCATGCCCTTTCTTTTCTTGAAGTCAAGTGTGGTTTGTGATATAACTCTTATCTTTGCTGAGTTCCTTAGCATATTGTATATATTTTACATTTAGCATATACATTATACATAAATATAGTTTTATTCAAACTGCATAAATTTACAGTAGTTCTTTTTCAAGCAATTTCACATTTCTTACTCATGTTCAGTTTGTGACCAATATAATGCCAAGATCTCATCCCCTTCTCTTTTCCTCTTCAAAGCAGTTAGGTTGGTTCTCTTCCTTTTACCCTTTAGATAAAGATGGTGTTGTTTTAGCAGTTTTCTTGTGATCAATACTCTTCTTAAAGGAAAATTGTTTTATTAATATGATCATTTAATGTTGATCACAATGTGTCACTGAGTATTTTGAATAAATGGAACAATGTGATAGAATTCACTAGTCTATGAATATTGATTTACATAAAACCAATCCTTAAATTTAATAAAGTATTGGTACTTCTCCATGTAGTATAACCCTGCCTCTGCACAGTTATGCAGTTTCTTGTTTATCTAAATCCTGCTGAGATGATGCTTCTTCGCAAGATATTTGTAATATCCAATATAACTAATCCATCCGTTAAATATTCTTTGCTGATTTACAGATGGCCAACAAATGCAATAGAATTATATGATGCAAGGTTATTATCGATGCTATTGCTTTGTTTAATTACACTTGTTTATATCTAAAAATTGGCATCTAATAAAAAAAGTTTTATTGTTGAAAATCTTATTGTCAATTGGGCATATATGCATAAATGCATACACACCACAACATATACAATTTTCTGAGCTGTTCTCTGATATTATTCTAGTTTTAAGGGTGCTCTATTACTTTTCATCTGGTCATGTGCTGAGCTATTTCACTAACCTACTTTGTATATTCCAGTTATCTGCACTAGAGATGTTGAATACTGCTTCAAAATAAATCCTCTTTTATAAAGTTTTATAGTTTTTCTTCCAAACTAGAATATGGCTGCATTTGACAGCAGGACTGAGATCTGAGAGAAAAGTCAGCTTTAATTGCCTTCAGTTTAAACACAATACTGAGCGGCATGTAGGATCAGCTTATAAGAAGGTTCATTTAAGAAAAGGTTCGCTGTGGTGAAATGCAAAACATTAATGCAAATTCTTGGCATGGAATTAGGTTGATTATGCCCTATTCTTTGGTCTCCCATAATCGATGGGAGTTAATTGTAATTGATGTAGACTATCCCCATATTTTGGGGAAAGTCTCTACCAGCTTGCCTATCCAAATTTTTCTGTCGAAAATCAAAGCAATCCATTATTCTTCCAGTCACCTATTCTTTGAAACAGTCAGCATTTCTTTGAATTCAGTGGTGAATAATTACACCTTCATCTCATTGCAATCAAAGTGATTTAGCTGCATTGTCAGCTTGGGTTTGCGGCTGCTAGAATTGCATTACACTATGAGGTAGCAGTTCATTCTTTCTAATATAACATTCCAGGTGATCATGTTCTCATTTTTCTTGCCCTAGTATTAAGATCATTCCATAAAAATTTGATTTTATCATCTCATTTTAATGCCTAAGTATGTTTCTGTGTGTGAGAGAAAGTGAGTGTTTGTGAATGTGTAGGGGTGTGTATATATTCCAACACCTGTTCAGAAAGATTTGCAGGTGATGTCCTTCACATATGCAGCATGAATTTCTGTGTAGAAGATATCTTTGCAAATACATTATACACACAAAAGGAGTTCCCACTACAACATTTCTCTTTTATCTGTATCATTTCTTATGTGGAATCTTTTATGTACAATATGTGCAAAATCTCCTTTGTACGGATAATTGTGGTGTCATATGCATAACATTTGGGGAGTGGTGTGGTGGTCTTTAGGTGGTGCTCTCACCTCACAATCAGGAAGCTGTGAGTTCAATCCTAAGTAGAGGCAGATATTTTTTCTCTTTGGGCACACTGGGACTATATCTGCTAGAAAAAAAACTCCACATTGGCAACAGGAAGGGCATCCGGCCAGTAAACACTCAGCTCTATTCAGTTGTCCAGACTCCACCCCTCAAGGGATTATGGGGTTGTTAAAAGAGGATGATGATGATGATGATGATGATGATCTGCATAACATTTGGGGGTAGATGTATTTGAGTTGATCTCTTTCACTCGATGGACAGGAATCCAATATTCACATTGAGAAAAAAAGATTTGTCAGATCTGCTCCCACTTTGTAGACCCAGAATAGATATTGGAAGACTTCACTGAAAGGTCTGATGAGTAACTGAATAACTACATGCAATATGCTATTATGTGTACCTTGACTTACTCAGAATAGCTAAAGTTTCTGGCATCTTCCTGTCCTCATGGAGCATATAGATAATATAGAGCCAAGGACCATAGAAACATGAGGTACACAAAGAAGAAGATGCTAATCAAATGACCACACTACTGAATTACACTATGAACTACTTGGGAGCTCCAGGACAACTTTTTTTCTGAACATATTAGAAGAAAAAAAGTAAATGTTCATAAACTGAAGCTCTTTGAATAAATGTAGAATATCAGCCTCTAATGAATCTAAGGAATTAGATTCATAGGAATAGGGAGACTTAGAAGCTGATGTAATTTGAGTTCATGTGGTGGAAAAATAAAATGCTGTGTGATAAATATTTCCAGCAGAAAGATTGGCTATCCAGTAAAGAGTTACTATAGTCAAATATATGAAAATGCACTGAAGGTGAAAGCTGCTTGAAGGTATCAATGGGTAGCATCTTTGTGGATATTTTCATTGGATTGGATTCATCAGCAAAGAGTAGTAATAAGGCTGAAAAAATTGTGCTCAGTGTCTGGGAATGAAAATCTGTCATAGGCAGAAATTCCTTGTTATTGTTTTGGATTGTTGCGATGTTGAAGAGAACAGCTTGTTGTGCTTAATACAACTTGTTTAAGTTGAAAAAGAAATTGGTCATTGGATTTGAAAAAAAAGCCAGAGGTGCATTTCATAATTTGCAAGGATTAAGTGACAACGTTTGTTAGGAAACCTAAGGTAAAAGTAAAGAGGCAGAGTTTGTTTATTTTGTCAGTCCTGAAGAAAAATAAATAAATTGTGAGTGTTAATGAAAGGTAATTAGAGGTGGTGATGGCAGCTGGTTGTGTGTGGAATTTTATTTGCAGCAAACATTATTATGCAGTATTTTAAGCAAGGTATTAAATCTTTTTGCCATCCAATAACTTTGGGTTTTAATTATTCTCACCCACCTGTGTGCTTGGGTTACTTCACAACTAATTTGGAACAATAATGTGGTTGATGGTTTTGGATATGTCAAATGATATGATAACCTTTGATAATACCTTATCAAAGGTATTCTAGAGTTATTATTTGGTCAAAAAGCTATTTTTGCTTTTTATATTCTTCAGAAAGGAAACTCTGTGAATCATATTACAAATGCCACTGCTCATTCGCAGAATCAAATGGATCAACTGTTGGAACAGTAAAGCTTATTGTTTAAAAAGCTTGGGCAAATTCCTGAATATTCTCACAAAGTTACAATAGATGTGGGTATTGTGCCTGTTGCACAAAAGCTGAAATGTATACCATATACCACAGCAGAGGTTATGAATGCTGAGTTCGAGAAAGTATACGTAGTAGAATAGTATAATAGTAGTAGAGGTAAAAAATGAAGGTACAAGTTGAGTATCTGCCATGTTGTTTGTATCAAAACAAGATTCTGATTAAATCCATCTTTATATCAATCTAAGGACAGTAAAAAAAGGTGTGGTGTAGGAGCACCATCTTGTATGAAAAACAGATAATATTCAGCATCCTGTGCAAGATGCAAATATTTGTTAGATTAGATTGATTGATTTATTAGATTGATCCTGACTTTATTTGTTGTCCACTCAAGGCCACATACGTACTTAATGCTCAGACCTCCTATATATGACAGAGAGTTTTGGCAGACAGAGTTAATACCAGAACCTTACAATTTGACAACTTTTGTTATACACCTTACTTAATGCAGGTTCAGTGGAGATCCATTTGGATTTAAGTGTCCAGTTGTTATTTACTGAAGAACTTTGTGATAGACTGATGATAGTTAATTCCATAAAATGGGGCTTGAGCTGGATAAAAATGGTCTTTTGATCTTGAAGAGATAGAATAAGGCATGTGCTCTCAGTTGCCTACCAGCATCCATCGGTATTCATCTGGCTAGTGTTCTGTCAGTGTGTGAAAGAGTTGAAGGCTATTTGGAAACTGAAACAATATTTGCTGTGTGAGGAAGAAGGAGACAACAAGGAGCCTGGGCATGGCTTAGGTCAACTGATCTGTACTAAAGCTGCTTGCTGCTGTGAAACTAAAATGGAAACGGAAACTCATCTCCTCTGCTTGTGTTTTGCAGGTGGGAAGGGGGAGTAGAACTCCTTAGTATCAGAGCCAGAGGTGGTATTCTGACCAGTTCTGGAGAACCAGTAGCGGAAATTTTGTGTCATTTGGAGAACTGGCAAATACCATCTCTGACTGGCTCTGCCCCCATCTATTCTCTGCCTCCCAAGTCCCAGCTGATGGGCTGGGTCTTCTTTTGCTGCCCTGCACAGGGGAACGAAGCTGGAAAGTAGGCTAGTGGGGTGGGAAGCAAATGGGATTTTACAGTATCCTTCCCTTGCCATGCCCACCAAGCCACACTTACAAAGCCATGCATGCCCACCAAGGCATGGCCACAGAACCGGTAGTAAAAAATTTTTTGAATCCCACCACTGAACAGAGTGTGTTAACAATAAAGTATGAAATATTAATGCTCTGATGGTCATTTTGAAAAATCCTTTCTTAGTGAGCATCTAGAAGCTAAGAGGAACATATGTGGCAAATTTCAAGTTTGTAAGCTTTACAGTTCTGGAGATTTTGTGATGATGCATGAGTGGTATTTCGCTTTTATATATGTAAAAATAAATAAAATTTGGCTTATTATAATATAAAAGTATCAACATTTGTTCTGTTTAATGCCAGTCTTGTTGGACCTGATGCCATTTTGTTACATATTGAGGAAGAAAGATCAAAGTACTAAGCATTAAGTACGCCAGGCATTCATTTATTCTGAACAGAGGTTTTAATGTTTATCTTTTGGGATATCTATCTGAACTGTTCACATAGACAAATCATTCATATACAAGTTTCAACCCAGTATTTTATCCCTATGCCTCCAGAATCACAGTTGAATACTACAATCTTATGATTTGGTCGTTTAACATATTTCCGGAAAATGAATGTAACTAATTCCTTTTCCCATGTTCTATCACCTAATTCAGGAGCACCCTTATGATGGAAATATATGTTTGTCTAGTTGTTGATTTATTAAGGATGAATTTGAAGTATTATCAACTGTCTTGCTTTTTAGCAAGCTACTTTGCTCATGAGATATATGGGGATGTGGCTTAATCCAAGAAATGGCCACAAATAATTCTTGCTACAGTGCAAATATTTAAGCAAAGTTTTCCCCATTTTGGATATCTCTGTGAAGTAATTACCAATAATGCATTATGGCATTATGGATTACTTTATTTCATGTGTCTCCCAGTCTTATAACATTCAACATATCCATTCTTATCTAATCCCAAGAATAAAAATAAAAATAAAATCTTTTCATTATTATTTTTTAAAAAAGCTTTATAACTTCCTCACTGGAAAGAGAGAAACTAGAAAAGGAATTATCTGATATTTTAATGATATATTGTTCTATTTTACAGAGGATGTAAATGATGATTCCTATTTGGTGGAAGATTACAGCATAGAATGAAACAAATTGGAAACATCAACTTTTCTTTCCAGCCATTAGTTTTTGCTCTTGTTGTTTGTTATATTCTTATATTCTTCCTAAATATACAAAATATAAATAGGATAACAGCTGCTAGGTTTTTTTTAAGCTTTCTACTGAAAATCTTAAAGGTGCCTTTTCAAAAGGCAACTGGACTTGTTTGTTTTTTCCTTTAAGACATTTCACTTTTCATCCAAGAAGCTTTTTAAATTCTGATCAAATGATGGAGAATGGAAGGATTTATATTTCTTGTAGTCTTCTGGTCATTAGCACTCTCTCTGAGAGTTTTTGAGGCCACTTGGAGATTTATCTATGCCCTCAGGGTCATCTGACTAGTGTAAATGGATGTGAAATCTTCTTGGAACTGCTCAAAGGACTGTGTTGTAAAGTATTTTCAGCACTTCCAAGAAGGTTCCACACCCATTTGCACTGTGTTCTAATAACAATTTTAAATGGGTACATATAAAATCTGTTTGTATGCATATTAATCTAATCTTGTTTAAGTCTACATAGGTTGTAAAGGATTTTTCCAGGGGTGGCATTCAACCACTGTTACTACTGGTTCAGTTACTACATTTTGCTATGTGTGTGCGTGTGTGTGTAAAAAAATCATCAGCTGTGCCACCTGGACAGCTGAAAAGCACTGTGCACGGGTGCACAGCATTTGAAAAGCCTCTTTTTTCCTGCTTTTTCAACCTCAACTGTGCCGCACAAAGCAGCTGGGGTTGAAAAAGCAGGAAATAAAGGACAGGTAAGAACCCACCCGGGTAGCCAGATGGACCAAACAGCAGCAAACACAGAACCAGTTGAGTGTCTGCTGCTCTTCAGAGTTACCGGTTCTATAGAACCAGGCAGAACCGGTAGCATCCCACCCTTGATTTTTTCTATTTTTTGTTTCTTTGTTCCTTGGTTCTTTCTCCTTATTTCCTTGATACCACTTTCTGTCAAAATAAAAACAAAACAAACAGAGGAGTTTCTTTCGAAGTTGCATCTTTCTCAGAACATTCATATTAAGCTTCCTGGTTTTTGTCCTGAAGTAAAGATGATTAACTCAGATGTCAAAAAGCATCTTTAGAGATAACAGCTTTATGCTAACAACACCCATATGATGCAGTTACATTGCACAGTCTTAAAGTCATGGACTTTCTTTGAATGAATGAAAACCAGAGATGGTACTATTAAGGATGAAGAAATATTTCATCTCAGGTGGAATGTCAGTGAGGTGGTAGGCCCTTCTACTTCTGGTGTGGTGGCTACTATTTTGCAAGATGCTTTCTTTTCTAAAAGATTTCGGGGGGCATTTTAAAAAGCTTGAGGTCCTGAGGTAAATTTCATAGAGGTGATGTCAATTAGACATGACAAGCTTGTTAGAAGATGTCTATTTTGTCATATATTTATGTAGCCTTAGTGAAATCATTACATGTGTGTGGTAGATGTCTGTGTGTGGAATGTTTTTTTTAAGTAGAACTGTTGTTTTTTTGTTGTTTCGTATAAGAGAGGGAGGGATGTAAAAGAGAGGAGGGTAGAAAAAGATAGAAGGACTTGGGGAAAAAATGGAATGGAGAATTATGAGAGTGATATGTCTGAAATGATTATGCAATAGTGTTATCTTATAACATACTCTGGAGTATGTTTTTTGAATCCTCAAAGAAAAAATACAAGTCTGAAAAATTATACTCTGAAAAAATTATTTTCTGTATAATCCAGGGACTCAAGGTTTGTGAAGAGCTTTCTTCCTGCTCTCTCATAGAGGCATCTGAACTATTGCAAAACTAAAATGGGATGAAGTTTTCTTTTGCCATCTATATTTGGAGGTAGCTTTAGAATGCTACCAGGAGGGGATAGCTAACATCAACTGTTCTTTAATTATAGCTTTGCTTGTTCACCTTCCCAAATCCTTCAGATCTTCCAAAAGGAAACAGGAGACATTTGAACTTGAGCTTTACTGAAATCTTCAAAGGCCTATTTAAAATAGCTTTTCTTTCTTTTCCTTTTTTTAAAGCACCTAATACTTCTTTCTATGAAGAAAGGATTTTACTAGTGGGGGAAAAAAGAAAAGAAAGACAGAGAAAACAAATGGGTGGAGTGGAAAGCATAAAATTGCTTCCTTCTTAAATCCAGTCTAATTTTGTTTTGTTATGGCTATATTTCTTTGCAACCGCACTATTTCTGAAATTAGGTAGCAATGAGAACCTGACATTCATTTAAAGATCAGTAATATTTTAGTCTCAGTTTTCCAGTTCCTTCTGATAAAGTTTGTAGATCTCATGAAAGTTCATTGTTTAATCAACTTTCTTCAATGCTTCTGTCTTTGACTCTGTTTTAGATCCAACAAATACCAATATTTTGAGACAGCATTGGAGTTTCATTGGAACTGTGAATGCTGTTAAGCATTTTGGTTGAAATTGATGCAGGAGTTACTCTATACTGGAATCTAACTACAGAAGAAACATTGGAAGCTAGAGTTTCCCAAGGAAGGAATGCTGTAAATGTTAATAATAGTAGTAGCATTTAGACTTATATACCACTTCATAATTCTATACAGCCCTCTCTTAGCAATTTACAGAGGTCAGCATACAGCCCCCAACAATCTGGGTCTTCATTTTATTCATCATGGAAGGATGAAACGCTATTCAGGATCGAACTCCTGTCAGTCAGCAGTGAGTTAGCCTGCAATGTTACATTCTAACCAGTGGGACACCACAACTCTATAATAATTTGCCATTTAGCTAGTGGTGTTATCTACCCACTTTGGTCCAGTTCATATGAATAAATGGTTAAATTACCATATGTTACAATTAAGCCAAAAACTCACATTTTCTTACTTATCCAGGCACAGAAAAGACAGCAACAACTCAGAACCCATTTAATAAGAATCGGACTTTGCATGCACAAGCAAAGCCACAATGATATTCTCTGACTTTTCCAGAAAGGCAGCTTGTCCCAAATACAGTGGGAGAAAATGTTAATTTATATTTTAGTATTAAAAACTTTTTATTAACTAAAAACTGCCCATTTCACTCAAAAAATGTCTGTCTTCCTACCAATTCCTTTTTAAAAGAACTTGATGTATTTTGAAAAAAGTTTAGTTTATATATAACTATATAGTTTCATGAGACTTGAATTATATTATTAGCATCAACTCAGTTCAAAGCAGGACAATGAACAGAGAGTATATAGTCATTGAGACTATAAATCAAATTTATCACTATCATTTTGAATTGAATTGAAAATTTATCAATATTGTTTTTTGAACTGAGTTGTTTTTTTCATTTGTGGTATACTGATGGTACTTCAGGTTGTATTGGATCAGATAATTCAGATGGTCTATGATCTAAGAGCTTTGTTTCCTAGATGCTTCTTTATGCCAAATAATGTGGCTATGTCATCAGCACCAAGTTCAGGGAAAGATACTTCCATTCCTGAACCAAAATGAGAAAATTCCTTCTTTTCACATGTATCCAGATATAAAGAAGACAACTAGACTGGCAATTGAATCTTAGTTTACTATTGGCAAGAGAACATGCTTTACCACAGTGGAAACACCAATCTAGTTAGATTTAGAAGGTTGTGTCACAATCCTGCTTTTCGCCATTGCTCCATACTTTCTATACATGGAAAAAATATCTGTCTTATATGAAATGATCAATGTATTTTGTGGTGTAAGTTGGGCTACATTTTTTTTAACTTTAGGGAAAGACTCTTTTCTTAAACCTCCATCTAATGTGGGAAATCTTTTGCAACAGTTCTGTGGAGAATTGACAAGGCATCAACAATACCGGCAGGTCCTTACACTGTGAAATAAATTATCAGTATTAGTTTAGAAATTAAACAAAATATTTGTCATTGATATAATTGAAAATTATAGTCCCGTCAGCTTCTTAGTAATGCTACTTACATGCATTATTTTAGCTATTTTTATGTGAAGAAAGCATGAACAACCTAACCAATGTTGGTAATTCAGAGGATTTCAATATTATCTGTATGTGTTTAATATGTCAAATAAATTAATTGTCTGAGAAAATAATCATAACATAATAACTCCTTATCTGAAGTCCCCAAACACTTTAAATGATGCTATCGAAAAAGGAAAACTTTCATAAAAGGTACTACAGCAGATTGTTTCTAGTGAATGGTTCAATAATACAAAAAAAAAAAAAAAACCCTCACAGAGACTAATGTTACATTTCCTTTCATTCCATATACAATCCCATATTAAAAATATCCACATGTGTCACAAGTAAGATTTGAAAATTTATGATGTGCCCACCTATGGAAAGGGCCATAGAGATTTTTTTTTAATGAATACCTCCTTTCTTTCCATCAAAATAATTTCCACATATTTCCAGAAAGTTGTAGCAAAACTAACTCCTACTTATCAGGCGAAACAAAATCTGGATTCAACTCAGTGTGTTTAATCATTTTGTTTACTTGTTCTGCTGAAGCAATATGTTTTGAAAAAAATTTTTATACTTTCTTAAATAAGGAAAATGTATGTACATTTTTGGTCAAGCAAAATATCTTTTAAAAAACACTCAAAATCTTGGTAACTGTCTCTTGCAATTTCAAAAAGTTCTTCCACTTATCATCTAATATTAGTATAAAGAATATATAGTGTTTGATGCCTTACTGTTCAGTAAAATGAAGAAAAGAAATGAAAAAGAAAAAAGAGTATACGTAATAAAACATATCTTTCTCTAAATGTTTATAATTGGGAAAGAAAAAAACATGTAATATTTTTCATCTAATATCCAAAGCTGCAACCTTTAATTATTAATAAGATATGTGAAATTACTTAAAATTACTTAGTTAAAAGGCATTCCCAAATTAACTGGGCAACATACTTTAAAGTATTATTTTTAATAAATGAAAAAATACAAAGAGCAAACATCTCACTAGACCTGTTTTGATGGAGAAAGAAAAGGCTCCCCCCCCCCCCTTAAATAACTGTTTTCTTACAGGCAGCTTTTGCCTAAACATAATTAATTAAACTTTTATTCTAATAAAGTGACAGGCCTATTATGGACAAGACTGAAATGCTCCTGGGGCATTAAAAAATAAGAAACTGACAAGGAATACTCAAACTCATTATTTCATCATGATAACGTACATGCAAGCATGCTTTAATTTATTATATATCCTTAGCAATCTGATACACATCTAAACCATCTATTACCAAGTATATTTGTGTGTGGATGTGTTTACATGGAATCATTTGTTACTGGGTCCATAAGGTTTAGCTAACGATATTCATGGAATAGTAGCTTTTTTGTGTGTCTTACTTCGGATCCGTCATATTTTCCCCACTTGCAGAATGCTTCCTAGTGTCCTCTCCTTCTTCTCTGGTTCTTATTTAGTGGCTTCAATAGGCCTTCTCTGTACTTCGCATTTGTATGGAATAGTTGGACCATGTCATGGTCTTTGTTATCCAACACCCTAGGCAAGAAGAGAGATGATTTCTGGGTCCTACGGGTTTTGAAGCTCCTCCTGGGTCGTCCTTTCCCATTGATGGAGACATACCAGAGTCTGTCTGCAGTAGCTTTGCGTTTGCTGCTAGTGCTGTTGGGCACAGTCCGATACAAGCGGGATGCATAGGTGTTATAGCCCAACTCATGGATCCTTTCCACAAACTCACATTCTGCATTGTAGGTTTCCTGAAAAATAAGGACAGAAGCCATCACTTTCAAAAAGCAGCACGAAGAATTGCAAGGTACAAAGCTAACTGCATTTGTTCTTATAAACACTTTCAGTTATGACCAACATAAAAGTGACTTCCATTCATTTATTTAATTAATTAATTTATTTATTAGGGAGTTTTGATATCCATTGACATCTCTTTATTTAAATATTTTTATTTTTTAAAAACAAAAATGCAAATCTCTATTCACATTAACAGTGTTCGTGTCATTATTAATACATCTCTCCTTTTATACATAAACATCAGCTCTTCTTTCTATCCTCCACCCATTTGTACCACCTATCCCAAACCGCATAATAGTCTGAATCATCTTTGCCTCTTAATTCCATTGTGAATTTATCCAGTTCCGCACAATCCATTCTTTTTTGTGTCTAGTCTTCTTTAGATGGTATCTTTTCCTTCTTCCATCGCTGTACGAAGGATATTCTCGCCGCAGGTATGATATGTATCATGATGTATCAGATGACCTTACTCAATTTCCCCTTAATTATTCCTAATACGAATATTTCCAGTTCGAGTTCTAATTTGCGCTCTGTAATTTCTAATAATCACTATGGCACTTCAATGAAATGTAACTCCCATTTCAGGTTGCACTGCAACAAGTGAACCAATCACCACTGGCCAAAGCCCCTGGCCTCCACCTACCTAATCAGCAGTAACCATGAATGGAGAAAGAACCCTAAGTCAGGGACTTGCTCCTTCAGAAGCAATGCTTCCTTATCTAGAGATCATGGTAGGTGCTGACAGAGAGTCAAAATGCAAAGACAGCAACTCAGTCAAGATTAATTCAAATTTAACCTGTTCTGTCCCATCCAGATCCGGACACTGGGAGAAGATATCACCAGCATCTTCAGTCTTGCCAGGGTAGCATACTAAATGATACCACACCCCAAACTGATTGGTGACCTCTCCCAGTGGCTTCAGGCAGTTGTTCTGCCCAGTAAGTAGTTCTTTCTGGATAAAGAACTAAGCCATGAGGCAAGGGAGTTGCCACTGGCTCAGTCTCTACCATTAGCACCAAGAAAAGAGGAGGAATAGAACATTTTCAAAATATGTTCCCTGGTACCAGGGGTAGGCTTCAAAAAATTTAACTGGTTCTCTGCTCAGGTGAACATGGCCATGGCGGGCGTGGCCTAGTCAGCAACCTGCATCAAGGTGGGGGGGCATTTTTGCCTCCCCGGGCTCTGGAGGCTTTCCTTGAACCTCCATAAAGGCAAAAATGGCCTCCCCCCCCCCAGGCTCCAGAGGCTCTCAGGAGGCTGGATTTAGGCCCATTTTGCTTCTTCCAGAACTTCTGGGAGGCACATTTTTTGCCCTCCCCGAACCTTCACACAGGCCCTGTACTTACCTGGCATCCAAAACAAGCTGCGTGGGGCTCTTGGAAGGGGAAGAGCCAGGTGGGTGGGGTGGGGCAAGATAAGAGGGGCCAGCCAGGGGTGGGATTTGTGGGTTCACTGAACTGCACAGAATCCTAGCTAGAGGATCACCCAAACCTGTGCAAACCCACAGCAGCCCACCCCTGCCCAGGACTGAATACTGTCAGATAATCCAGAAAGGTGCAATGGTCAGCGGTACTGAAGGCTGCTGAGTGGGATGATAAGACCAGAGCAGTACACAAGTCCGATCCATTTCTCACCAAAAGCCATCCTTAAAAGCAGGGCTGTCAAACTCCCAGCCCATGAGCTAGATGCATCACGCACTGGTCACACCCAGTTTAGTGAAGGGGGGGGGGGAATCCTGATATGTCACATGATGCTACCATGATGATGTGAATTTGACACCCCTGCCTTAGAGTAACTAACATTCTCTTTGTCTCACACCTAGGTCTGAACCATGATTGAAAAGGGTCCAGATCATCCTGTTCTCCAGGACAATCCATAACTGTAATAGACATGGCCCTTAACTATATTTTTGAAATTAATTACATATTCTATTACTATACTTCATTGAAACAGGTGGTTTTATTGGCAAAAACAGTTGGTGGGCCCTTTGCCCACCAACTTTGCCCTAAATAAAGTATTTTTTTAAAAAAAATATTGGGTAATCCCTAGTTACATGTTGTGACAATGTTTTTCCTATATTACTAATAGCTTAATTCATTTTTCTTTTATATCTTGGAGATATGTTGGAAATTCCATGCATCCTAATTGCCAGCCTTCATTTCAGAAATGAAGCAAAAGATTTCATTCCTCAGCAAAAGTAAAAAAAAGTTCTAATATTGAATATTGTAAATAAACTAACAAATAACAAACTACTGGATATTGTAAACAAACTCCTCTTTGCTTGGTGCTGATGAAGAGACTGAGCCAGTGGTCGCTCCCTTTTTTTTAATCTTCCATTTTCTCAAAACCAAGGACAATAGCAGGTTAAAATCTAGATGCAAGCTATACATGAAACTCTCTTTATGCCAGTTTTTCATAGATGCATTTCTTCATTTAGTTTCCAGTCCCCACATATTTCATTCCTGAATTTTGCAGTTCTAAATTCTCTGCATTTCTAAATACAGTATAAATATATTCTGGAATGATGTGGGATTTTTTTTTTTTTAAGTTATAGGGAATTCTCAATCAGCCCAGCAGGTGGAGTAAATATGCCTGTAAAATCAAGGCTGCAAACCTCATGCTTGAAAGTGTATTGCATAAGCAGACCAGGAACACAGATGCATTTAGAAAAGCAGATAACATAATTTCCCATACAGATATTTATTATTTATTTTACTATTTGTAATGGGATGGGTTATCAGGAAGAGGGAATCTATGAGGATTCTAAGCGAGAGTCTGGTCTGATTTGAGCAATTTGTTTCTACGTTGTACCTTTCAGACAAAATAAGAATGTGTTGATGTCACATTTATCCAGCAGTTTCTTAATTAGAACTGGTGGTCTAATCTCCTCAAAATGTATTGTTTTAGGACTTCCAATATATTTCCAAGGCCTCTGTTAAAACAATGTTTGTCATAATATATCATAAGCAATTTTTAAAAAAATATTTTATTATTTATTAAATTTTATGCCACCCATCTCCCTTATTATGTGACTCTGGGTAGCTTGCTTGCTTGCTGATCGATCGATCTATCTATCTATCTATCTATCTATCTATCTATCTATCTATCTATCTATCTATCTATCTAT